>OZ005741.1:153297547-153807547 GCA_963930735.1 Dioctria linearis
GATCCATAAATGCTGATTCCACATCCTCCCAAACTACACGAGATTTTCTAGACTCTCCTTGAGAACTATTACCCCGACCACGATGCAACAGTGAATGTAGCTTTACTTTAAATCCCTTGAGTTCTATAATACACCTTTGAAGACACCTTTTAGTTCCCATATTGGAACTCATCCTTAACACTGAACACGATCGCTGAATATATAATCTGCATTTTTTAAGAACATCATTGATTTGGTTGTCCAGAGGACCATTTAAATTTCTCAAGGCCATTTTAATTTCATCAACCATATTCACTACGTTCTTTATAATTGAAGCCATTGTTCTTAAACAAATTAAAATAGTGTTTGAATGTAAAATTGCACCAATAACGGATTAAATACACAAATAACCTTCGGCTTTAGGTATTATCACAAACTTTGACAATTAGTGCATAAGCGTCTAGTTTTATACAAAAATATAACCACGCCCTCTAATACTGCAAACACCTATACAAAAAATGTTGAAATATAACCACCCCCTCTAATGCTGCAAACACCTTGCACCAATTTCTTGGTAAAAAAACAACAACCATATTATGAGTCAACTTTTTTGTTATTTTATTTGTTTTTTTTTATAAAATACATATTTAATATGTTTGGTTATAAAAATTCACTGGCTCAATGAATTCACTTAATTCAACAGGATGTGAAATCTTAAGATTAAACGATTTTCCAAATTCACCCTCATTAACTATACAGAAACTTGCTTCTTTGTTGATATCTTCGAGAACCTCATCAGATAAATTATTAAAACGCTGTGGTAGGTAAATGACATTCGCCTCCAATTCCAATAAAATTCTTTGGCCATATTGGGTTGAACATCTCCGTGCTTTTATCACCTTATATGCTTTATTAACTTGCATATTCTTTACCTTCAAAATTTCTTTATAGGTGCTGCATGCGTTGACACTATTTAGAACTCTATTTATTCTTTGTTGCTGGTCCATTTTTTCTTACTGATCAGATAAATTTAAAATAAAATAAACGTTGATGTATCTTCCTTAGAACCTTATCTTATAATGATAAAATTCAAATTATAACCTTTACCTTATATACCTTTATTCTCAGCTAAAAATAAATTATGCACGCTGTTTTCTGCTGATAAGCTTTAGCGCAAGAAAAAAGTCTCATTGAGCTAAAAATAACCAGAATATAAAAATTTTCTATTTTTAGAAACGTAATCGTTCGCAATTTAAAAAAATAACCAAGTTATTCTAATAAATTTATTGCCGAAATATATGATTTTACAATATTTGTACAAAATTCGAGAAACATCAAATCTTCACCATTTAAATCCGCGTAACCAAATGTTAAAACTTCTAATAAGTTTTGCATTTCTTCAAAGTCATCTTCTTCTCCAAGGTTCATTGAACATAAGGCATCCATAACGATCTCCATGTTGGTGACGATGCAGTCTGCCTCTCCACTATCCACAACTCCGCCATCTTTCAGTTTTTTTATGATACAGGAGAGCTTTTCCTGTGACACGTAAAGAGCCTGCTTGAAATCACTATAAGAAAAATAAATTGAAAATATTAAAGAATGCTAAATAGAAAACGCATTTAATACTTACTCTTAAAAATTTGCCATTTCTCCTTTCATTTTCACAGCTTAATTGTTACTTGAAATTATTTTAGAAGACCCCTGCTTTTATATTCAAAATACATACATCATGGACTTCGTGTGTTGTTCAATTCGAATTTTTACACATTTCCTGTTTTTCCCAGTTCAAACATCCACACACCTCCGATGTTATTCTTGCAAATTCTCGCGGTCCGTTGTTCCACCCACACATTTCCTGTTTTGTTTAAATTACACATCCGATGTTATTCTTGCAAATTCTCGCGGACCCGTTGTTCCACCCACACATTTCCTGTTTTGTTCAAATTACACATCCTGTGTTATTCTTGCAAATTCTCGCAACCCCGCTGTTCCACCCACACATTTCCTGTTTTGTTCAAATTAAATTCGCACACACATCCGGCGGCGACCCCGTTTGTCCACCCACACATTTCCTGTTTTTCCCAATTTAAACCCCCACACACATCCGGTGTTATTCCCAATTCAAGCTTTGAAAAACATCCGGTGTTGTTCTTGCACATTCTCGCGGCCCAGATGTTCCACCCACACATTTCCTGTCTTGTCAAAAATAAATTCCCGCAAACATCCGGCGGCCCCGTTTTGTACACCCACACATTTCCTGTTATTCCCAATTCAAACTTTGACAAACATCCGGTGTTGTTCTTGCAAATTCTCGCGGTCCCGTTGTTCTACCCACACATTTCCTGTTTTGCCCAAAATAAATTCACGCAAACATCCGGCGACCCCGTTTGTACACCCACACATTTCCTGTTATTCCCAATTCAAACTTTGAAAAACATCCGGTGTTGTTCTTGCACATTATCGCGGCCCAGGTGTTCCACCCACACATTTCCTGTTTTGTTTAAATTAAATTCGTGCACACATCCGGCGGTCTCGATTGGCTGAATGCTTTATTACAACGATTCATGCATGGACATGTGTATGCGCAACCATGCCCTCATTGGTCGAATGCTTTCCACGAACCCATGCCACCCCCACCTCTTATGATCCTCACTTACTACACACACCCAACACAACCACCACCACCACCACCACCACCACCACCACATTGACCAAAACCCAACTTACGTCACCACCCACAACACCACCACCATCTTTAAACCCTCAAGGTCAAATTGTAGCCTACAAGACCACGCCCCAAACACCGACGCCATTTTCAAAGTCAAACAAAGGTCACATTGTACCCTACAAGATCACGTTCTACCGCCATCTTTAAACCCTCAAGGTCAAATTGTAGCCTACAAGACCACGCCCCAAACACCGACGCCATTTTCAAAGTCAAACAAAGGTCACATTGTACCCTACAAGATCACGTTCTACCGCCATCTTTAAACCCTCAAGGTCAAATTGTAGCCTACAAGACCACGCCTCAAATACCGACAACCACCACCACCACCACATTGACCAAACCCCACTTACGTCACCACACACACAACACCACCGCCATCTTTAAACCCTCAAGGTCAAATTGTAGCCTACAAGACCACGCCCCAAACACCGCCCCCATTTTCAAGGTCAAACAAAGGTCACATTGTACCCTACAAGACCACGTACTACATCAAGTACACATGCACTTGGTCCAGAAACCGCATAGCTTACCTACTCCCATTTGTTCATCTACTACTGTTGTACAGGAACACGTATCAAGTGCTTTTGTTTACAATATTAAGTGTTCGTTTAATGATAATCTAAGCAAATTAAAGATATATAAAAGTAAGGATTCAGCTATTAAATTTGTTCTATCTTTAATAGAAGATGTTAAAAACTTATATCATGTACCTATATATTACTAATCCTAAAAAAATGAATCGCCTAACAACTGAAGAAATTGTACAGCAAAAAACGAATAAAAACTGCTCATTTGCAACCTAGAATTAGGTAATGATAGGGTTGCTGTTCATTGCCATCTTTCAGGGAAATACAGAGGTCCAGCACACAGTAATTGCAATTTGCTATGTGGAGTCCCCAAATTTTTCCCAGTCTTCTTCCATAATTTTTCCGGCTATGATTGCCATTTATTTGTTAAAGCTCTTGAAAGAGTTGAAGGAGATATAAATGTAATCCCACTAAATAAAGAACTGTATGTATCACTTTCGAAACGAATTTTTGTTAACGAGACAAACGCAATCGAGCTAAGATTTCTCGACTCTAGCAGATTCATGCAATCTAGCCTAGAATCATTAGTGAGAAATTTAACTGCTAATGATTTTCATACTGTTAGATCAACGTACAATGATGAGGAATCATTTAATTTAATGATAAGGAAGGGTGTCTTCCCATATGAATATATCAATTCTTTGGAACGCTTGGAAGAAACTAGTTTGCCTGCCCAAAATAAATTTGATAACAAATTAACAAATAGTGTGTGTTCTCATAAAGATTATTGTCATGCTAAAAAAGTTTGGGGAAAATTTAACTGCAAAAAGTTGTGGGATTATTTAGAACTGTACCTGAAAGCAGATGTCTTGCTTTTAACAGATGTTTTTGAGAATTTTCGAAAAGTTTGCAGAAGTATCTACGAGTTAGATCCCTGTCAATACTACTCAGCCCCCGGATTAGCGTGGGATGCGATGCTAAAAGTTACACAAGTCAAGCTCGAGCTGTTAACGGATATACATATGTACAATTTTTTTAAACGAGGTATCAGAGGCGGTATTACCCAATGTTGTCATAGACATTCTGTAGCAAACAATAAATATATGTACAATTTTAATAAAAGCAAGCCGTCTTGTTATTTGACGTATGTAGATGCGAACAATTTGTATGGTTGGGCAATGTCACAACCACTCCCTCATTCAGAATTTGAATGGGTTGAAGATACTATCAATATTTTGAAAGTTCCTGAAAATTCCAATTTCGGGTACATATTAGAAGTAGATCTAGAGTACCCAAAATCAAAACATGACCTGCATAACGATCTACCCTTTTGCGCTGAAAATAAAAAAAACCCCAAAATCAAAATTTACAAAATTAATAGCAGATTTGAATAATAAGTCACGATACATCATTCATTACAGAAATCTCCAATAATGTCTTAAGCATGGGTTTCAGCTTTCACGAGTTCATAGGATATTAAAATTTAAACAATCGTGTTGGTTAAAAAGCTATATTGATTTAAATACTTCTTATCGTACAAGAGCAAAAAACGCCTTTGAAATTTTTTTTTTAAATTTTTAAATAATGCCGCGTTTGGAAAAACAATGGAAAACGTAGATAAACGAAAACACATTAAAATCGTTACTAAATGGGAAAGTTGCGGTAAACGTTTAGGAGCTCGAGCATTAATAGCTAAAGCAAATATTCATAGCTTAGCTCACTTTACAGATGATATGGTGGCAATACAACTGAATAGAGTTCAAAATTATTACAATAAACCTATTTATCTAGGATTTAGCATACTTGAGTTATCTAAATGGAAGATGTACAGATTTCATTATGACTATATAAAGCCGAAATATAATCAAAATATTATGATGAATTATATGGACACAGATTCGTTTATATACAAGGTGAAAACCGTTGATTTTTATAATAATATTTTAGATGATATAGATGATAAATTTGATACCTCTGAATACGATCCTTATAATATTTATAAAATACCATTAAAAAATAAAAAGGTTGTAGGCTGCTTCAAAGATGAAGCAAATGGTAAAATAGTTAAAGAATTTGTAGGTCTTAGGTCAAAAATGCATTCTATAGATATTGAAAATTCTAATCTAATAAAAAAGGCTAAAGGAGTGAAAAAAACTGTTGTGGATGGTATAGATTTAAGCAACTATAGAGATTGTTTATATAAGAAAAATATATTATATGGAAATATGCTTATTTTTAAATCCAAGATTCATAATTTATACACCCAAAGCATTAATAAAATTGCTTTAAGCTATTTAGATGATAAGAGGTACATTCGAAAAGATGGAATTAGAACGTATGCCTGGGGGCATTATAAATTAGATAAAATCGATGTAGACGAAGAAGATTAATAAAAAGCTTTGAGTTAGCCAAAAAAGAGACTTTTATTGATATAAAAATCATATTTTCCTCTTATTTCTAATTATGGTTATTGTCTAACACATTTCTTAAAAGGTACACATTTTTTTGAGCACATTCCGCCTTACGAACTAAACAACATGGAACATTATTATACAAAACTTTTAGCCTCTTTTTTCTTTGCTTTTGTTAAATCCTGAATGGAGGTTGAAATATGAAGTGCGTGCTGCATTTGATCTTCATTAGTCAAAATAGCTAACTCCTTCACTATGAATTTGTTATATTGACCCTTAAATCCTTGAATATCCACTATTGCCATCATTCTTTCCTTAAATTATTTTTTTAACTTCACTCGTCAATGGATTATACTCAATTATTCTATCATGCAAAAGTAAGTAATATGCTGTCGTGTTTGCCGGGATATTACTAACTGTTTTGAATTGTAGTCGGATGTCGACCGGTCCTGATTTAATTGTCTCATTTTGATGCGAGCAATTTATAACTATAATAGGAGCACTCTCTTTAAATTTATCTCGAGTAAGCAAATGTCGAGTCTGACGACCATAATAAGACTGCGGAAACTTTGCATACATGTCATACAGAGAGGCATATCGATCGCGATCAAATTTAATATTTAAATCATCATAAAGAAATGATTCCGAATTCAAACGAACTTTGATGTCTGAAAGTTCGCAACGGTCAAACTTGCTTGCATCTGCAGACTTTTCATTCTTTCGTGCCGTTTGAAACGCTAGAATAACATATCGAGGTATTTCTAATTGCGTTGATGTTTTGATTGACCATGTATGATCAACAGCTTCAGCCAATATAGGATATTCATACATATCCCAACTACGAAAACTCATTTGAATTGGACGCCCGTTATTAATGATTTTTAACAACGCTAATTTCTCTTCATCAGCTACACTATTATGTGGAATGCACCATTTTAATTTAAAAATGTCTATTTTGACATCATCAGTTGGTGAAATGAATGCATTTTCATCACTTCTGCTTCGAATCAGAATTATCTCATGCTTGGCATTTACAACAATATTTTTGTATAGTCTTCAGCAAAACCAAGACACATTTTTAAAGGAATACAAAAATTGAAAAATCCTTTTGCTGGTGTTATTGGGTTATTTGGCGACCAGCACGCATTTTGTAGCATATTGCTTTCATTATGGGTAAGAGATATGTAATTTTTTAAAGTTGATGCAAATCATAGATTTCTGGTACGATCATTTTCTACACCATTTCATTCATATCGAATTTCTTCAAAAAGGAAGGATGTAGCATTGTTTGTTAAATTCGCTTTTGCAGCTACAGTCCCATCCGTTTTCGTTATCGCTCCTTCTATATAAATAAAACTTTCGTGAGGTAAAATGTATAAGTCTTGATGTTGCACAGAAATTCGAACTTCGTCACTATTTTTAAACGATGTTAAAAAAGGAGAATAGCTATGATATTCAAATTTTGTAATGCTATTATCATAGCTTACACCTCAAGTAATATCAAGTATTTCGCTCATTTTGTTAACGTAAAACCAAGAGATCGTAAAAACTGTTGATTAGCTGATGTTAACTTTGATCTTAACTGTAGCGCAGGCGTTGGTTGACTAGTTGATCTAATACTTTCATACTTGCTTTTATTCTCATGAATTTTGTTATATATTAGAATACTGGCGCTTTAAATGTAGCCTAATAGTAATCGTTTCTCCTCTAAAGTTTGTAAGGTCACCGTCAACTATTTTATATCCTGGCCCCACTTTAGGAGAAAATTCATGTAAGGTGTGTACTTGTGTGTTATTTATGAATGAACCTGCTATTAAATTACATTCGACACGTACCACATTAACTTTAATTATATTAATCGGTAAGTCAGATTCATGCACAATATTTGAACTCAATTCTCGTTTACTAAATCCTAATAATGATGCAATAGAATTCAATTTGTTAAAAAACACTTTCTCAGTACTTATAACTTCATTTTTCAAAGTATTATTATTAGCTTTAATAGATACTTTTGGTTTAGATTCAGTTTTATCTAACTCATTTTTTATGAGTTGTGTAATATCATAAATTTCATACGATCCCTCTGGTATTTTAATTTTTTCATTTCCTACATGAAACAAGTTATTTTTGCTATCAACGTTATGTATTGAATTATAAGTTTGGAAATCAATGAGTCCACATACATAGTCTGTAGTCAAATCTAGCGGTGGAAAATATTCAGCTGCCAGCACAGACGAATTTCCAGTTAAGGTTAGTGTTAATGACATGATAGTTCTAAATGAAATGACATTTTATTAAATACAACAATTTATTTATACTTCTTATTAACAATTCAGACATCTTCTTACTAAACTTTATTTAATTTAACAAGTTTGCAACGACTATATAAAAATTCCAGAGATAAATGTCCGCAATTAACTGTTTCATAATTTTGATAAGCTTCATGATTGTATACTATATTTTTCCCTAAATACTGCAGGATTTCTTTTGGTGGTTGTAAATTTCTAAAACTATCAAAGTACTCAATTTCTGAACCATTTTTATAATACGCTATCCAATGGCTACCAGGACCTGATATAGAGTCCAAATTAATAATTCCACATTCACATCTTTTTGTTTTCTTAGGGAGATTATCTCGCATAAAGACTCCTCTAAAATGTGGAATGTGATTTGTATATGTGTGTAAATCGAATTCATTTAATGGTTGGTTGGGCAGCGTTTTCAAAATTTTTTTTAAGGTTGATTTAAAAAAAGTCCAAGTCCTTTTCTATAAGGCTTCAAAAATAGACCGCTCCCCTTCTTTCCCAAAGCAATAGCTTCTATCGTTTCATTATGTCGACTGGATTCCTTAAGTTGTTGCTTAGCATTTGTAGCATCATTAGCTACCTTTGCAATACCAGCTGCACCACCTACTAAAGCACCGAGTGCTGAGAGTCCAGCAATAATAGGGATGAGTGGTAAAATTCCTCCAACTTTCGGTATAGGAATTGCTCGAGTTGTTCTTACATACTTTTTTTTTCTCTTAAATACATCTTTAGTAGCAGCAAGCGCAAGGGATATGGCTTCTTTCAGCGAATCTGGTTTTTTCGATTTAAAAATATTTCTTGCTTCACGAACTGCTGTGTGAAATGCTAACCAGGTTTTCTTCTTCTTCTTAGGGATAGCTTTACTTCTCTTTAGCCCCATTCCGAATTTCACTTTTGGTTTCATCGCGTTTATCACAAGCCCTATCAAGCGGATTAGTTGATCGGTATTATAAGTTATATATGGAAAAAAATCCGAAAATTAACTACACTTATGGAATTTATTTGTATAATGATGAATGGAAAATTGGCAATTCAAAGATATTAGTTCAAGAAGATGATTTCATTGTTAAAGCGAAACCGTATAAATTAACGCTAGGCTTATGCGAACTGCACTTTATGAAAGAACCTATCAATAGTTTATATGATAATGTAGACTTAAATAACTACCAAGCGATTCTAAAAGATACTAATGCTTATAAACGCGGATATCTTGAGGATGGACAAATAAAAGGTAGTACAGCGCTTAAGTATAAAGAAATCATAAGTAAACTAATAAATCATGAAAGAAAAGGTTTAATGCATAGGTATACCTAAAAGTAATATTGATTATGTTTATTGGGATGACCCTAATGAGCTAGTAGACAGATTTCGACTTTTAATAGCATCACAACAGGCTGGACATAACAATCACAATAACGAAATCATGTCAATTATAGAAGAATTGAGGAAAGCTTATATAATAGTATAATTAGTGAACTTTTTCTTCTGTTTACTTTAATACAATAATGAGTGTTGATAAGTTTGGGCGTTTTTCTAGCAAGGAAAACTGGGGCGCCCTGGTGAACGAGGTCCGAGAGGTCCTTCTGGAGCCCGAGGAATTCAGGGTTCGCCTCGCCTAGTATAGGATTTCAACTAAATTCAAATGGAGATTATAATTTAAACAACAAAAATCGTCGACATGTTGGTAAACCAGAGGAAGATGATCATGCAGCAACTAAAATATACATATGTTGATAATTTAGTTGATAAAAGTCTGCATTCAATTAGCTCGAAAATTCAGTTAGTCAACAAAAATCTAACGGAGAAAGTTGATAAAGTCAGCATAGTTCTAGAGAGAGAATTAAAGAGTGTTTATAATATAATACAGACAGCGGATGAAAAATATAAAACAGAAAATCAATTGTATACGAATGAATCAATTAATGCCTTGGATGTTAAGTTGATGAGTTATATTGATTTTCAATTCAAGGAAGTTAACAGTACGTTAAATGCCCTAATAAATGTGGAGTCACTAATAATTAAGAAGAAGCCGGAGAAAGAAAATACGCTAGAATGAATAAAAAGCACCTTGTTAATGAGCTGCATAAACCTGCTCGAAAGAATTTCCAAAGCAGGCACGTAATCATGAAAGGTTTCGATGACCAATGGTAAGCTGATCTAGTCGAAATGGGTACCTATTACAAAGTAAATAGCGGACACACATTTTTACTAACAGTTGTTGACACCTTTTTCGAAATATGCTTGGGGTATTCCACTAAAAAGGAAAAATGGAAATGAAGTTACCGAAGCGATGAAATCCATATCAAAAGGAGGTAGAGCCCCAAAAAATTTACAAACCGATGATGGAAAAGAGTTCTACAATGGTTCTTTCCAAAATTTAATGAAAACATTTCAAATTAATCATTTTTCAACATACAGCCCATTAATAGCTTCTATAGTGGAGTGTTTTAATAGAACATTAAAAAATATGATGTGGAAAGAATTTAGTCTGCGTGGATCCTATCAATGGGTGGATATCATCAAAACACTAGTTCTAAAATATAATACAACTAAGCATCGAACAATAAAACTGAGACCATGCGACGTGTCAAAGCATATGGAGAAAAAGTTACTTTCAACAGTATACAATAATTTAAAGGAATTTGGTATACCTAAATTCCAAGAGGGAGATTTTGTTCGCATAAGTAAATATAAGCATGTTTTTGAAAAGGGCTATGCACCACACTGGACTACTGAGATCTTCAAAATTGCAAAAATTCAAATAACGAAACCTGTAACGTACGTCTTAGAAGACCACCTAGAAAAAGCAATAAAAGGTAGCTTTTATGAAATGGAGATTCAGAAGGCAAAATACTCAGATCTTTACTTGGTAGAAAAAATCTTAAAGAAAGCAGGAGATAAATCTTATGTAAAATGGCTAGGGTTTTCATCAAAACACAATTCTTGGACTAATACAAAAGATATATTGTAATTAAGATATTCAAATACATATTATTTTTACAAAAATGAAATGAGTTTTAAGATATCGCAACGTCTACAGTCTACAGTACGTAATCATTCATGTACATAAAAATGTATATTCAAGAATCAAATTAAATCACACTTTTTTTTAACATGTTTCGCAATTCGTTTTTGCAAATCTCTGATAGAGTCCAACAAGGTCTGTTATATATTTCTATACATTTACTCAAAAGGGGTACTCACTGACATTCGACACTTCAGGTGACGTCACCTTAGCAGTGTCTTATCCTTTTGCCTTTATATCACGTACTTCGGGTATTGGAGTTACGAGGATGCTCACTGACACCTTATCACACAATTAGACACACTTTTCGGGTTATTAATCCTTTTATTCCCCTTTTTTTTCAATCAGTCTTTTGCTATTACAATCACTTCTTACTTTTTACAATTTCAAAGTAGTTAACAGCCAACCGATTCGCGCGTGCTTGCTTTGCTGATCTCAAAAAATTCCATTTTCTGGTTACTACCGGTCAAGACGTACTCGCTCATCAGAACTTATTCGAATCGAAATTCTAAAACCGACTGTACTTGACTTGGATTTTTGTAATCGCAAGTCTAGTTGTTCAGGATAGGAAAGTGCTTAATTAGCATTCCTATCCTGAGAAAATTATTTACCGCTGGACATGTTTAAACATGCCCAGAATTATCGCGACGGACGATGGTTGAAATGAAATTTGATATTTTCATAAATATCAAACCATCGACTTGCTATCGTGCATACATTGTTGCGATCACAATGTATGCAGCTCGCGACAATTTGCTGATAAGAGCTTTTTTCGTGAAGACTTGATCGTTTCAGTCTTCACCGACGTAAAATTTCATGCGTCCGATATGTATGTATGTATATATGCACATATGTACATACATATCGTGTTTACGACAAATCGTACTGAAGGTAAGATTTTTCGTGGGGTTTTTTTATATTGAAACGACTTGGGATGTAACTTAAAACTTTTATTTTTCCCAAGTCGTTTTGTGGGAATATTTTTATTATTTGTTGCAAAGGAATTTGAAGAAATTGCTGATGGCATTTAAGTAAGTGAAGTAAAAGATTATACTATTGATTTGGTTTTTTGTTTGTTTTTATTTTATTCAGGTCGCTTACAAGGAGCCTTTTTGTTTCTTCCCTTACAGGTGTGGTTGAACAGTCTCCCGCCCGTTGAATGCTCGCATTCAACCGTTCCTTGACTTTGAGGATGCCGCGCTTATGAAAGTGATGAAAAATGAGTTCTCCATTGTTCTTCACTCTCAGCCTAACTTGATACCTGTCCGGCAGGTTGATCGTTTTTTTCCTTGTTTTTCCGCCTACGTATCCCCTTATAATCAATGCGACTTAGAATCTCTTGTGACAAGTAGATGTCCTCACCTTCGCTCGTTACAAAGCATTGATGAGTATTCTCTACCCGCACCTTGAGTTCTTTGAGTGTGGTCGTAGCTCTCAGCTTCTGCAGCTGGTTAACCTGATAACCGTTTGTAATGGCTGATTGATCTAGTATTGGGGTTGTGTGCGGTGTCTTAACGTACTTGGGCACTGCACTGTGAGTCGACATCTGCTGCATCTTAGTAGTCTCCTGTCCAGTTAGGCTGGGTGTCTTTGGTAACGCCGGTAATACGTCACATCGAGGCTGCACGAATAAGTCCGTCATTGGACTGGCCGGAGGTGAGAAGCGAATGTCTTCCATGCTGGACAGGACATCGTTTGTTTCGTCTTGAGCTTGGTACATCTGAAAGGATAATTATAAGTAACATATTCCCTCGTGATGACGATAACCAGGGGACAACACTGACAAAGAACACATATGATTTGAGATTGCTATTTCGTTTTTCAGCGCTCTCGGCAATTGTCACAAAGAGCTGTCCTCAAGAGGCAGTCGACAAATTTTTCTGATGGGTCTGCTGAATGTGCTGTTCTGGTTCCGAGCCTGGACTACTCTTAGTAACCCATCTGACCCCGGGTAAACTTGTTCAACGATGCCTAAAGGCCAACACGTGGGTGGCATATTCTCATATTTGAGGATTACCACCTCTCCGACCTTTATGTTTGGTTATGGGGCTAGCCATCGTGGCCTATGTTGAAGTTGATTCAAGTAGTCTCTGGACCACTTGTCCCAAAATTGTTTTGACATTTCTTGTGTATGTCTCCACCTCTGCGACACTGTTGTTGTACCCCCGGCGGGGTCTGCTTCTGGGATTGTGTGTAGCGCATGACCAACTAAGAAATGTCCTGGAGTTCATATAAGTAAGTCCTCCGGATCATTTCGGATTTGGCATAGGGGTCGTGAATTGAGACATGCTTCTATCTGTGCTAAGATAGTTGCGTATTCTTCAAAGGTGCAGATCGAATTGCCGAGTGTTCGACGCAAATGATGCCTTATGGATTTGACCCCAGCTTCCCAAATTCCTCCAAAATGCGGAGCTGCTGTGCTGCCACTGGGAATGCTTCCTTAAAAGCTCGCTCCAACTCTTTATCCAAAATAGTTTTGCCGCCGATGAAATTAGTGCCACAATCTGAGGAAATGTCGGTACATAAGCCTCTTCAGGCCACAAACCTTTTTTTTGCGCAGCCAACAAGGCTTCGGATGTAAGATCAGAGACCAATGCAATGTGTATGGCTCTTGCGGCCATACATACAAATATGCAAAAATAGGCCTTGTGCCCTTTGGCATTGCGATGCTTTGACACTTTCACTGTGCATGGTCCCGCATAGTCAATGCCGACCTTGGTAAAGGGTTTGATCACATTCACTCGTGCTGCCGGTAAATTTTCCATCAGGTGACTTGTTGTTGCCTTGCGATGTCGCGCGCAAACCACACATCTGTGCAAGTTGCTTGTAATGCAACGGCATTCAAAATCCAATACATGTTTCGACTCTCGCTCAAAACTAGCGAAGTGCCTCCGTGCAAGGTTTCGCGATGTAGTTTATCAATGATAAGTTGTGTAACATGATGATGTTGAGGCAGAATGACTGGATGTTTGCGATTGTATAAGAACAGTGCGTTGTCCAATCGTCCACCTAATCGTATTAATCCATTCTGATCTATGAAAGGGTGTAGTTTTTTGAGTCGACTATTATTTGCCAATGGTTTTTTCTTTGTTATTTGCTTATGCTCCTCTGGGAAAGATGTTTTCTGTACAAACTTTAAAATTGAGATTTCTGCTTGTTCCCACTCCGCATTGGTGAGGATTCTTAATCGTCTCGATGTTTTATGCATGCAATTGTAAGCAAATCGTTGCATTGTAGCTATGATGCGAATTAATCGAGTGTAAGATGAATATCGCAACAGAATGTCCTCCTCTGGCTTTATTACAACTGCAGTAAGAATGGGTTTTGCCTCTAATTCTGTGTGACAGTCACTACACTTGACTGACGGCCATTCATCCGCCTTCTTGATTAGCCACGCTGGTCCATGCCACCATAATTTCTGTTTTATTAAGTTGCTGGCTGTAGTACCTCTAGACGCTAAATCTGCGGGATTGTCTGCAGTAGGAACGTGACACCATCGGTCATATTTGAGTATGTCTTGGATTTCAACGACTCGATTAGCCACATAAGTTTTCCACCGCGACGGATGTTCTATAATGCACTGCAAAGTTATCTTTGAATCTGTCCATGCGAACATTGGGACTGTTTGCAATTGCATGTCCTCGACAGTTGTTTGCAGTAGTTTTGCTAGAAGCACTGCTCCGTTTAATTCCAGCCGTGGTATAGCTGTGGGTTTAGTGGGTGCTACCTTAGCCTTTGCTGTTAGCAAGGTGGACCAGGTGTTTGTGTTTTCATCTTCCACTCGCAGGTACATCGCGGCTGCATATGCTTTCGCTGAGGCATCGCAAAATCCTTGGAGTTGCATGAATGCTCCTGTTTGGTATCGTATCCACCTTGGAATCCTGAGATGATGTAAAGTGTTTAAATCGACTTTGAACTCTTTCCACTTCCTTTGAATGGCTTCGGACACTGGATCATCCCATGATAGTTCGGTGATCCACAATGTCTACATCATTATCTTTGCCACGATTATAACTGGTGCTAGCCAGCCTAGAGGGTCGTACAAGGATGCCACCTCTGATAGTATGGTTCGCTTGTTACCTTACTTGGATTTTGTCTGGGTGTAATGACAAAGGTAAAATAAACTTGTCCAGGATGCCATCGGATGCCGAGAGTTTTAATGACCCCATCCTCTGTAAAGATCAATGAATTCTGTACCTCTACGATGTTCCAAACGTGACTGTTTTCAACTGATAGTCTTGAATTTCATTTGTGTGTGGATATGGCCAAATAATACGTTGGAAAGTGCGGTGCTCTGGATGTATGCTGATCATCCTATACATTTTCTCGATATCTGCATGCATAGCGAATCTATGCTTTCGCCACATGATCAATGTTGCAACTAGTTTGGGTTGAAGAGTTGGTCCCTTCAATAAGTGATCATTGAGTGAAGTGCCATTAGTTGTTTTCGCTGATGCATCGAAAACGACTGTGGTGCTTGTGGTTGTACTATCCTTTAATACCGCATGGTGTGGTAGATAGTAATGGTGTTCTAGCTCTAGGTATTCATTGACACATCGCTTATAATTTGCCTGTAGCTCTAGGTTCCTTGCCAGTTGTCGTTGCAAGTTGTAAAATCGTTGTAGTGCTTGTGGCCTAGATTGGCCTAGCAAGGGACCTTCTTTCTCTCGAAATGGCAGCTTCACTTGATAGTGACCGCTTTCTGAACGTTTTTGAATTACTTCATAAAGTTTTTGACACCTCTCATCCTCTTTGTTGAGCATGGATTTTGTCGGAATTTCTTCTATCTGCCAGAATTTTTTGAGTTGTGTACTGAGATCACTGTCATCTGTAGTGACAGCACATGTGGACTTTGAATTCATGTTGGTATCTGCTACTGGACCAAGTAAAATCCATCCCAATGTGGTTTGAATTGCTATGGGGGCAGTGTTTGCCCCTCGTCGTATGCCTTGTTTCACAATTTGGGCATATGCTCGTGCTCCGAGTAAGGCGTCAATTTTGCCTGGTCTCCAGAAGTTCGGGTCCGCTAGTTGAAGATCCTGCAAATGTTCGCATTGCACCTTAGATACTGTCCTTGTTGGAAGATGGCCAGTGATTTCCTTCAAGATTAGAAATTCTTCCTTTAAGACTATGGTGTTTGATCCTCGGGATCGAAGATGTAATGTGGTTTGATGTCGTGATGTCGCTGCAGGGCTTGTGTTCATTCCTTAGCCTTAGCCTTAGACAGGCTTCCTCTGTGATGAAAGAGGACTGTGACCCTGTGTCGATGAGGCATTGCAACATGTGTGGTTCCCCATTCTGTGACTGTGCAATTACTTACGCAGTTGAGAGTAATGCGTAATGCGTTTCCCTACTCAGGAAGGTCTGAGTAGCATTAAATTCATGAGCCTCATTGATGGGAGGTGACTCTAAAGCTCGCTTGTCCCTGCTGGCTGTGGCCTGAACTGATGAAGTTCCTTGATGATTCACGAAAAATTGAGGTGTCTGATTTTCCTCAACACGACTGGGCTTTCGTAAACCTGTGTTAGCTTGAATGGCTGAAGCTTGTGCTATCGACTGTGTTACTACTTGCTCAAGTCTGTTGCTTTTTTTTTCGTGGACGTGGCTATGCAGTATTTGTTCTGCAATTCCTTGTGTAACGTAGTGTGCTGACGTTGTTACGGCCGTATGATTTTATTTATAGGTCCGTAACTTGGACTAGGAGTGCTTGCTCAAAGCGAAGATCACTAGCCCAACTTTTGCACTTCTTTGTTAATGAAAGAAAACTTTTACGTTGACTTGTACTTTATTTTTACTGCCTTAATACACTTTAATTACTTTAATACACTTTTTTTGGTTCTTGGTTACTTTTTTAACCTATAAGTTTGACTAGGGTCAACCTGTTCGAGAAGTTTGAAAAACCGACTGCTTAGTACCCTCGAAGCATCGGCTTTTTATTTAGGAGATCTTCCTTATTTTCCTCCTAGATCAGCAAAATCGCTATCATTTTGTAGTGGGGTGTAAAAATTAAACAATTGTATATAGGAATCTAAAAAATTGGATATAGGGAACGCCTTCCCAATATATTGGAAATAGCCAATATTGCCTATACAAGCAATATTGGGACATTTCGTCAGATCATTTCCCCTGCGTTAAAAGAAATTCTCTATAGCCATTGGTTCACTTCTAAGTACATAGGAAATAGCTAACAGAAAGAAGAGAAAAAAAAACACAACGTGCATTGCTCAATAACTGGGTCAACCTCCATGCACTTTACACATGGGATTTCCCAATTATGTACAAATGTAAACAAACAGTATGTACTGTCAGTGGGGTAGGTCAGCGCCGTAGCTATGTTTAAATTTGGTCTCGTGCTGTGACGTTTGGATTCTCGTCTTGAGTGCGGTGTATTGCCGCAAAAATGTTGAGACAGCAATAAATTATATTAATTGTCGGCTAGCTGAGAATGACAACAGAGAAAGTTGTTATACCCTAGATGAAATCTATGGGGGTGTGCTTAATGACATGATATGAGCACATCATTGTACGCACATATATTATTGTGCAAGCGCCATATCATGCTTGTAAGCAAATATATCTCATATTGCAAAACAATACAAAACAAAACAGAAATACAATTTACTTCCGATTTATCAAAAGAAATTACAATCTTAAGAATCAGCAATTTGATACCATTTACAAGTAAGTCAAGTAGGTGACAAAAATGTGTGTCATAACAATTGATGTAAATTATTATTGTGAAAGGTCATTCAATAAGTAAGAAAGCAATGAATTTGCTTATTGGACAATTCATTTCTTGAAATTGCCATTTCTTGCTTATGGAATGATTTTCCATAAGAATCTATGTAAAACAATTATATAAAAGACGAAGAAAAGAATAAAGAACTCAGACTTGATTATTACTGCATTGAAGTATATTCATTTCTCGTAATTCGGCTTCATAGCCTACTGATCACAAAGCGGCACTCTTCAGCCTGATCAACCGACCTAAGCAGAGGCAGTAAAGCGGCATATAGCCTTGCCTTGCTTACCTTTAAAGCTTGAAGACTATAAAGCGGCAAATTAAGCCTAGTCTTGAGCTTAAAGATACAAATAAACAAAACAAAATATTACATGGCGACCGTGACATATGAGCCTACAAATACGGCCAAATACAAAAAGATTACACTGGAGGAGTATAGACAGAAGGCATCTGCGCTACAGAAGGAAATACGAGCCAACCCGCAAGCAGGTCCACAGCCAATTTCATTAAACACGTTGCAGAGCAAGCTGACGAAGAGGCCAAGAGGAGGGAAGGCAGTTAAACTAAGGCAGCAGTTAGGCGAAATTCATCGCATCATTCCTATAACAACGGACAAGAAATTGAAGAAGGAACTACTACAGAAAGCTAAACAGCTGAAGAACGAGCAAAGGAATCTCCAAAAGAAGGTTAAACAACTGCAGCAGCCCAAAGATATCCAGAGAAGAAATCTATCGAGGAGAATTTACGAAGAAAAAGCTGAAAGCAAGAAAGCAGGAGAACAACCTATAGTTCCATACAACGAATATTACAAGTAGACACTTAACCACTACAAAAGTTAGAATGGGAAAAACGCAGTCAAAACAGGCGGACAATAACGGGGAAATTGTCAACAACATCAACATAGAAGACACAGTACAGATAGAAAATAATCAAATATTAACAATACTGTTAATAATATTATTACTTAAACTAATTCAATTTCTTTTCTTTCTTTACAAAGAGCATAAAAAAGGTTTAAAGAAACGATATTCGAATACTGTAGTAAGAGTTAAAAAAAAAAAAAAAAATTTTTTATATTTATCGATTGTTCAAAGTACTTACGAATATGTTGTATAACTTAAGCAAATATTCAAAGAAATTATATCTTAAATAGATTTTTTTTTTAGAGAATTTGATTATAAATTATGGTATCTACTTAACATTATTTTAAAATATATCATTTAAAGTGTAGAGTAAAAATATATAAATACAAAAAAAAAAAAAATTTTTTTATGAATAAATAAAGAAAATTAAAATATAAACCATGTCTTACGATAAATTTTAAATTTTGATGAAAGATTGCGAGAAATTAATCAAGAAAGTAGAAAAACTACACCAAACTTTCACTAAAAACCCCCAAAGAAAATTTTCGGCTCAAAATCTCCTAAACAAGTCTACTAGATTAAAGGAGATTCATAAGGAATTCGAATCTATAGCAAATCGATTAAAAGTACAATATTCGAGTAAAGATTTAGAGACTGCAATACAAAGATTCAATGGTATATACCTGAAAGCAAAATATTATATAAATTTGAAAAGTGAGGAAAGCTACAACGAGACAAGATTAGACTACGATTCGGATTCTAGTTGTGAAACTACAGAAGACAACAATAGAATAAAATGGCTGCATTTGACATAGTGACAGCATTAAAAATAATCCCAGAATTTGCTGGAGAATACAAGGAATTAGATAATTTCCTAACAATCATAGAATTATATGATAAAACATTAAAAGATGACTCCAAGAAAGAGTTAATAAATTTCGTTTGGAACGCAAGAATATCCCATAAGGCAAAGAATAGAATGGTCACAGCGGAAACACCAATATCAGTGAAAGAGTTGAGGACAACACTGAAAGCAAGTTTTAAATCAGGTAACACACCACAAAAAATTTATTCACAACTCGCTGAACTAAAACAAAGAAATTCAGGAATCAAAGTATTCACGGACAAAGTGTTAAATCTGATAAATGACTTGAATAACCTACAAATTCAAGAAGTAGGTGAAGTTAATAGAGAAACGGTAACCAAATTAAATGATAAACTGGCACTTAATATTTTTCAAAATGGTTTAAATGAAAATCTCAAACCAACAATTTTTGCAGCGCAATGCACGAAATTCTCTGAAGCAGCTGCACTAGCTTCACAAATTGAGAAACCTCTAGAACCACAGATATATTCATATAATAAACAATTTCAAAGCAAGCAAAGTTTCTTTAATAGAAATTATAGATCGTTTCCAAACAATAATAGCTATAACAATTTTGCACAGGATAGATACAATCAAAGTAACAGTGGACAAACACAAAGAAAATTTTCAAATAACAGAAACTATAATACACAAAGAAATAATTCAAATTTTAACACTAGTAAAAATTTTCAAAAGCACAGTAACTATACACGCTCGAACAACAACAATATAAACTACTCACAATACAATAGGCAACGTACAGTAAATTTTATCCAAGACACAGCAAACAACAGCAGCCCAGGTACTGCATCGAAATAAAAAAACATATAAATACGCGAATTCTTCAACTAAACAATAATGTAACAAACTTTGTAACATTAAAAGACAAATTGTCTGGTAAAAACATTAATTTTCTAATTGATACAGGTGCAGACATATCTATCTGCAAATTAAATAATTTAAATGATTATTATTTAGATGAAGATGAAACGTGCAAAATTACGGGCATAACAAACATTGAAACATTATCCTTTAGAACAACAGTCATGAAACTAATGTATGAAAACTTTAATCTAAGTCACAAATTTCATATGGTAGACAATAACTTACCATTATTGACTCATGGTATAATTGGCAGAGATTTTTTAATGAAATACTTATGCAAAATTGATTATGAGACATTTACACTCGCCATACATACGCAGAATGAAGAAATAGTGATACCGATAAGAAGCAATTTTAACAGCTTTATCACTATTCCTCCAAGATGCGAAGTAATAAAGGCAGTACGTCTGAACATCAAGGAAGACAGTGTAATTTATAACCAAGATATTTGCAAAGGAGTATTCATTGCCAATACAATAGTCCCAGCTCAAGGCATCGCCCATATAAAGATCTTAAATACAACAGATTTGAAAGTTAATTTAGAAAATTTCACGCCTGAAATTCAATCATTAAAACACTATTATGTATTAAATCCGCTTAATACAACATTCAAAGATTCTAGCAACAGATTTGCAAAATTAAAAAACGAATTAAAAATAGAAGGTCTAGATACAGAAGCTAAAAATTCAATACTACACTTGTGTGAAGAATACCAAGGTATATTTCATTTGCCTAATGAAAAATTAACAGCAAATAACTTTTACAAACAAGATATAGCTTGCATTGAAAATAGTCCGGTTTATGTCAAAAATTACCGTTTACCGCATTCACAGTTACAAGAAATAAATGATCAAGTTCAAGATATGCTTAAGGATAATATAATAGAAAAGTCAACTAGCCCATATAATTCACCTTTATTGATAGTACCAAAAAAAAGTACGGATGATACCAAAAAATGGAGACTTGTAGTCGATTTTAGACAGCTCAACAAAAAAATTGTTGATGATAAATTCCCATTAACTAGACTTGAAGATGTCTTAGACCACCTAGGTCGAGCGAAATATTTCTCAACTCTAGACATGACAAGTTCATTTCACCAAATTGAAATCAATCCAAATTCAAGACATTTAACAGCATTCTCGACAAATCGAGGACACTTTCACTTTAAACGTTTGCCATTCGGCTTGAAGATTTCAACAAACAGCTTCCAAAGAATGTTATCTATAGCACTCAGTGGTCTAGAATCTAATGCTTTTATATATGTTGATGACATTATTGTTTTTGGATGTAGTCTTCAACATCATAACAAAAATCTCGAAAAATTTTTTCAAAGACTTTAAAAATATAATCTGAAACTTAATCCCAGTAAATGCAATTTTCTAAAAAGAGAAGTAATATACCTCGGTCATCAAATAACAGAAAAAGGTATAAAAACTGATCCTAATAAGCATCACACTATTCAAAATTACCCTATTCCTAAAAATGCTGACGAAGTCAGAAGATTCATCGCATTTTGCAATTATTATAGACGTTTTATACCAAATTTCGCAAACATAGCAAAACCTCTGAATTCCCTTCTTAAAAAGAACAAACTTTTTGAGTGGTCAGAAGAATGTAACAACTCATTCGAAAATCTTAAAAACAAATTAATCAATCCACCAATTCTCAAATATCCCGATTTTGAACAACCATTCATCTTAACCACTGACGCCTCAGATCAAGCCTTAGGCGCGGTTCTTTCTCAAGGAACAATTGGTGAAGATAGACCAATTTGCTATGCGAGTCGAACTCTCAACAAACATGAAGTAAACAAGGCAATAATTGAAAAAGAACTTTTAGGAATCCACTGGGGAATAAATTATTTCAGACCATACTTATACGGTAGAAAATTTATAGTAGTAACTGATCACAGACCTTTGGTTAGCTTATTCACTCACAAAAATCCATCATCCAAATTAACCAGAATCCGACTTGATCTAATGGATTACGACTTTGACATTATATATAAACAAGGTAGAATGAATACAAATGCAGATGCTCTATCTCGAATAAAATTAAATTCAAAACTTTTAAAAGAAATGATCCCAAAAAATATAAATATAATCACGAGAGGAATGCTAAAGAAAGCAAAAGAAATTAACTCTGAAGAGAATACAGAGATATCCAATGACAGGTTTGGCCAACTTTATGCATGGGATTGTACGTCTACCTCAGATACTAGAAATGTAAAAAAGATTAAATTTCATATAAATGAAAGTAATGAAAATATGCGCTCAAACAAATTGCCAAAAATAATAATAAAAGAAGATGAAGTATCGATACAGTGCAGCGATAATCTAGGGACAAATTTAGATTTAGTCCTGGAGAAACTGTTACTCAAGATGAAGAAGAATAAAATATATGAGCTAGCAATATCTTATGAAGATAAAATATTTAAATATATAGATTCAAACAGATTCAAGAAAAAGTTCAATGAACTGCAGTATAAAAATGTTTCAAATAATATGGCAATACCACTAAGATTATTATTATATACCTCTCCAAAAAGATTAACGGATCCGAAAGAAATAAAAGAGATTATTGAACAATACCATTCCTCACCGTATGGAGGACATGCTGGAATAAAAAGATGCATTGCAAAAATAAAACAAAAATTCATTTGGAAAAATATGAGAAAAACAATAAAAGAATATGTGAAGAACTGTGAAACTTGCGCACGAAATAAAATAATAAAACATACCAAAGAACCATTTGTAATCACAAATACGCCAAACAGTAGTTTCGAGACTATTTCAATAGATACAGTAGGACCATTACGAATATCTAATGGTTACAGATACATATTAACAGTTCAGTGTGAACTCACAAAATTCGTTGAAGCGATTCCAATTGAAACAAAAGAAGCAGAAATAGTAGCACGAGCATTAGTAGAAAAATTCATACTAAAGTACGGATGCTTCAAAACGATTAAAACTGACAAAGGTACAGAATTTTGTAATGAATTATTTAAGAGTATATGCAAAATATTTAACATGAACCACATAACTTCAACACCGTATCATCATGAAACACTTGGATCTCTAGAAAGGAACCACAGAGTATTAAATGAATATCTCTTGTCTTTCACAGAGAATGATAATTGGGATATGTGGATACCATACTATATATTTTACTATAATACCACACCGCACACACATACAAACTATACACCATTTGAATTGGTCTATGGAAAAATAACAACCTTACCAGCAGAAACAATAAATAATGAACAAATGATCTATGACATAGATAATTATGCTAATGAATTAAAACTCAGATTACAAAGAGCTCATGATAGAGCAAAAGAATCACTGAACGTATCAAAAATAAAAAGAAAGTCTCAACAGAAGAGAAATGTAGAACCCTCAAATTTCAAAGTAAATGATTATGTTTACTTAAGAAAAGGAACTAGAAAAAAATCAGAAAGCCCATACGAAGGTCCATTTAAAATAGTAGACCAAAACGGAGTAAATTCCACAATAAAAATCAGAAATAACCTTAATGACATACACAATAATAGACTAAAATTATGTAGACATAATGTAGATGATAACTAATGTACGCAAATGTAAAATCTTAACTTAACTATATAGACATAATAGCCAATATACATAAATGTAAAATCCTAACTTAGATATAAACACTGTACATAATAGATAGCATTTAGAAGTTAGTAATACCTGTACAAAATGCATAGGATATGGTAGAATATGTAGCATAATGAAAATATGTAAATAAATAAGATAAGTAATTAGTTAGATATACAAAAAAAAAATAAATTCATCATATAAGTCAAATTTATTTTTTTCATATTAGGGGTAGAGGTGTAGTATACACATTACGTACGTATATACAAACGTACATACATAGCATGAATAATAATAATGCACAATGCTTAATGACATGATATGAGCACATCATTGTACGCACATATATTATTGTGCAAGCGCCATATCATGCTTGTAAGCAAATATATCTCATATTGCAAATCGGGCAACTCCTTCGTGGGGTTGCCATACAAAAATTTCGTTTTCCGCTATATATTTGAAAACGGCCTGAGAACGCGTCGACGCAGAGAGCTGAAATTTAGTACATGGTGTTTTCATTATACTAGCAAATAGCATTTTAAAAATGGACTAAATGGGGCAACTCCTTCTTGGTGTTGCCATAGCAAAATTGAGGTTTTTTACGTATACTGTGAAAACGATCAGTCCAAGACATTTTTATTGTACTAAAAACTTCTTCAGAATATGAAATTCTATTAAAGTGGTTATAATCATTTTTTCTCTCCGACGAACCGTTCTAGAAATATATGGGAAAAACCACTGCAAAAATAAAAATTGCTCAAATGGTTGCCCATTCGAAATTTCATACGGACATTCATCTAGGGTATCATAAGAATTGGTCTTAGACCAATATTAGCTTTTTTACTTTATTTTAAAAATAAGAATTGGTTAGTCGTATGAGAAATGTTATTTGATATGCACGGGTTTTTAGGTTTTTTATATGACGTCGAACCGACGCTAAGTGAAAGCGTGAAATTGCTCTGCTATATTTAGCAGTGCACGGTACGGTGATATGTATGTATGTAAGTATGTTTGGGATATTATCATATTTGCTGATATGATTTGATCTGATATGAATGGCGATTTGCATATTCACTGGGTAATGAAGTAATGAATGGCGCTTCATTACACCATCCCCCTTAGAAAAAGAAAGTTCCGGTAAAGGAGTGAAAGGAACTTTCTGCAATGGTGGGTATTAGACAAAATTTTGGTTTTTGCCGATGATTCGAGGTACTTTACATTGCTTTGATCCTTAATACTATTATGTATATATATTAAGGTAAGCCATCCTTTATTACAAATTTACGTGGATTTCCAACCAAAAGAGATGCCAGCAGGTAGGAAATGACGATTCGTCATACTTTCTATTTTGTATTCAAAATGAGAGGCGTGTATTTCATGATTTTATAATACTTATCCCGATTTTCTTCTACATGTAGTGGAAGAATTTTTGTGTCATAACTCATAAACGGTGAAAGGTACAAAATGAAAACAAAGTGCGTTTTAAAGAAAACAATCTTAGCTTCTAACAGGAGTAAGACAGAAAAAAAATTATAAGGTTTTTATTTTTGTTCTTTTGCTTCAAACACACTGATATATTGAATCAAAGGGCACCCCAACCATCTTTCTACTGTTTGTCGTTTAGGAGATATAACTGTTTTAGTACAAACCTACGTTTCACGTACCCTTAGTCCTTTAACCCCGATTATCTTGGAAAGGGGTGAGAATGCACCACCTTCTGCCATACAATTTTTTTCATTTCTCGACATGACCTATCGCCTCCTTCATTATTATCCACCAGTTGTGAAACACCCTGTATAGAAAGAAAAATTTATCGTATGACCTTAAGATTTCTAGGTTAGATTATATTATTTGTTAAAGGCTTAATGGAATTACTAGATTAAAATTCCTGGATTGGATAATATTATAATTTGTGTTTATCGCTATAATTACACTAATTTCTAGATTAATACGGAGACAAAATATCTTAACCGTATGTATAAAATATTGTTTCTATAAGTATGTTCAGTATGTTTAGAAACTTATTGTACATTATAATACTTTAAAATATTTTGATTTTACATTGCTTAATTTTGATTTGCGTAATTCTAGGTTGATATTAGATAATTCTCATACATATTTTTTTTTTTTTTTATATATATTAGGTGAGTGAAATTGGCTATGTATAATTGTTCCTTTCCACTAAAATTTTTTTTTGGCGTAATAAGAAAATCTCTTCCTTCTATTTTGCTTATACTTAGCAACGTGTGTAAATGGTTTTGCTTTTGTATATACAATAAATTTTTTTATAAATTGAGTGATCAAGGTAACATCGTCAATTGATAAGATAACTTTGTGTTTTCGTTTTCTGGGTTTTGTTGTAGTGGTGTGCTTTTATCAGTGCTGAGCTTTTTGGCTTTAACCTTTTTACATATTTGGACGATAATAACCATCAAAATTGTAAAACATAAGAAATGACGTAATGGTGAATGTTGTGTGTGTTCAATGTAGGAAACTTAAATTTTCACTTTGCTTAAGCTGACCAAGAGCTTTACTTATTGATTCCAATTATTCGTTGTCATGGAATTTAATTACATGCACTTGGGCATTAGTGGAGTTAATTTTTTCGAGTTGGGGTACATTGGAGGTTAAATTTAACGATGGGAGATAGTGATTACTATGCTCTGATCTTTTGGTGTTATGTGCTTGGATAATTAGATCTTGGGTGCGGAGATGACATCCCGTAGATAGGTTAATAATTCCGGTGTTTTGCAGGCTATAAGTAGAAATGTTGTTTCCGCAGATGACGTCGACTACCGTGATTTTTCGTATAGAAAAGAGCCACTTATTGGGTTGGGATAGTTGTATCCAAAAATCCATTTGGGGAACGGCTTTTGTTATGGTCGTAGCGTTCTGCCTATAGCAGCATGCTACATTGAGAACTACTGCAGCACGGATGCCGGCCGGCTGCCATATCGACAGCCCGCACTCACCCTAGCTCGGAGAAATCATACCTGGCATTGACGGAGAAGAAGAAAAAGAAATCTTCATTTCCTGTCACATCAACCGGCCAGCAACAGAACGAAGGATTTTAATAAGTAGAATTCTGTAGACATCGGAAAGGAAATAAAAATTGTAAGTAAATTTAGAATATTTTCCATTTCTGGTATTGATCTATTGTTAATTACTAGTATTATGTCGTTAGAATTGACCAATCAATCAACAGCACCTCCACCGATGTCAAACAGCCACCGAAAACGTAATTGAAGAATTAGACCAAAGGGGTAATTTGTTTGGAATCAACATGAAAAATAGCCATTCCTAGAATGTCTTGAAACACTCTTCAAAAACTACAATTTAAGGTAGAGACTCATTTCATAAATAACTATTTTATCATAGTGTTTAAATGCCATAATTTAAGCGTTAGACAAGATGCCTTGGCATGAGAAAATTCAGATACAGTTCATATTCTTTATCTTGATATCAGAAATCCCTTTTAATACATTTTTTGAATCGTTTTACGCAAAGTTAACAAAAATTACATTATTTCTAAACAGTCTCAACTTCTGATGATTATCAATTAAACTTTTATCAGTGTTTTAAACTATCACAAAAGTGAAACTTGCACATCATTAATAAATATTATAACTTTGGGAGAAAGGTATAAGAATAAGGAAACATGCGATCATAATAGGTACGTGCAATTGTCAATTAATTAGGCGACTATGACAACAATAGAAAACTATACAAAAAGTGAGTAGCATTCATTACCTTTGAATGTAGCTATAACTATATCTGTACGGCCATAGAGCGCAACATATTATAATATATATATATATATCTGCATATAAATTTAGCAAGGTGCGATCGCATTACAAAAAAAAAACAAAGACAAACAAAACAAGAAAAACCCTTTGCAATCGAATTCATAGAGACTGGATTTTTAAAATAATTGTTTCGATTCATATTACTTTGTGTGGTTATCAATTTTCCTTGTTGTTTAAAGCAAACAGCTTAAATGTTTTCTTTGCCTTATATCTAGATATTATTACATTTAACTAGTAGATAATACATATTTACCTCTAGTAATTTTTATATTTACATCTACTATATTACATATATTTATTTTTTAAATTTACCATTTAAGAGTTTTGTTCGTTCCCGGCATATTAACCATTGAAACTAAACGGGTTTATAATATTGAATATAGGAGTATTTCCGTAATATAGTTTATTGATAGGATTCTCCTTACGTTTTCTTGTCGGAAATATTCATATATGCATATGTGTAGCTATATATATAAACGGACTCAATTATATTTGCCAGTCTTAACACCAAAACGAGTATGGATTCACAATATACATTACGGATAACTCTTAAATGGTTTACTATTAAAACTAGATATCTCATTTGGTGAAACTGAAATTTAGTAATTTAAATAGATATTCTATTCATCCGCCGATAGCTCATGTAAATAATTAAAGAGAGGCTGTTACTATTAAAACTAGATATCTCATTTGGTGAAACTGAAATTTAGTAATTTTAAGTAGATATTCTATTCATCCGCCGATAGCTCATGTAAATAATTAAAGAGAGGCTGTTACTATTAAAACTAGATATCTCATTTGATGAAACTGAAATTTAGTAATTTTAAGTAGATATTCTATTCATCCGCCGATAGCTCATGTAAATAATTAAAGAGAGGTTTTTACTTTTATTATTAAATCACATTGTACACGGGAAAGATTATAACGTAATCATGAAATTCTAAAAGTTTTAATTCTCTTCTCACTCTCCTGGAGCCCTCGCACGCCTAGTTTCGCTCTCTGTCTCTCTACAGGTCAACTAGGGACACTGTAAACTATCTGCCCTCAGTGTCAAATGGGTGGTTGGGGCATGCAGTAAGGCCGAAACATCTGCGCCTTCGAGGATAAATATAGGTAAGTGACGTAAGGGTCCCTTCAAGACCGGTGTGTGCCGATTGTGTTGATAGGCACGAATTTTTTTTTGATTATGGCTGACGGCAGCGGCAGGTTTTTTTGTGGAACCTCCCCACACTCTCCGCCAATAGCTGTGGCGAACTAGCGTGCCGTCAACGCTGCCCGTCGAGTGATCTGTCAGCTCATGCTGACAGTCGGGACTTTACGTCCGATGTCCATCACTCTTCATAGTTCCATAACAAAAATGGCGCCCAACGTGGGGCCACCTCAGTTGGACTTCGGTGGTCTGAGTATGACTTGTGCTGAGGACTGCGATTACTTGAGATATGGACATTTGGCTTGTAGCTAAATAGTCTGACTCGGTAATCGCACCATCAGTGGAGGTTATAGGCAGACCTGAGTCCAATTGGTTTTTGTTAGTTGAAAATTTTTGGTAAAGTAATGTTAGAGTTTTTAAAGTTGAACGATTAAAGTAAAGTTTTTTGGAAGTCTTTTGAAAGTTTTTTTGATATTTCGAATTTGTGATTGAGCAAAGTAAAGTAACGTAACGTTTTAGATTTTTGAAAGTTTTTGAATTGAAGTTCGACTCTAGGTTTGACTTTGGTCAAGCCTCGAGTCTGAACAATTGTCTAGTTTTTGAAAGTTTTGAATTTTTTTTAACTTTTTGAAATTGATCTTTCCCGCTGGCCTTTTGCCATGGAAATGGTAGGTGGCCTCACCAAATTTTTTTGTCTGTGCTCTCACGGAGACATGTCTCTGTTGGCCAACTGGCTGGACAGAGTGGTGAATCTGTGAGACGGTTTTTTTGGCTTTCAGCTAATTAGTTGACCAGATTCAAGGATCTGGCCAGTTGGAAGGTCAGCTGGACACGACAATCAGGTGAAGAGGAAGGAAAGAGTTGTTGGAGGATGGAAGTGATGCTGGAGACCTTCAGTAATCAGGAGTTGGCATACTGCTAACTGCCTGGCTGAAGAATCTCTAGTATCATTTTCAGTCTCTAGCTTCTCCAACCCGACTCTTCCCAGATTTCCGTGAGGACTCAAACATTTTTTCCAATGCACACATTCACGTCGCTTGCTTGTATAGATTTTCTGACCTGAGAGGGGGAGAGCGACCTCAGGACTTTTATGTTGAGATGTAGCTTCGGGAAGTGAAGGAGAATTCATATGTTTTTGATAGGAATTTTTGAAACGCACTAATTGATTTTTTAATTTCACTGGTAATTTCTCCGAACTGGTGATACAACGAACGGTCGATAACAATTTTTGCTGAAATCTTAAGATCTAGTCCTAATCTCCGAACGTTTAGGAAGGAATTTTCGTTTGAAATTTAGTATATCGTTCCAACCTTCAAATTTTTAAAGCAGTATTTCGTTCTTCATTTTTGAAGAGCCTGTTAGTTTCCGAATTTTCGAATTCTTTGGAATTTTTTTGATATCTATCCCAAACCCTTGGTTTGAAGATTTTTTTCTTGAAGTACGACTGATTCTATAATGGCTACAGCGTGAACACCACCGCGAGCAACTCGTGTACCGATGCTGTTGCCAGATCCGTGCTCCGTCTGCCTAGAGAGCGACTGGTCAGGACAGAGGAAGCCAGTGAAGACGGTCTGTGGACATGTGTTTCACAAAGCAAGCCTGAAAACGTGGATTGGACAGATCTCATCTCACTCAGTATGATTTCACTGAGTATACTGGTGCTGTCCCGAAGATGACAAAGCCCGTAAAGACTGACAGTCACGATCCATTACCTCCCATGGCGTCACTCGAGTTACCACCTTTGACAGTTCCACCACCTAGTCGACGATCACTCTCTCATAGAATGCCAGATCTACATTCAAGGACTTTTACCAATCCTAACTCGCGACGAAATAGCCCACAGAGCCTCGATGTTTTGCGGACTGAACTAGTAACTAGTGTCCGACAACAGATCTCCGCAGCAATGCCGCCCATGGATTTTTCACGACCACTTCCGTCCATGGGTGACCCAAGACCATCCCAAGAGTTTCACGACTCGCGTAGGCAGTCGTCAAATGGACCGCATTCAGCTTTTGGTCAGCCTAATAATCAGCCTAGACCACATTTTGTTCCACCACCACCACCACCTATTCGTAACCCTGCAGGAGTAGGACAGCGACGTTCTGGCAGTCCTATCCGCAGGTGGAATATATCTTATAGCGGTGAAAGCTCACGGCTCACTGTCGATGAATTTGTGTTTCGAGTGGAAGCATTGACCTATTCGGCCTTAGAAGGAGATTTCGATCTTCTGGTACGGCATATGACGACTCTGCTTTCTGGACCAGCTATGGACTGGTACTGGTCTCTCCTGAGGCAAAACTCCACGCCTTCATGGGAGTTTGTGAAGACAGCTGTATTAGCTGAATGGGGAGTGCCAAAGGATGACCTTAAGGTCAAAGTACAGCTGATGTTGCGCAAACAGAAAGCAGGGGAGTCATTTGCTACGTACCATCAACACCTGGTACAGTTGCGCGATCAACTGCAAAGTCCCTTGGCGGACGGAGAATTCTTAGAGATCGTAAAGTCTAACCTGCTTCCAGACATTCAGCAAAAGGTCTGCCTACATCCCACTAACAATATACACCAACTACGGAGTCTCGTGACTCAAATACAGGCGACGCAGCAGCGAATCGCGACAGCGAGCAGCTGGAATGCTTATCGCGGCCAAAGAGTCAGCGAGGTGGATGAGTTTCGTCCGACAGAGGCCGAACTGAATATGACACATGAACGCAATGAGGAAGCAGTAGCTCTAGCTGCTATTAACACCCCTCAGAATGTAACCTGCTGGAACTGTGACCGGTCCGGTCACTTCTATCAAGATTGCCGGCAGGAGAGACAAGTTGTGTTCTGCTATGGATGCGGACGCAAAAACATTTTCAAGCCCGATTGCAGCTATTGTCGACAGGAAAACCTGAGACGGGTCGGGAATACCCCTACCTCTTTCCGACCAGCGTCAACGTCGCGAGCGACAACTGCAACGAACACTCCAGTTCAAGCCTTGAACAAGGAGGAAGGTCCTCTCCATTAGCAGACCTTGAAGAATCCCTGAATTGTCCACTGATATTGGTCAGTGATCCTGATGATGTCAGCAAAACACTTGATAGTACGAACATTTCATTGATAGAGACGGAGAACCTTATAGACTTCTCCGCGGATCTTCAAGCTCCCATTTCTACTTCTGGGGAGCCCATGACATTATTAGACACTTCTTTGGAAGATCTTTAATTTTCGATGTCCCGATAAGACCGCCAGCACTTTTAGCTGACAAGGTTACTGAGCCGGAGATTTGGTCTCATTGTATTTAAAACGGCCACCAAGCTCTATTATGGCGAGTGGGCGTGAGCCAGTTTTACATCCGCTGACGCCGTCTCATACCCGTCTGCAGAAATACAACGCAGTAAGAGACCAAATCTTCTCCTCAGTGGCAGAGTTAGCTGAAATCGTGTTTCCTGACTTGGATATTAGACCGAAAAAGAAACGATCAACCGTTCGTTGGCGGGAATACTGTCGACGGATGCGACTGGAAAGAAAGAAACTGGCACAGATTTCCGTGTCGATGCCAGACGACATTTGACCGTATGCCGAAGTAAAGCTGCTCGGGCGAACTGAGACTGGATTACTTGATAGTGGTGCCACTGTCAGTATCCTAGGCCACGGAGCTCTAGAGAAGCTTGCAGAAGCAGAGGTTGAATGGAAGAGGTATCGGACACAGGTCCAAGTAGCTAATGGTGCCATAACGACTGTGCATGGTCATGTGAACTTGGACGTCACTTTCCGTGATAAGACCCAAAACGTGCGTTTTTACAAGGTTCCTGGGCTCACAAAGGCACTATATCTGGGAATAGACTTCTGGCGTCTATTTGGGTTGGCTCCAGATGTCCTGGGTATAGTTGCAGAAGTGAATCCGAGTACCTCTGCCACCGATTGCCATATTCTTTCCAGTCTGGAACAACAACGCTTGGAAGCCACGAAAAAGCTTTTCCCTTCTTTCGCCTCTTTAGGCCTGGGAAAAACATCATTGCTCACTCACAAGATTGAGACGGATGACGCCGCCCCGATAAAACAGCTTTTATCCGATTTCGCCGGTTGTACAAAGTTTAATGGATGCTGAATTAGAGCGAATGCTATCGCTGGGTGTGATAGAGGAGAGCCAGAGTCCTTGGAGTCCTTGTTTTGACGCCAGGAAGGTCAACTCTGTTACAAAGAAGGATGCCTATCCGCTTCCGCAGATAGACGCACTTCTGAGTCGACTTCCTCCGGCAAACTACATAACGAGCCTGGACCTGAAAGACGCATTCTGGCAGATCCCACTGGACACTGATTCCAGAGAGAAGACCGCTTTTACAGTACCAGGTCATCCTCTCTATCAGTACACAGTGATGCCATTCGGCCTATGCAACGCTCCACAAACAATGTGCCGCCTCATGGATAAAGTCATTCCTTTCGATCTTCGTGAGAACGTTCTCGTCTATCTAGACGATTTATTAATTCTGTCATCAGACTTCGACACTCATCTTACGCTGCTAGCCCGTGTAGCTGATTGTTTGAGGAAAGCTGGCCTCACTATCAACGTCGAGAAGAGTAAGTTTTGCATCAAAGAGACCAAATACTTGGGATTCATTGTCGGAAAGGGAGGTATGCGAACAGACGCTGACAAAATTTCAGCCATAGTTGACTATCCGTTACCTAAAACTGTTCGGCAAGCCCGACGCTTACTAGGTATGGCGGGCTGGTATAGACGGTTCATCCCGAAATATGCTGATGTAACTGCCTCCATTACAGACACCTTGAAAAACCTTAGTCAGTTCAAAGCCCAGACGTCTCTTGATATATTAAAGCAAAAACTTACTTCTGCTCCGTTGCTAGTGAGCCCAGACTTCACCAAGCTGTTCGTTATCCAGTGCGATGCGAGCCAACAAGGTATTGGAGGAGTGCTGCTTCAACTAGCCTACGTCTCGAAAAAGTTGAAGTCAGCACAAAGAAATTACACCATCACAGAGCAAGAATGCTTAGCCGCAATCTTGAGCGTACAGAAGTTCCGGCCCTTCATAACGTTTAAGATAGTGACTGATCATGCGAGTTCTAAATGGCTGATGTCTCAAAAGGACCTCAGCGGTAGACTTGCACGGTGGAGTTTGAAGCTTCAGGGCTTCGACTTCACTATTGAGTACAGAAAAGGAAGCCTGAACGTCGTCCCTGATGCGCTGTCATGCATCCATTGTGACAGCCTGTCCACAAACGAAGATCCTGGCCCGGAATTTGACCTTACTTCGCCATATTTCAACTCGTCGGAATATGAGGAACTGAGGCATAAGGTTAAAACGACTTCTGGCAAACTACCAGATCTTTGCGTCAGGGGTGGCTTCGTTTACATTCAGACTGTTCCGAGAACAGGCGATCCGATTCAGGAAGAAGAAGCTTGGAAGCTTTGGATTCAACGAGGGCTTGGCACCGGCGTCATTTCAAGGGCTCATGATCCGCCACTGGTTTCACACGGTGGTATAGGGAAAACACTAGAACGTCTGAGAAGACACTTGTACTGGCCACGAATGACAGTTGATGTCAGCAACTACGTAGGCGCCTGTGACGTGTGTAAAGAAACGAAGGCTCCCAATACTATTCTTAGACCACCTATGAGAATCCAGTCTGTGACAGAACGATCATGGCAAAAGCTGTATATCGATATTCTGGGTCCATATCCGCGGTCAGTGAAAGAAAACGTCTGTATTCTAATAGTTCTTGACCACTATTCAAAATTTCCAATTCTCAAACCTATGACAAAAGCATCTACATTCAATGTGTGCCAATTCATCGAGACGGAAGTGTTCCACGTGTTCGGAGTCCCGGAAACGATCGTCTCTGACAATGGACAAGTATGGGGTGAAGCACTTGCGAACGGCAGTTTACTCGCCGCAAGCAAACGCCTCAGAGCGAGTAAACAGGTCTCTATTGTCAGGGATTAGAGCATATATTCGGAAGGAACACACAAAATGGGATGAGAAGCTGAGCCAAATAGCTAGTTCCCTCAGGAGCTCTTTCCACCAAGAAACTGGTTTCTCCCCTTATCGAACACTTTTCGGTCAACAAATGATTGAGCATGGGAGCTCCTATTCCATCTTGAGGAGCCTTGGAACTCTTAATGAGCCGTTGAGAGTAGATGCTAAGGACAAACTGAGATTGATCCGTGCGAGAGTGCAGGAAAATTTACACCATGCGTTCGAACAGGGTTCACGAGCCTATAATCTCAGGGCGAAGCCTGTTGATTTCAAGGTGGGTCAAGAGGTATTTAGACGGAATTTTGCCCAAAGCAACTTCCAACAGCAGACTAGACTAGTGCTAAACTGGGACGAAAATTTGTCAAATGACGGCTTAAAGCCAAGAAAGGAAACTCCCTATACGAGCTTGAAGATCTGCAGGGGAAACTGTTAGGGGTCTATCACGCCAGTCTAAAAGCGTCATCTATCGACTGTCACGTTTATTCCTGGTAGCCCTAAGAAGGCATCCAGCCAGCTTCACTGGTAAACTATAGGATATCGCGAAGCCCTCCTATTGCCCCGTCAATGGTGGGTGATATACCTGTTGGAATCAATTCCTGTATACGGCTGTCTGCATGTCACTACTTCGACGACGCCTTGCAGACACACCCTTGAACAATCGCGGTCGGAGATCGGAGGAGATGTTGTGGCGGGAAAGCTTAGCGATCAGTTCTTTAGGTTACTGATCGCGGGGCTTCCTCAGCATCTCGGTGAGGGAGCGCGAAGAGGCATCAACCGGCTAGATTTTTTGGGTTACCAGCTTGTCAATGTAACTTTGGCTTCCCACACGGAGAAGGATGTCGAGGTCTGATCAAAGACTGACGAGACTTCAGGGATGTGTCCCCGATGCGTCATCGGTCAAGTAGAGCAACGTGAATATAGCACGAGTGATGAGGAATACGCATTGGGTCGTGGGTCGAGACACACATTGAGCGCCCGCAGTGATGAGGCCTATGTTTAAGACCGACTAGCTCAGTCGACCATTTTTCAGCGTTGTCTGAACCATGGGTGGCGCAGACCACTCTGCCCTGTTATGGTCGTAGTGTTCTGCCTATAGCAGCATGCTACATTGAGAACTACTGCAGCACGGATGCCGGCCGGCTGCCATATCGACAGTCCGCACTCACCCTAGCTCGGAGAAATCATACCTGGCGTTGACGGAGAAGAAGAAGAAATCTTCATTTCCTGTCACATCAACCGGCCAGCAATAGAACGAAGGATTACAATAAGTAGAATTCTGTAGACATCGGAAAGGAAATAAAAATTGTAAGTAAATTTAGAATATTTTCCATTTCTGGTATTGATCTATTGTTAATTACTAGCAGTATTAATATCGAGAGCATCACGTCTTAACCCCCAAATTAAGGCAACATTTTTGATTCAGCTAGGACGTTTCGGGCTTAATTGCAGAGTTCAGGCTGTGGGCAATATCTATTTTTGTCCTGAATGCGATAAAATATTCAGGCAGTCAAGAGAACTCGTGGATCTATGTCGTTAGAATTGACCAATCAATCAACAGCACCTCCACCGATGTCAAACAGCCATCGAAAACGTAATTGAAGAATTAGACCAAAGGGGTAATTTGTTTGGAATCAACATGAAAAATAGCCATTCCTAGAATGTCTTGAAACGCTCTTCAAAAACTACAATTTAAGGCAGAGACTCATTTCATAAATAACTATTTTATCACAGTGTTTAAATACCATAATTTAAGCGTTAGACAAGATGCCTTGGCATGAGAAAATTCAGATACAGTTCATATTCTTTATCTTGATATCAGAAATCCCTTTTAATACATTTTTTGAATCGTTTTACGCAAAGTTAACAAAAATTACATTATTTCTAAACAGTCTCAACTACTGATGATTATCAATTAAACTTTTATCAGTGTTTTAAACTATCACAAAAGTGAAACTTGCACATCATTAATTAATATTATAACTTTGGGAGAAAGGTATAAGAATAAGGAAACATGCAATCTTAATAGGTACGTGCATTTGTGAATTAATTAGGCGACTATGACAACAATAGAAAACTATACAAAAAGTGAGTAGCATTCATTACCTTTGAATGTAGCTATAACTATATCTGCACGGCCCTAGAACGCAAGATATTATAATAATATATATATATATCTGCATATAAATTTAGCAAGGGGCGATCGCATTACAAAAAAAAAACAAAGACAAACAAAACAAGAAAAACCCTTTGCAATCGAATTCATAGAGACTGGATTTTTAAAATAATTGTTTCGATTCATATTACTTTGTGTGGTTATCAATTTTCCTTTTTGTTTAAAGCAAACGGCTTAAATGTTTTCTTTGCCTTATATCTAGATATTATTACATTTAACTAGTAGATAATACATAGTAATTTTTATATTTACATCTACTATATTACATATATTTATTTTTTTAAATTTACCATTTAAGAGTTTTGTTCGTTCCCGGCATATTAACCATTGAAACTAAACGGGTTTATAATATTGAATATAGGAGAATTTCCGTAATATAGTTTATTGATAGGATTCTCCTTACGTTTTCTTGTCGGAAATATTCATATATGCATATGTGTAGCTACATATATAAACGGACTCAATTATATTTGCCAGTCTTAACACCAAAACGAGTATGTTTTCACAATATACATTACGGATAACTTTTAAATGGTTTACTATTAAAAGTAGATATCTCATTTGGTGAAACTGAAATTTAGTAATTTAAGTAGATATTCTATTCATCCGCCGATAGCTCATGTAAATAATTAAAGAGAGGCTGTTACTATTAAAACTAGATATCTCATTTGGTGAAACTGAAATTTAGTAATTTTAAGTAGATATTCTATTCATCCGCCGATAGCTCATGTAAATAATTAAAGAGAGGCTGTTACTTTTATTATTAAATCACATTGTACACGGGAAAGATTATAACGTAATCATGAAATTCTAAATGTTTTAATTCTCCTCTCACTCTCCTGGAGCCCTTGCACATGACGGTTGTCTAGGCTCGCCTAGTCTCTCTCCCTCTCTCCCTCTACAGGTCAACTAGGGACACTGTAAACTATCTGCCCTCAGTGTCAAATGGGTGGTTGGGGCATGCAGTAAGGTCGAAAAATCTGCGCCTTCGAGGATAAATATAGGTAAGTGACGTAGGGGTCCCTTCAAGACCGGTGTGTGCCGATTGTGTTGATAGGCACGAAATTTTTTTTTGATTATGGCTGACGGCAGCGGCAGGTTTTTTTGTGGAACCTCCCCACACTCTCCGCCAATAGCTGAGGCGAACTAGCGTGCCGCCCTGCAGTAAAACCTTTTGACAGTTCATCAGTTTGTACACGATTAGCTAGGTTACCCAAAGGACTAAGCTTTTTTTCTACGTGCAAGAACTGTTCTTTTATTGTCATGCGTGTTTTATTGAAAACATTTATCGTAGAATCAACAATGATGGTTTGATTCTTGATTAATTGCAATAGGTAATTTTGGTCGGCTCTCAATTTATCTATATGTGAGTTGAAAGTCGCAGCGTCATCCGTGTCAAGGGTGCCAAACAAGGTCTTTTAAATCGAGTGTTTTCGGATTTTAGCAATAGTGAGTTTTGTTTAAGGATTCCGACAATAGTGTATAGTTGGTGTGTTATGTCCCTACACAATGGTATCTTATTGTGGTAATTTTCTATGTAATTACATAACCTACTCGTTTGTTCTGTAAGATTGCACAACTTGTCAAGTTCGAAGTTGAACTCCTCTAAGTCATAGTAAGTTATTACTTGCCATTCGTTGCTGTAAAGGCTTACTCTTCCTACTTCTTCAAAGTAAATTCCTGGATTGTTCTTCAGGATCGTAACTTGCAATGGCTCATTTTGTACTAACGCGCTTGTACTGGGGATTAAGTGGATGAAGATGTAGATCCATAATATCCTAAGGTAAAATAAAAACAATTACTGCCTATTCCATGAATAACTTAAGATTATTGTTATGCACAGCCCTGTTTCTATTCCCTATTTTAATGGTAGTATTTTCCGTAGAATTAATTGTTACTATATCATAGGGTCCTGGTCCTGGGGATAATTTGTTTTTCCTTGTGTGGTTCTTTAAGAAGACCTTATCTCCTAAATTAAAGGTTCTTGCCTTGAAGTTTTTGCCATATAATTGCTTTGATTTTTCTTTTTTATTTAGAATGGTTTCCCTGGCTATCTGGTGATTATGTTGCAATCTTGCCTTTAATTCATTGCTGTAATTATCGTAATTGTAATTTACCGTTGGGTTCGCTTTTATTATAGCCGGAATATTGGGTGGAAAACCGTACATCAGCTCATATGGACTATAATTGGTTCTAGAGTAGTATTGTACGTGAACATAGCATATGGTATCCAGGTATCCCATGTTTGCGGATCTCGGTTCACATAATGCCGTAAATATTCAGCTAGGGTTCTATGACTCCTTTCCAGAGCTCCATTTGTCTGCGGATGGTAAGGGGTTGTTTGCAGTTACTTGATTTTTAATAGTTTACACATTTGTGCAAACATTTCGCTGAGAAAGTTAGAATCTTGGTCAGTCAGTATTGCCTCCGGTATACCGGCCCTACTATGTCCAACGCTATTCTCTCGAATGGTCTTGTACTAGTCGAAGTAATTTTCATGGGCACTCTAGGATTTCTGACAAGCTTATTCATCTGACATGATTGGCATTTTTTTACGAAGTTTTCGACATCCTTGTTTAACCCTGGCCAATTATACGCGGTTTGTATTCTTTTAATAGTCCGATTTATGCCCTGGTGACCTCCTAATGTGTAGCGTATACCCCCTTACGCTACTTTTGTTTGGCTTCTCTACGTCTGTAGAGAAAACCCCATGATTTCCCAGAGTATATAATTTAATAAAATTTAGCTATTTCCGAGAAGTAGCCCTATGCTACTTCTCCATATGAAAAAATTCCTGAAAAGATGAAATTTATATATTTTCAAGAAGTAGCCCTATGCTACTTCTCCATCGTACCAAAATTCCTGGAAGAATAAAAGATAAAATTTATGTATTTTCAAGAAGTAGCCCTATGCTACTTCTTCATATTAGAAAATTCCTGAAAAGATAAAATTTATATATTTTCAAGAAGTAGCCCTATGCTACTTCTCCATAGTACAAAAATTCCTGGAAAAATAAAAGATAAAATCTATATATTTACAAGAAGTAGCCCTATGCTACTTCTCCATATTAAAAATTTTTCTGAAAAGATAAAGACATATTTATACATACCCGCATACAAGTCCAGATCTAAAAGAAACAACAACCTCAGCAGAATATTTTCCAGTCGAAAAATTATAAAATGTGCAAAATGAGCACAAAATACAATTTTTCGTTTAAAACTTACCGCTAGTCAACCACATCAAAGCGACGAAAACGGCAATTCGCCTAGCTGTAACAGATCGCGTGATGCCATCATGCAATGTGTTGCAGCAGGCTTGAAAGAAGAACAAAAAAATTCTGGGAAGAAAAAAGGCGCTCGCTTGCCGGTGGCTGAGTGAAGAACGATGGAATGTAGGGAGACTGCTGGTAGTCGGGGAGTTGTTTTTTGGCTTTGAACGAGAACGGTCGCAGAAAAATTGAGTCGCGATTCCTCTTTATTTAAAATCAGACTTTAGAGTTTTTTTTTGCTTTTGTGAACTGAAAGGAAAAATTTTAGTTTATTCATTCTGGTCGTGAATTTTGTTAATTAGAATATTTACCTGTGCAACAGTGATTTTTTCTAAAGATCTTTCTAATAGCGAACTGAAAGAAAATTTTGGTGTTAATGCTGCACATTCTTAAGTTTTATTAATTGGACCTGTGCGACCGTGATTTTTCCTAAAGATCTTTGCAATAATGAGCTGAAAAAAAATTTTAGTATTAATGCTGCGCATTTATAAGTTTTAGTATTTGAATTATTTACTTGTGCGCCAGTGATTTTTTTTCATATAGATCTTTCTAACAGTGAACTGAAAGAAAATGTTGTTATTAAGGTTGCGCATTCAAGAAATTTTATTAATTGAATTATTTACCTGTGCGCCAGTGATTTTTTTCATATAGATCTTTCTAACAGTGAACTGAAAGAAAATGTTGTTATTAATGTTGCGCATTCATGAAATTTTATTAATTAGAATATTTACCTGTGCAACAGTGATTTTCCTAAAGATCTTTCTAATAGTGAACTGAAAGAAAATCTTAGTATTAATGTTGCACATTCATAAATGGTAATAATCCAAATATTTACCTGTGCTACAGTGATTTTTCACATAGATCTTTCTAATAGCGAACTGAAAGAAAATTCTGGTATTAATGCTGCACATTCTTAAGTTTTATTAATTGGATTATTTACCTGTGCGACAGTGATTTTTCACATAGATCTTTCTAATAGCGAACTGAAAGAAAATGTTGGTATTAATGTTGCCCATTCATAAGTTTTGTTGTGATCAATTTGCAAAACACTGGAGAACGTTCTTTACTTGGGTGAGTGCCAATCCGCACGGAACAATGTTAAACAGTACTCAATGCACTTCACGTTATATCTCGATCGTTATCGGTTTTACAGGTCAAAGTTAAACAACACTTAATTCGATTCACGTCATAATTTCTATCACAACTTATAAGATTTACATTAATTCCCGTTTAACTAATAAGTATCAAAATCTTTACATGTAATGTGACACTTGTCACCGCGCGAATGGTCAGAACAGAACTCATTTAACTTCTCTCCTACCTCTGGCTCGTCGCTTCGTTTCTTCTGTTTATTTTTTATTTGTGTTCTACTTAAAACAATAATTTAATGTACTACCCGGGCCATTAAGTAATATTTTTTACTCACTGACCACAGGTGTACAATTTCAAAACAGTGCCGCTTAAATTCGTGGTCACTGATTACATATATTTTCTTTAGTTCCGCAAATGCATTGCGATTACCTCATAGCTACACAATTCATAGCGGCGCTTAATGGGTCATCATGAAATTGTGCAGCTGACGAGTGTCATCACATTGCATTGCGTTCGAACTACAAATATTATTTTCACAACATTCCTCCCCCTTGCGAAGACGCCGTCGTCGTGACAAAGGCGTTCGAGAAGCTCTGGACCATTATAATTTGTTTTGTTTAACATATTTATTTATTACATATTATTATATGTTTTTTTTCTCTTTTTTTTTTATTTACCCTAATTTTCTAACCCTAATAGCTAATTCGACATAGTCTCTATTATTTAATTCTTAATTATGTACATATAGTTGTAAAAAAAATCATTATTACATAAAATTAAAACTTTTAAAATGCTATACATATATGTGAAACCATTATTACTAACAAACTTCTTGTTTTTTTTTTGCATTGGCGGTCAAATTTCTTACCTATGTCAAGAATGTCAGTCTTTCTCTTTTCTTTTTTTGAACTTGGCATTGTACATACTGAGTGTTATTATTACATACATACATATCACACTTTTTTTTTTATTTCTTTTGAGTGTTGTTGACTAATCTTATCGGTTTTAATTCCTTCAATTTAATGGTCGGAAAAAAATAAAAACAATTTAAAGTTGGTAAAAAAATGAATTAATAAAACAAATTGCTCATAGGCAGTGATAATTTTTTCAAACCTTGTAAAGGTATGATTCGCTTGGGTCGTTTGGTGAGCGCGAATTTTCAATACTAAGATCGGGTGTTATTGTTTGATCAATGTTTGGGTTTGGCTCGTCCGTTTCTGGGATTTTATTAGAGAAGGTGTGAATTTCATGTATGGGTGGCTGTTTCCCATTTTGAATTTTGACTGGGGATTTCTTTTTGCCCAGGTTATGTGTATCAACTCTACTCATAGTGAAGGTTTGCCTGCGTTGGATTTGTATGGTGGGGGCTTGGACAGATGCTTTATTTTGACCTTTGTATTTAATATATCTTATAATTAGAAACAGAATTAGAGCAATAGAAAATGTTACCGTAATCCCAGTGTTAGTATATGTTTGTATACTGAGTTTTTCACGTTCCCTTTTTTCTATAGTTTTCCGCAAGTCTTGTTGTAGTTCTTCAAGATCTTTACTTGTCTTTAAGAGCTCTTTATTGTGACTTCCGGAGGTATTTATTTTTAGACCTGTTTTATTTCCGAATTTTACTTGTGGGGTTTCCCTATACATCTCTTCTAGGTTAATTTTGGGGAAATTTTGCAGCTCAGGTTGGTGTATGGGTGTGTGATAGCTGACACTACTCTCATATGGTAACTCGTGTTCATTTAGTGTAAATATGCATGGTTGGGTTAGTGAGAGTATTCCAGAACCTTTTAGGGTCATGTGGTTGAAATTATTGCTACAATTACAGGAAAGTATTTCTTCCTGCGTGGCTACAATTAGCCAAGAGTTCGGTCTAACCATTTTTGTAAGTAAATTCATATTATTTTCCGTAACTCTATGGGTACAAGGAGCGGGTCCCGGCGAGGGATTGTTGAACAAACCCATGAGACAGTTAGACTTACTGAAACTTATCCCCTTAGGTACGGTTTGGAAAGAAATGTGTATCTTGCCATTAGCGGATGTCGTTTTCTTGCAGTGTTCAAAGTAATCTGCACTGGATAGCTCTACATATCACTGCGCTTTTGTATTATTTAAAAATTAATTTGCTTCGATGTCTAAGATAGCTGATTTCGCCAGTGAGATCGGTGTGGGTAGCAAGTAGACTTTGTTCATTGTGAAAACAGTGTCTTCTGGTAGAGGTAGTGTAATTCTGATAAAGTATTCTTTTCCCTCCTGGACGCTATCTACTTGAACTATATGACTTACCAATTTAAAATCTAGAAGAATATTTCCCATACCGTGCGCACTGATTTCTTTATAAATTTGGACTAAATTGTTAGCGGATAAAATTAAAGGATGTAATGAGTGTTGGTGTAGAGCATTTATTACCATATATTCTTCTGTTAGACGTTGATGTATCTGCTGAAGTTGGTGTAGAATATATATAAGAAGTCCATTTGTGTCGGCTTTAATGTGGACAGCTTTGAGTTCTGTCTTGATTTCATTCGTGGAGTTCTGTACTTGGTCGATGAAGTCCTTAAAACGTTCATCTAGGCTGTTTTGGTAATGCTTTATGTCTTGGAAAGTTTGGTCAATGGCATTGAACTTTGCCTTTACTATGCTGACTTGTTTTTCCATTAAATGTATGTTCTCTGAATTTTGGCTGTCAAGGTCTTTTAGTTTTTTGTAAATGTTTTGAGCATCCCTATCATCCATAGTACCAAATAAGAAATTTGAAAACCTACCTACTATATTTGCTAATGACCGCCTACTTCGATTTAAGAAATAAAAATTTGTATCTCTTAGCCTATTCTTAATCTTATCTACCTGCCGATCTAAGTCTATTTTTCACGTATAACACGAGTCTCTCTCCTCGGTGCTTCTTTGTACGTGACAGAGACGTTCCACTGTGTCTTCGTAGCGGTTAATAAATTCCAACGCCTCCGTTTCTTGCATGATTTGAATTTTGGTGTAAACAACCCAGGTCGTACGCCGGATTGAGTGGTTCAAATAATACGCCTGTGGGGGTGAGAGTCTCTATAACAGCTTGAGAGTTCGCTAGATGTATTGCCGCCCACAGCCATGTTAATGTTCCCTGTGGGTAAATAGGAAGTAACAATTAATTTCTGCTAATCCCCAAAATCGTAAATATAATTTATTTTTAACTAAAATAATTTCAACCTATTATTATGCACCCTTCGTAGCTTCCGGCCAATTTGGATGGTGCAGTTTACATCATTATTAACCTGTTTTACTATATACGGTCCAGTCCAGACTGGTGATAATTTATTCTTTTTAACTGCATTTTTTAGTAAGACTTGGTCTCCTACATGCAGTACAATACTACGGGTATTTTTATCGTAATATTCCTTAGACTTTAGCTTGCTTTTAAGAAGCTCCTCCCTAACACGCCTGTGCAGTATTTGCATTCTTCTTCTACGAATGCTTACAAAATCGTCAGAGTTATAGATGGGTTCAGCCTGTCGTTTTAGATTGTTTGGTGGCGGATCGTAAAATCCCCATAGAGCCTCCATCGGTGTATGTTTTCCACCAACATGAGTTGAATGGTTGCGAACATGGACTGCTTCCTCGAGCCACTGTCCCATTCGGATACATTTTCGTCCACCAAACTTCTCAAATACTCAATCAGGGGTCCGTGTGCTCTTTCAAGAGCGCCATTTGCCTGTGGATGGTAGGCTGTGGTCTGCAACTTTCTCACTTTGAATAGTTTGCAAAGTCGTTTAAACAAATTACTGGTGAAATTTGCTCCCTGATCAGTGACGACAGCTTTGGGTATCCTATACTTCATCATTAATTTATAAAATCCTTCGGCTACCGTGATGGCCTCTCCATGAGTCAACGGTATGCAATCGAAAACTCTAGTTGCATCATCCAGTAGGGTAAGTATGTACCTATTTCCCTTAGTGGTTTCTGGTAGCGGGCCCACTATGTCGAGATAAACCTTATCGAATGGCCTAGCTGCAATGGAACTTATTACCATCGGCATCTTGGTGATTCTACTATGCTAATTTTTTCTACACTTAATGCAATTTTTGATGTGCTTGTGAATGTCTTTGAGCATTCCATTCCATTTAAAGTTTCTTCTGATACGTTTATAAGTTTTATAGACTCCCAGATGACCTCCCAAAGGTGCGTTATGGTAATCCCGAAGAATGATCTCGATCTCATTTCGGTTACCAAGTATTTGTACACTTTCGTCCATCTTGGGCTCTTGGGAACTAACTGAATTAGTTTCTGAATCCTCTCCTATACAACCAGACTGATTTTTGGGCGGATCATCCGCGTCAGCTTGTCTTTCAGAAAAGCTTGTGTGGTCTCCTTTAGCTCTACTTTGCGCTCTGGTAATGGCAATGCATGTGGGATTGGGTTTATCTCCCTTATCATCTGTAACTCTCTGCTGCTGGACTTGTGCTTTAGTTATAATTGTCTGCGTAACTTCGTTCTTATTGCACTCCATCTCACTAGAACTCTGGATTCTGCTTAATGCGTCAGCGTTACGATTGAGCCTACCTGGTTTATATTCTATGATGTACTCATACTCAGAGAGTTTATGGCGAAATCTTAGTAATCGCGAGCCAGGATCTTTGGTACTGTAGATTCCCTTAAGTGGCTTGTGATCAGTGTAAATAGTAAATTTTCTACCATACAAATAACACCGAAAGTTTCTTGTAGCCCAGACTATTGCCAGCATTTCTTTTTCTGTGGCGGAATAATTTCTCTCGGCTTTGTTCAAACTCCTGCTTGCGTAAGCAATGGGCCGATCGTTGCCCACATCTCCTTGGGATAACACTGCACCCAAAGCTTCTCCGCTAGCATCCGTGGTTAAGGAAAATGGTTTATCGAAATCAGGGTAAACTAAAATAGGTGGCGAGATTAGCTTGTGCTTAAGGTCTTTAAAAGAATTTTCACATTGATCCGTCCATTTGAATTTTACATTTTTTCGTAGGAGTTTATTGAGGGGTTCTGCTATTTTAGACAACTCCGGAATAAATTTCCTATAATAATTAGCCAACCCAAGGAAGGATTGTACCTGCCTTATTGTCTTGGGCTGGGGGAAACTATGAACGCAGCTTACCTTTGAGGGATGTGGCAAGGCTCCTTCTCTGGAACACTTATGTCCCAGATAGATTACTTCCTTTCTCAAGAACTGAAATTTTTCTATTTTTAGTTTTAAGTTATTTAACTGAAGTCTTTTGAGTATCTCCTTAAGTATAGCGTTATGATCCGACAAGTTTTTCCCGTAAATTACAATGTCGTCTAAATATACGAAGCACTTAAAACCCTGCAAACCAGTTAGGACGTGGTTCAGTAATCGTTGAAATGTAGCAGGCGCTTTTCAACCCAAAAGGCATCCTTTTAAATTCAAAATGACCGTGTGGAGTACTGAAAGCGGTTTTAGGCTGGTCTTTCTCTTCCACTAGCACTTGATGATAACCACTGGCCAGGTCAAGCGTGGTAAAGTACCTTGAATGCCCCAATTGATCGAAGATATCTTCAATTCTGGGTAAAGGGAAAGCATCTCCGATCGTGATTTCATTTAGCCTTCTGAAATCTACCACAACACGCCATTGTTTTTCTCCATTTATTCCAGCCTTTTTGGGAACAACTAAGAGTGGCGAATTCCATGGACTAGTGCTAGGTACTACTATATCATTTTCTAGCATTTCTTCAACTTGTTCATGGATGATATTTCTTTGCTTCTCCGGTAGTCTATACATTTTCGGATTGAGAGGGGGGGCAATCTTGCTTAATTGGAATCTCATGTTCTATTGAGCCCGTATAACTCAATTTATCACCAGGTAGAAGAAAGATAATGTTATATTCATAACATATTTCGAGGACAGCATTTTTTTCTTCCTGATTGGCATCTGTATCCATATCGATTTGCTCTTTCAGAATTTCGATTCGTTTCCTGTCTCGATTGTTAATAAACGAATGTTTTCTGCTTCCAAAGGTCTTATTCTCTTCGTGTTTGATTTTGGGTTTTTCCCAGTTCATTTCGTTTAATGTTAAAATATCATAATTTTCTATTGGGTGAAGATCAATTTCCATGTTATCTAATTCCTGATCAGTATTATTGACGTTAATAATAGGCAACACAACTCTACCTTTCCATGGTCTTGTTAAACAATTTCCCGAAAAAACACCTTCACTCACATCTTTTTAAAACAAACAAATTTGCCGTTGTCTCTAATAGGAATTGGCACTAATTTTTCTGAGCGTGCTGGAACTAGAATCTTCGTTCTAACCTTAAGTCCCTTTGCTTGCTCCCGTTCAGATTGTTCACCTTTATGCGGAATGGACCACTTTCTCTCGGAGATCTGAGTGGCGTTTTCCATTTCCATAGGTTGCGGCTTGCCAAGCTTTTCCTTTTGGACTTGGACCGTAGACCTGCTAATAGGTGAGTTTAGTGTCGTTTTTACGAAATTCGCCGTTCATATTAAGTGGCACTGAAAATGTTGCTAAATTTGTAGGTGTCGCTGGAAATTCTAATATTCCATCTGGACCCTTTATATTGCATTTATTTAATAGACAATTATTTCCAAGTATTCCATCATATGGGACATTTTCAGTATCTTTAATTACGTGAAATTTACATGTTTGAGGAGTTTCTAGTTGAAATTTTCCTGTACATGTTCCAATTGTCTGTCCCTTTCCAAAAATACTGCTCAGTTGCGTTTTTTCCTGTGTATTTATTATTTTCTCACCTTGTAATATGGATTTTTATAATAGGCTCACGTCAGCTCCCGTGTCGACTAATAGTTCTACCGAGGACTTAGCTGCTATATCCAAGGGTAATTTAACTGAACATTTAGGAACTTGGGAGGGCTGACACCGTTTTTCTTTACTTACGTTTGGACTTCCGCGGTGTCCTCGCAAGTCCTTATTTAGTTTTCCGAAAACTGGTGGTTATTTTGAGTCGACCTACTTTCCCAGTCTTGCTTTGCTCGACACTGGTTTGTAGTGTGACCTCTTCTTTCACAAAAATCACATTTTATTGCACCAATTGTGTTTTTTGGGCCACCTTCAGAAGACCTGCTATTTTGTACTAGGTTTATCTGCCGATTTTGAACATTACTATCCCTATTATTGTTTCGGGAAGCGTACGCAGAATTCTGATAACTATTACCAGAAGTCGCATTTTTCCTTTGGTAGGACTCCGAAAACGTATGATTGTTTTTATTACAATAAGTACACTTAATTCGGGGCTGATAGCTTTTGTTATTATCATACTGATTCCTTGCACTGGGGGCGAAATTATTATAATGCCTATTTTGGGGTGGGTCTCTGGTATTACCTAACCTTTCCCTAGGCATCCAAGTAGTATCGACTGGATAATTATCAACTACTGGTTGAGCCAATGATATACCTAAGGGATTTTGTAAAATCGACAGCGTTTGTCTCTCGGCTTCTTCTAGTCTCTCCGCTTTTTCGACTACTGATGCTAAACTCTCACCAGAGTCCTGTAAGAGAAACATTCTGTGGTTTGGGTTGATTATACCTGTCTTGAATACATATATGGCTGTTTCCTCTAAATCCCTTTTTACTGCCTCTGCTGCTGTGCCAGAGTGTCGATCAGGGATTCTAGAAACGCAGCTTTTAAATAATGTTTTTATCCTTTGAGCATAGCTGCTGGTAATTGGAACAACACCCTAAGTTCATTTACAAGAGCCACGTAACTTTTTGTATTTACTAATTTATTTTGGATCTGGGTCTCCAATTGCTGGAAGTTATTGAAACCTGTACCTTCCAGAACACTTGCCGCCCTGCCTCAGAAGCGCGTTGGAAGGAGTTTAAGGAATACTGGAATTTCAGTTTCGGTTAGACAATTAATAACATGCTTACAACAATTGATAAATATATTTATTTCTGAAACTAAGTTGGGACCTATTTCGCCCATTAAAATTGGTACACTATTAAATATTAATTGATTAATTTTAATTATATCCACTGGTGGCACCATTTCTAAAATTGAGTTTTCCGATGATCTCTTTCCACTGGTTAACTCACCTAGCTGTACAGAACTATCCAAAGATGGACTATTCTGTTGCTTTTGTTGTCCTTCACTGATATTGTCTTCTCGCTGTTCTGAAGATTGGTTGCGTAGTTCTTCTTCTTCTTGGATTGATGGTAATGCGTCCAAAGATTGTCGATACCTCCCTCCAGATCTTAAGGACATCAATTCCGTTATTGTATCCCTGGTCTGAGTTTCCACATCCACTTCCTCAATAATGGGCCTTCTATCCTCTATAGTTTCCGTAGCGATATACTTCTCCTCTATTGGTTTGGGGATAACTGGTTTATTCTCGTCCAGTTCTGGCAAAATTAACTTATCCTCTGCTGTTTCCTCTGTACTAACAGCCGGGCTGGTGTTCTCGAAGGAAAAAGAGTTGATTTTCTTCCAGAATTTCTTTTGAGCAGAACTCAATACATAGAACGGATACTCGCTCTGATCTCTCGTCACTGGCGTGGAATGGCTTTTTGGTGAACTGCTAAAAGTGGGGTTGGGTGATCTTGGGTCATCTGATATTTCTTGCGACATTAAACGTCTTACCTGGAATCGTTTTTGGTCTCACACTGCACTTTTTTTTCTATCACTAACACAATTTAACACAATATATTTAATATAATATCACACGCAACGCTACTTCTCTATATCAAATTTTGACATTAACCGAAAAAATACTCGTACGAGACCAAATACCGAAACGGAAATCAAACAAATGATTTCAACACGTACTTCGCGAATGGATAAAACAATTATTACCTACACTTCAGGTGGTAAGGTAAAGCTATCGCGTGTAATATCTACCAATGAAACAATTAGGTATTTTTTCAGTTGAAAATGGACTTTTGACATTAGAAGTCTTAAGACTTTTAGAAAGGATTCAGAATTGTATCATCGTTTATATTTTAAGCATGTTTTTTATTTGATTTTTTCTTTTTTCTTCGCAATTAGTGGAAGTGCGGCCAATCATTTACAAGTGAGATATCGGACCGCCGTCTAGTTTGCAGTATGAATTAACAAAAATCAACAAAAAGATGACAACTGAGTAATGTCACATTTAAAGTGACTAACTTGATCTATAGTCATCAAGGTGAATTACACAATTTTTTTTTTAAATTATCACGCCTAATATCAATTCTTTCCGTTGTTAATTTAATATCACTCTTAAAACCGATCAAATTGAAGGAATTTTTCGCTCATAGAAAATCTTAAATCTAGACCAAATTTTTTTTTTCACTCTCTTTTTTTTTTTTTTTTTTTTAATAAAAAAAAATTTTGTATTTACTTATATCACTTCTTTCCTCCTTCTATATATATATATATAGTAGAGCTTATATCTAAGTATAGAATTGCAAATACGATATCTAAGTCCAAATATAGGAGACTAAAGAAATAATTGAATTTTTACCTTAACTAAATACTTAGAGTATTTATTGTTTCCCATCTCGTTGTAGTGTTGATTTTTCCCGTTTCCTAATTGTCCAAATTACTGTAATGCTTTCCGGGCGACGCACAAATTCTAAATTTAATTTATGTTGTTGTGTTGCTGTGTTGCTGCCGGGGGGGGGGGGGGGGGGGCCCTAGGCCTTCTTAAATTCCCCTGGGTCTGCTGAAAGGGGGGCTTAAAGCCGTCTTCGTTTTCCCTTTCAACACAGGAACGGAGATTTTCTGCTACTGAGGAGTTTGAGTTGGAGGTGGCGTTGACTTCCTCGGGCTATGCTGTGAGGCGCCTAAGGATGCTATCTACCCCGAGCGTTGGGGGTGACTTTGCCGTTTTATATGGCTCTTTGTCACAGGTACCCCCTTTTTGTTCGTATAAAGCCTTGATTAAAGCGTTTACGGTTGTTTATTTAACCAAGCTTCCTTGATCCTACCGGCTGCGCCAATTTATGTTGTGATCAATTTGCACAACACTGGAGAACGTTCTTTACTTGGGTCAGTGCAAATCCGCACGGAACAATGTTAAACAGTACTCAATGCATTTCACGTTATATCTCGATCGTTATCGGTTTTACAGGTAAAAGTTAAACAACACTTAATTCGATTCCCGTTATAATTTCTATCACAACTTATAAGATTTACATTAATTCCCGTTTAACTAATAAGTATCAAAATCTTTACATGTAATGTGACACTTTTCACCGCGCGAATGTTCAGAACAGAACTCATTTAACTTCTCTCCTACCTCTGGCTCGTCGCTTCGTTTCTTCTGTTTATTTTTTATTTGTGTTCTACTTAAAACAATAACTTAATGTACTACCCGGGCCATTAAGTAATATTTTTTTCTCACTGACCACAGGTGTACAATTTCAAAACAGTGCCGCTTAAATTCGTGGTCACTGATTACATATATTTTCTTTAGTTCCGCAAATGCATTGCGATTACCTCATAGCTACACAATTCATAGCGTCGCTTAATGGGTCATCATGAAATTGTGCAGCTGACGAGTGTCATCACATTGCATTGCGTTCGAACTACAAATATTATTTTCACAATTGAAATATTTAGCTGTGCGCCAGTGATTTTTCATATAGATCTTTCTAATAGTGAACTAAAAGAAAATTTCAGAATTAATGCTGTGCATTCATAAATTTCATTAATTGGAATACTTACCTATGCGACAGCGATTTTTATGTAGATCTTCCTAGTGGCGAACTGAAAGGAAAATATTGGTTTATTCATGCTGTGCACGCGTAATTTGTATTAACTGGAATATTTACCTGTGCGACAGTGATTTTTATGTAGATCTCTCTATTAGTGAACTGAAAAGAAAATTCTGATTGATTCATTCTGTGCAGTCGTAATTTGTATTAATTGGAATATTTACCGGCGACAGTGATTTTCATGTAGATCTTTCGATTGGTGAACTGAAAAGTAAATTTTGGTTTATTCATGCTGTGCATTTATAATTTGTATAACTGGAATATTTACCTGTGCAACAGTGATTTTTATATAGATCTTCTTATTAGTGAACTGAAAAGAAAATTTTGGTTGATTCATTCTATGCAGTCGTAATTTGTATTAATTGGAATATTTACCTGCGCGACAGTGATTTTCATATATCATCATATTGGTAAACTGTAGAGCAAATTTCGGTTTAACCATTCTGTGCACACATAATTTGCATTATTTGAAATACTTACCTGTGCGTCGGTGAGTCTTATATACCATAGTAGTGGCGAACCTGAGAGAAAATTTGGAGAAAAGTTTCCTTGCACGTAATAAAGATCATTTTGAAAATTTTTCCTGCGTGACGGCAAGTTGGATTTATACCGGCGAGGAAGTATCCCTCTGGCAGAAGTTACGGCAAAACATTTCGCTCTTACATATCCGAAGGAGCAGGGAAGCGGGGAGGTGAACTCATACTTCAACGTAGTCCTGAAGAAGCTAGCAGATAGTTGGAAAACCAGTGTCCAACCCTCTTGGTAAAGGGGGAAACCCCGAATATGATTAAATCAGGTGTTATGTAAGTCCATAGCGGAACACAAGGTTAGTTCAAATTTTCCCTAAGTATTATTATTTGCTTTGTGTTCTTTTGTTCCTAATTTTACAGTCTTAAAATCATTTAGTGTACATCTAAGGTTAGGCGTCGATCACAGGGTTCGGTAAGTCACATAATAGGAAAGCGCTTATTAGGGCTAGTCGTAAGGATTCAGATCTAGATTAATATTAACCGGAGACTTTGTTTCCTTTAGTTTTTTTTTGTATATATACCATGTTAGTCTTTTTGTGATCGGGTTTCCTCCCTCGTAAGTGATTCATATGCTTGAACATCCTCAATAAATAAACTACTTTGATTTGGACTTGATGAAATTTTGAGTTCCTTGATACGCCTTCCTTCTTCTTTTGGGTGATTTAGTTTGGTCACGTTTGGCCGCCCTTCTCCAAGTTGCTTTCTTGTTTTGTTTACAGGTTGGTAGCGGATTCAGCGCGATGGAGTGAGTAGTTCCATAAAGGGGATGGTCGCGGACAGGAGGGACGTCGTTTCCACACACACACGGCAATGGATGTAAAACGCGTACAGATGGGGCTGAGCATTTTGATACGGCTTTGGAGGCTTAGCATGGGGCGATCGGGCCCATTATTACCCAAAGCCGGGGTCTCAACAACATCAGAGACCCCTCTCAGCTCTCTCACTCTCTCTCATTCGTCCATTTGCCAGCGTTGTAAGCTCTCCGGGTGAATTAGCACTTGTTCGGCGTTGCTGAGGTCTTCTATTGTCCTTCTTTTTGCTGCATATAAATAAAATCAATTTTCTTCTTTTTAGGCTTTCAGTTTCCACCATGAGAAGGAAGCCTGCATTAGATCTTTTTTTTACTGTCCGTCCGTCTGTCTGATCAGTTATGTTGACTATTTTGCACAGCTTAACAAGCATTGAATGGATGTGGGTGGCAAGAACCACCCCAAGCCGGCTGATCGCTAGCGGCGTACTAGCTGTGCAGCCACCCACGTTAATCCCGCGATGATTTTGTAACAAAGAGGTGTCGGATGCAGTATGTATCTACATTCAGGTACAAGTGAATGTAGGTAGATCTGTCAGCTGACAAGCTCTTCGTTACAAATGGCGCCCAAGTTGGCTTTTTTCGGCCATCAGTGCAATTACTATTTCAATGATTTTTTCTGGTCGCCCATTTGTCGTTACAAATGGCGCCCAAACTTCGGTTTTCTTTCTTTTCTTCGCACTTAGCCAAGCCTCTCTTGGCTAAAGTGTTAGTTTAATTTCAACTTTAATTTGTGATTTTTCTGGTCGCCCATTTGTGTTACAAATGGCGCCCAAGCAGGTTTTCTTCCCGCCTTTAGTCAAGCTTCTCTTGACTAAAATGGCAATCACTGTTGCTGGAAATCATTTCTGGCCAAACTTTGGCTTTAGTTTATTTTGCTTTAAAATCTTATTTTTGCTATTTTCTGGTCGTCCATTTGTCGTTACAAATGGCGCCCAAGGTGGTTTTTTTTCGGCCTTTAGTCAAGCTTCTCTTGAATAAAGTTCAATTACCTGTTTTTTTTTCAATAATTTTTGATTTTTTTCTGGTCGTCCATTTGTGTTACAAATAGCGCCCAATCATTAGGTTTTCTTTCGCATTTAGTCAAGCCTCTCTTGACTAAAGTGTTAGTGCATTTTCAAGTTTAATTTTTGATTTTTCTGGTCGCCCATTGGTGTTACAAATGGCGCCCAAACAAAAGGTTTTCTTTCGCATTTAGTCAAGCCTCTCTTGACTAAAGTGTTAATGCATTTTCAAGTTTAATTTTTGATTTTTCTGGTCGCCCATTTGCGTTACAAATGGCGCCCAAGGTTTTTTTCGCTTTAAGATCTTATTTTTATTTGTTATATCTCTGGTCGCCCATTTGTCGTTACAAATGGCGCCCAATACTTGGTTTTTTCTCTTCGCATTTAGTCCAGCTTCTCTTGACTAGAATGCAATTGCGTTTTCAATGTCATTTTCTCAATTTTTCTTTGTGTTAGTATCACTATTAGAACTTTTCTTTGTTTTGTAAAACCTCAGTATGTTTTAAGCTGACGCAAGTGATTGGCCTAGCGTATACAAGGTGCTGGGTCTACGCAGAGCTCTTCTTGCTTCTGTGGAGTGCGTTACTCCTATGATAGCTCCCTTTTGGCTCTCGTTAGGCACGGTCTTTGTATGGCGGCTGCGTTACTATGCCATGGTCCTGGTAGCATGTTTGTTAGCAAGTTGCCTTCGGTCAAGTCAAAATTGTTTTCGAGCTCAAGTCTCTTTTCCAGGTTGAAGTGCTTCTCTCTTCGGTGGCTGACGAGCTTTGTGCGCGACGCATACTATCCTTGAAGCCAAGCTTCGGTTCGCGGCCACTGAAAAGCTGACCACTCGATGCAGGCCTGCCTGAAGAACCGCACGTCTGTCTCAACTCAACAAGTTGATGAACGACGTTCATCTATTGTGACCTTGTCCTTGTTGGGTTGATGCAGCCTGGGGGTTCGAATGATCCTTTTTCGAACTCTTCGCGCTTGCGTGGCGCTCCGCTCCCATGGCTCCGTAAGGGCTGCTTCGATCACTCTGACGGGAGGATGGCTGTTGAGCATCCTCTAGATTGGTATCCGACTTGGAGTGATCGATGCAATGCCGGGACGGTGATCTTGGAGCGGAGTCCCATACGAGGTGAAGGTGATTCCTTTTTTCTTTGTGTCACTCCTCATGAACCTTCCCTAATTCTAGTGATGGGAGGCTAAGTGTATTAGTGGTCGATGAACGTTGTATGCGATGCATACTGTTGGAATACGATTTCCGTTCACTTCTGCTGGTTCCAGGAAGAAGTCCGTATTATTGGTTATTATATCTTTATCTTGTTGCCGAAATATCTTGCGTATTTCTACAGCTGTCTTATCTTTTGTCGTATCGCATTATAGCATTATTTTGGAATTTTCGTATCGTAGGTCAGTTATATTTTTGCGAATCATGTTTTAGGATTCGGCATAGTTAGTGACCTTAACTATATCTCAGTTATATTTGTAGCATATATCTTATTTATAATTAGCATTGTTATCGGTAGATTGTGTTAGTTACTTTTATAGTACCTTTAGTTCATTTTAAGTATCGCATCTCATAGTAATTATCTTATGCTTCGACATTGTGTGCAGGTTTTTATCTCGTTCTAGTCATCCATAGTTACCGTATCCGATTTAGGTTAGTATTCTGATTATCTTTAGCTTAGCCATCTGCACGCTATCTAAATTACCGTCTTAGCGATCTCGATATTAAGTCAGATACAGTATTGTATTCTAGCTGTTATTTAGATAACCGTTAGCTTATACTGGTTATTTCTCGCGTAGTTTAGTTATCGTTTTATTTGGTTTTGGGTAGTTAGTTAAGATTATCATATCGTATACATTAGTTAGCTTTATCGTTCCGTAATTACCTTCATTGTGCTTAGCTACCGATTTAACCGTATATTAGTAATTGTATATTTGCCATGGGTAGTATATATCGCGTAGTTTTCTCGATACTAGCCCAGATATACTTATAGCATCTTGGCTATTGTCGTCGGCTGCTTATCTTTATAGTCTTTTAGTTACCATATATCTTAATTATAGTTAGTTTATTTCGGGTTTTTTCTCCCAGTAGAGCATAGTTGGTGTTATCGCACTATGACTACATTTAGTATAGTTACCGATTTCCTTTGATTTGGTCATATCGAGTGTTAGTTTTGATTACTATTACATAATTTAGTTGGGTTGTCCCGTTCGGTTTTATATCTTTATATATAGCACCGCTACGACTTCTATCCTGAGTACCAGCAGCCACTTGATTGCCGACCTCCCACCTTTCCTTGATCTGCTGACCTCAGTCCGTTGTCAAGTTGATGAACGATGTTCATCTCTCTTGATTTTTGTCCTTGACTAAGGGAGTGCTTGTCACGATCATGCATTGTGAGACGGCAACTGCAAGTTCCGATCTCTGACATTGCACCAACCTTCCCCTTCCCCCCACGTACACGTTTTCTGTTAGAGCTCATCGTAGTATGGAGTGACTGAAGGCTAAACGACTAGCCTGATTCTGAGCGAACGCCTTGGAGAGTGATCGAGAGGAGAGAGAGAGAGAGAGAGATTTCATTTTCTATTTTGCGATTTCAGCAGTGGCTGAAGCTTATTGATGTTTTTCCTATTTTCTTGCGTGTGTTGGAACGAGTGTGCCTCACCTCTCGTCGTGCCGTCATGCCGACGCCCTTCATGAAGAGAAAATATCGACGCTTAATTTTATTATTGACGCTATATATATTTGTTGTTTTGTAAATTTTATTCATGGACTCAATCTTAACTATTAGTAGAGTGACACACTGTAGTATTATTGAATATTCTAACGTACACGTATCTTGTTACCAATGTCACCGTCGTTTTTCTTTTGCGTTTATTTTTAAATTTTATTTATATTGTTATCGTGATAATAGTTCAGTTCCAGGTGAGCCACTTCGATGCAACCCAAGTAGTGCAAGTAGTGAGCGAGATCTTATTTTTTTTTGTCTAGGCATTGTACATATAAAAAAAAATTTTCCTTGTTCGACACTGCTAGTAATCCAATGATCAAGATAAGTAAAACCAACCTTGTTTTCTTTTCGAGCTATGGAATCACTGTCGCGTTTGTTAGGTCGGAATGTTATCGGTACTACCATAGAAGCCATTTTCCTAGTCGGATTGTCAGTCGGACTAGATCGCCTTTATCTTGTGAATGGCTATTATAGGCTATGATCTATTTTCTTTATCAGGCACGCAGTAATTCTATTTCTTTTCGCATTCTTTCAAGGTGCCTTTAGTAAAGTCTCCTCTTTGGAATTTTTTTCCCTCTTCTCAGGGTATTAAGCCTTGATCAAAGTTGATTAGATCTCGGTAGCCCTAAGAAGGCATCCGGCACGCTTCACTTGTGAACTACAGGTTATCGCAAACCTTCCTACTACTTCCTCAGTGGTGGGTGATAAACCTCTTTCACTTTGTTACTAACCCCTTCTGGGTTAGCCTTCACCTGAAGGATTTTATTTTTCTGTCTTTCTTCAGTTTTCTTCCAATTAAAAGGTCTCCGAGCGGTGGTTGGTATGGCTGAAGCCTCAGTGGAGTGTCGTTTTGTTATATATTGTGTATTATCTCTAAACTAACAAGTTTAGATGGTCCCAGTCTTTGTTACTAACCCCTTCTGGGCTAGCCTGCATCTGAAGGATATTTTCTTTCCTGTCCTTTCTTCAATTTCCTTAGAGCTTGAACCCGCTTGCTGCATCCCGCGGGATTTCTGTCATCCTGAGTGAGTTGATAGATGAATTCTATCTTTTACGAAGCGATTTCCTCTCTTGGGATTGGGGGGAATTTCCGGGGTGTTGCAACTGGATTCAGCAGAACCCAGAACGATAAGTAGCGGCATTTCACAGACGAAGTCGTAATCTCGAGCCGAACATTTCCGTACCCAATAGATCAATCGCTGCACCTCTTCCTGGTCAGTTCATTGGGCGAGGCGAGTTGATAGACGACGTCTATCGGTGGATCAGTCCTCCCTCGTCCAAGACGAACTGGGATCAGGGCCGCAGATGGGATCCGATTTCTCAATAACCCAGGGTATTGTGTATGCCCGGCTTGAGACTCTTGTGGGTCGTCCCCACGTTGGGTGCCTTGTGGGTGGATCTATTCCCTTTTAGTGCATATCCTGACATATGTCTCATGTCAAAGCCCGGCTTGAGACTCTTGTGGGTCGTCCCCACGTTGGGCGCGGCTGCAAAAATATTATTCATAGTTCGCCTTCCGAGTCGACCTTTTTGTTTTTTTTCTTTTCTCTCTTTTCTCTCCCTTCCTCGTTTTCCCCGGCATGAGACTCTATTCTCGGTGGGTCGCCCCACGCTGTAGCGTATACCCCCTTACGCTACTTTTGTTTGGCTTCTCTACGTCTGTAGAGAAAACCCCATGATTTCCCAGAGTATATAATTTAATAAAATTTAGCTATTTCCGAGAAGTAGCCCTATGCTACTTCTCCATATGAGAAAATTCCTGAAAAGATGAAATTTATATATTTTCAAGAAGTAGCCTTATGCTACTTCTCCATCGTACCAAAATTCCTGGAAGCTTATTGGGTTGAGGATTGATATGTACAATTCTAAAATACAGCCAACCGGCTTCACATGTACAGTACTTGGATCTCCCCTTCACTGTCTCTGACCAAAACATCTTCTGAACGTACGTGATATACTGAGCACTGTTGATTATAAACCAAAGTATTTTATAATATCAATTCAAAACACTCAACAAAATGCAATTGTGAGGATTTCTGACCTGTAATCTGCAGAAGCCTGAGCTATTCTTATCTAAATTTTTAAGAATCAAGCATTTTTTTTTTCTTTTTTTTTTGTATACGGATATAAAATACAAGAATTATGTTATGTTAAAAGCAATCTTTATTAAAAAAAAAAAAAAAAGTCATCACAAGCTTAAAGTACAATTAAAGTAGGATCCACCTTTCGAAAATGTCACATTGTACGCCATTCCAATTAAACCTCCATAGGTAATGTAAAACTCTCCTGTGTTGAGTTTTTCCACGGTTCGTTCAGAGATTTTGGTGAACCTCGCCAAGAACATCTGGTAACCTTCCAAATCAAGATGAACTCTTTCTCCGAACTTCGTTTGCAATTTTTTGCAGTGTAGAATTTTATAGACCTGACATATTTCCATGTTTTTAATGCCAGCAAAGGTTTAAAGTTTAGTGAGTTTAGTTCCTCTAAGATTTGGAAGTCTTCCTCTATTGACTTTTCCTGGGGACTGCTTACCGCTGTACAAGACATTATGTTATAATTTTAAAAGATGTTCTCTAAGTGAATACTGCGAGCGTACTGACAAATAACTCAACAATTAGGATTCAATTTATAGTCTCATAAACAGCAATATCCTGAACAACGTCAACAGGGTATCAATTCTTATCAATAAGAAAGCTTCAATATGCCGAAAATATTCTTATAGCCGAGATCTCAATATATCTCTGAGGTGATATTTTTCATCGACAGTGCTTCCGTACTTTGGTTTTCATGTATTCATAATGGAAATTCTAAATTTTCAACTTAGACAGTTCAAGAATACAAAATCCTAAGTAAATAGGTTTTATTGTAAAAAGTTTTTAGCTCTACTTAATTGAATTTCATTTACCCAGAACACAAAATATCTCTGAGCTGATATTTTTTTCATCGCCTCATTCATTGACCCCAACATCCATCATATACCCCTAAAATCACATTACATAATCTTGTACTAGCAATTTTTTATCCCCACTCGCAAAATCACATTACATAATCTTATACTAGCAATTCTTTATCACCACTCGCAACAAGAAAGCGTCAATATACCGAAAATATTCGGTTCAACTCTTATCAACAAGAAAGCGTTAATATGCCGAAAATATTTTTAGAAATTATCTCTGGGTGACATCCTGGGTGCTCTCAACAATTCTTCCATACAAATTTCAGACAAATGTGCATTTTGCACCTCAGCAATTTTTTGGGTGCTCTCAACAATTCTTCCATACAAATTTCAGACAAATGTGCATTTTGAACCTCAGCAATTTTTTGGGTGCTCTCAACAATTCTTCCATACAAATTTCAGACAAATGTGCATTTTGCACCTCAACGTTTTTTTATATGGACATTTTTGCACATTTTTGCACTGGTCCAGAACCCCCATATTACCACTACTGAAATTTGCTGCTTTATAAACATCAGCCACCGTCACGATGATTAGAATTGCCGCACGCGTATACATACAATGTATTTTCGCGGCGCGCTCTTCTTATCGCGAAAGCTTTTTTGTGATATGTATGTACGTTCGTACATACATATTGCAATTTTCACGACAAATCGTACTGAAGGTACGATTTGTCTTTTCTTTTATTTTTCAACTTAACTATTTGTACTGACAAATTTTGCTGAAGGCAAAATTTGTCATGGGAAAAATTTTGATTTAATTCATGGAATGTGAAGAAAATTGCTGATGCAATTTTCTTCACTGATTGAATTGATAAGCCAACCATGTTTTAGGCATGGTTAGCTTATGTGAAAATTTATATTTGGAATATTTTTACTTATTGCTTTTATAAGATTTTCTTTTTTAGGCCTATTTTATATATATAACAGTATGTCCTCAACATCGTGTGGTATGATCGGTTCTTTTCGATTATTTTGTCTGTGTCGAAGGCATGTTTCGCATTGACTAACAACATTATAAATATCGTGATTAATATTTGGCCAGTATATCTTTCCCCTAGCCATACTTTGACACCTTTCAATCCCCAGATGACCTTCATGTATAATTTTTAGGTTCTCAGATCGTAATTTACTAGGTATTATCAAACTACTTCCTTTGAAAACAAGATCATCAGCGCAATGAATTTCATCACGGAAATTAAAGTATGGTTGTGCTAAAGAGTCTACTTCTTTCTTACCATTGGGCCAACCCTGTTGACAATATTCAACAACTTTAATCAAGGATCTATCTTCTAATGTCGCACGGCGAATAGATTCAAGCCTTGGCTGCGAAATAGATAGATTTGTTTATAAGAAGATTTACATGTATATCCAGGTCTTTTTCGAACTCAGTCAATGTGTAACTGGATAAGGCTGCCCGTGATAATCTATCAGCAACATGCATGTATTTTCCAGGCTTATACGATAAATCCAAATCGTAAGACTGTAATCGCATCATGATTCTTTGTAGTCTGGCTAGTACTTTGTATAGAGGTTTTTTATGTATTGCTATTAGTGGTTTATGGTCCGTTTCAACTTTGACGTTTTGGCCATAAACGTATTGATGAAATTTTAGACACCCGAAAAGAATAGCGAGTAATTCTTTTTCAATCTGCGCGTAATTTTGCTGGGCTTCCGTTAGTGTTGCAGATGCAAAGGCAATTGGGTTATGGTCATGGGATATTATGGCACCAAGTGCATTGTGTGATGCATCTACCGACAAAATCAATTGTTTGTTTGGATTAAAATACGTTAATATCGGAGCATTTGTAATTAAATATTTAATTTTTTTAAATTCTTCTTCGTGACTAGGAGACCAGTTCCATGTTGAATCCTTTTTCAATAATTGTCTTAAATTAGTTGTTTCGAAAGACAGATCTTTGACGAAAGATCCTAGGTAATTGACCATACCTAAAAATCTTTGTAGATCTTAAGAACATTTTGGAGAAGACATTTTGCAAATAGCCTCAACTTTCGAAATGTCTGGTTTTATACCTTCACTGTTAAAAATATGACCAAAATATTTGACCTCTGTAATACAAAATGTTGACTTCTCTTTATTCAATTTTAGACCTAAATCTCTAGCCCTTTTTAGTACCATATTTAAAATCCTGTCATGTTTTTCTTTCGTAGAACCATGTATTAAAAAGTCGTCTATATATATTATGAGTCCTGGAATATCCCCAAAGAGTTTAATAATTTCTTAGTGAAAAATTTCCGGAGCCGCGTTTATACCGAAAGGCAATCTTAGAAATCGGTATCGTCCGAATGGGCTTATAAACGTACAAAGCCTACTGGAGTATTCATCTAAGGTAATAGCCCAAAATCCCGAATTAGGATCAAGTGTTGTAAAAAATTTTGATCCACTTAATTTTGCTTTAACTTCTTCTATTGTAGGAAATTGGAAATACGATCTAATTTAATTTTTATTAAGATGACGGGGATCCAAGCACAATCTCAAACCACCATTCACTTTTTTGATCAAAACAATAGAATTCACCCACTCAGTGGGCTCTTCAATGGGTGTAATAATATTTAATTTGACTAACCTGTCCAGTTCTTCTTTAAGCAATGATTGCAATTTAAATGGAATTCTTCTTTAATATTCAACGACTGGACGAGAATCTGTTTTTAATTTAAAATGACACGTACTCTTCAAGCGACCGATCCCTTTGAAAACATCATCGTAAATCTGCAAAATATTAGTTTTATAATCCTGTTCAATTCTATATATTGTTTGAATTAAGTTCAGCTTGATGCAAGTGGCCAAACCAAAAACTGTTGGACACTCAAAATCTACTACATGAAATTTTATAATTTCTTTTTGACCATTTAGTTCAGTATTTATATCACATTCACATACAGTCTTAAGAATTTCACGACTGAATGTTAAAATATTAGTTGCAGACTTTTTAATTTCTTTAATATTTAGCTTTAATTCTTTACATTTTTTCAATGAAAGAACATTTGTTTGCACCCCTGTATCCAGCTGAACTTTCAATACTTTATTATTGTGAGATCTGTGCTCAAGCTAAAGGGGGGTGCTGGTTGTGGAAGGATAACTCAACCTTTATAAATTCAAACATAAAAATTTTAATTCGATATATTGCTTACAAACTATTATCACAAATTCAATTTTCTTATAACTAACCTAACTTACTACTATACTTCTAAGAATTCAAAAACTTATACTATCTTAAGCTAACAATTCAACATAAATTCATTAATTTCAAAACAATACTGCCAGAAAGATTTGCTCCCCTTATGTCTGAAAAAAGAGAGAGAAAATCCACTATTAATACAATAGAAGTTTTGTGCTACACGTATAAGCACGGTAGCAGTAATGCAAAAATAGTTATAATGGCAGAAGTAAATTTCTGCAGCAAGAGTAGATTCCTGCTTAGATGAAATAAGTAGGAGTAAATTCCTACTGAGATGTCTGATAGAGATTAATGCAGAAGTAAATTTCTGCAGTAGGAGTAAATTCCTACTCAGGTGTGGGATGGAATTAGCAGAATTAAATTTCTGCAGTAGGAGTAAATTCCTACTTAGGTGAAATAAGTAGGAGTAAATTCCTACTGAGATGTCTGATAGAGATTAATGCAGAAGTAAACTTCTGCAGTAGGAGTAAATTCCTACTCAGGTGGGAGATGAAACAATAAGCAGAATTAAATTTCTGCAGTAGGAGTAAATTCGTACTCAGGTGGGAGATGAAAAATTAAGCAGAATTAAATTTCTGCAGTAGGAGTAAATTCCTACTCAGGTGTGGGATGGAATTAGCAGAATTAAATTTCTGCAGTAGGAGTAAATTCCTACTTAGGTGTGGGATGGAAACAAGATTTGGTTTGGATAATGTGGAAAATCAGAGTAAATTCTGATGTTTTCAGATCAAATTCTGAATTGGGAATGGGTGATTCTGCTGCAGCTCGTCGCCTTTTTATAGCCGCAGCGAACCGCTACGTTTTGGCTTCATGATGGGTTGCCTTGGCAACGTTCGTTTTCAAGGTTTGTTAAACTTTGACGGCGGCGGCGTCACACATTGACGTCATTGTGGGACCATTAACGCTGCACTGAACTCTGACTGCGGCGCAGGCGAGAACATCTGATGTGATGTCAAATGACATTACGAAAACGTAAATATACTGTGGTAGGTATACTTGGTAAGTTTGTTATATTTATTCTATTTATTAGTTATTTATAAGAGTTTTTGTTTATTTTCAGGTGAAAAAATAGTGGAGGAAGTTTTAGGACGGCGTTGAATTGAAGGGGGGAAGTTCCCTAGCCTCAGATAAGTATTTTTTGTTTAAATTATTTTAAGATAAGATTCTTTGTGTTTTGTTTTTTTATCTTTTTAGGTATATATCTGGGGATGAACCAAGGACTCATCGCGGGATTATATATGTGGACTGAACATCCTCCCGCCTCAAAATTGAAGAGGCAATTAATGTATATATGTATATGATTATTATTATTGCTTTAATAAAAGTGTTTAGTTTTAAGTTAACTTACCTTGTCTTGTTTGAAAAAGTGGAGTATATTTCTTTTTTTTTGTTACTTTTAGTGTGCTGCCACTCGAAAGCGGGAATCGGAAGAACTTTTTCGCTCTTTTGATGTGATCCCATGGAATGGTATTTGTTTCTAATAATTGGATTATGCTGGGAGTGGCCATAATTTGTTCAGCTAGGTTGACTGGAATCCCTAGTGTTGTGCTTATTGGTTCCCTGTTGATTGCTGGGGATTAGTATTCTCTTTCATTACTGGTGCAGAGTGAGAAGGTTTTGGACTATAGTGGCGCCATCTAGTACTGAGATTTTTATGATTAATTTCAACTTGAATTGGTGGAGTTGTATTTGAAACTGATTGAGATGGCGATAGTTTTGACGTATTTCTCCTCTTTGTATTAATGGTGGAGAGTGTGCTTAAGGCATAGTGTTTTACTGCTTTACTTGAAGCATTTCTCCAGTTTTTTCTCTGGTACTCTTGATGTTCAAGTGTATTATGAATTTTGATGAATTCATGGTTTTCGGGGGGTAGGCGTTGTCCTGCTACTGTGTGCAGTCTATCTTTTGGTGATATTGTTGACGTATTGGTGCATTTACAAACTCTTTTTGATTTGTTGTTTGACTCAACGTTTGTTGTGGTGAAGGTGGATAGCACAGTCGTAGTCGTGCGTTCTGCTTCTGGTACTCCTCCGACCAGAATCCAACCCAATTCTGTGTTTTGGGCTGTTGGAGAGTTGCCAGATCCTCTCTTTATACCATTTTTGATAATGGCGGCGTAGACTTCTGCTCCAAGGAGAATATCGATTTCTCCTGGAATTGAGGAGGTTGGATCTGCTAGCGGGAGGTTGTGAATGTGTCTCCAGCTTGACACTTCAATTGCATTGGTTGGTAACACATCTGTGATTTTATTGATTACGAGCATGTTGCTTGCTACTTTAAAATTAGTGTGTAAAGAATTAATTGTGACTGTAGCTTGCTGTAGAGCTGTATTGGTGGGAGTTGTAGCAAGTCCAATTAATTCTTGGGTGGTTGGAGATCCTTTAAGTCGTAGTAGCTTGAAGGCCTTTTCTGTCATGATTGACACTTGTGACCCTGAGTCTATTAACGCTCGGAATGTCATCGTGAGTCCGGATGGTGCAGTGACGTTAATCAGAGCTGTAGAGAGAAGAGCTCTTTTCATGTTTGCAGTTAGAAAAGTTTGAACTTAGTGGAGCAATGTGTTATGATTTTTCTGACAGTGATAACACTTTTTATTGCTAGTGCAATTTGAAGTTAGGTGGTTGGGAGATAAGCAATTTTTGCATAAATGCTTATTTGTGACAATTTCATGTCGTTGTCGTGTGCTCATATTTCTAAATGTTGGGCAGTGAAATATAATATGGTCACCCTTGCAATGGCTGCAAGAGGACTTTTTGGTAGGTGGGTGATTTGGTGCTGAATTTTTATTTCTGTTCAAGAGACCATATGTAGGTTTGGGTGAGAATGGTTTTCTCTGTGTCATATTGGATGACGTAATCTTGTTTCCAATCATTTCTAGAGTTCGGAAGCGAGACCCTAGAAATTTGGTTAAAGTTTTTAGTTCAGGTAGGTCTGTGCTACTCTGTAAACTTTGCTCCCATAATTGGTGTGTGTCTGGGTGTAGTTTTTGCACTGTCAAGTATATGATCAGTGGATCCCAATTCTTTGTTTCTACTTCTAGGTTTTGTAGTGCTAATAATGCTTCGGTTATATTGTCTAATAGTCTTTTGATATTTTCAGCGGTATTATGGTTTATAGAAGGAAGAGACAATAATTTTTTTAATTGTACGTTAACCAATATTCGCTTATTTGAATAGCGTTCTTTTAGGAGCTGCCAAGCTGGTCGGTATCGCATACTTCGTAATGCCTGCGCAATTTTTCAGCCTCTCCTATTAGATTTGTCTTTAGAAAGTATAATTTGTCAACGTCTCTTAAATTATTGTTCTTATGTATAACCGAATTGAATAAATCGTGGAATGAAATCCACGTAGAGTATTCTCCATTAAAGGTGGGAAGTTGAATTCTGGGGAGTCTTTCATTACTACATGAATTTGTGCTAGCATGCGATGTCTGAGTCTGAGGAGGATTGTTGACAGGCGTTGGTGTTAGTTTGTCTATATCCTCTTCCATGCTTGCTGCTTTTTCAATGTAGTATTCCTGAACCTCGCTGAACATTTCTTTGGTGAAATATTCTAATTAGAGATTTTCTTTTGTTACTCTCTTTTGTATGGACCTGTGCCGAGTTTGAAATTCTTTTCAATACTCGGTGAACGTTTGTAGGCGTTTTTCTGTCGATTTGACAGTTTTCTTTTTTCCATTTCTTTGGTGCCTTCTAAGTAAGTTTTTCATTAAATCTTTGACTTCTTTTTGGGACTGTATCAACTCTGACACAGAGTCAATGTTTTCGTCACCAACGTCAGATGAAATGGATTCGCCATCTTTCGACATTTTGTATGGAAAGGCTTGAATCACGTGATATGATAAGCAATATTTTTCTTAACTTTATATTCGAATAACTGAGTTATCCGGCTTTGAAGGACCAATGTGAGATCTGTGCTCAAGCTAAACGGGGGTGCTGGTTGTGGAAGGATAACTCAACCTTTATAAATTCAAATATAAAAATAAATTTTAATTCGATATATTGCTTACAAACTATTATCACAAATTCAATTTTCTTATAACTAACCTAACTTACTACTATACTTCTAAGAATTCAAAAACTTATACTATCTTAAGCTAACAATTCAACATAAATTCAATAATTTCAAAACAATACTGCCAGAAAGATTTGCTCCCCTTATTTCTGAAAAAAGAGAGAGGGAAAATCCACTATTAATACAATAGAAGTTTTGTGCTACACGTATAAGCACGGTAGCAGTAATGCAAAAATAGTTATAATGACAGAAGTAAATTTCTGCAGCAAGTGTAGATTCCTGCTTAGATCAAATAAGTAGGAGTAAATTCCTACTGAGATGTCTGATAGAGATTAATGCAGAAGTAAATTTCTGCAGTAGGAGTAAATTCCTACTCAGGTGTGGGATGGAATTAGCAGAATTAAATTTCTGCAGTAGGAGTAAATTCCTACTCAGGTGTGGGATGGAATTAGCAGAATTAAATGTCTGCAGTAGGAGTAAATTCCTACTTAGGTGTGGGATGGAAACAAGATTTGGTTTGGATTATGTGGAAAATCAGAGTAAATTCTGATGTTTTCAGATCAAATTCTGAATTGGGAATAGGTGATTCTGCTGCAGCTCGTCGCCTTTTTATAGCCGCAGCGAACCGCTACGTTTTGGCTTCATGATGGGTTGCCTTGGCCACGTTCGTTTTCAAGGTTTGTTAAACTTTGACGGCGGCGGCGTCACACATTGACGTCATTGTGGGACCATTAACGCTGCACTGAACTCTGACTGCGGCGAAGGCGAGAACATCTGATATGATGTCAAATGACATTACGAAAACGTAAATATACTGTGGTAGGTATACTTGGTAAGTTTGTTATATTTATTCTATTTATTAGTTATTTATAAGAGTTTTTGTTTATTTTCAGGTGAAAAAATAGTGGAGGAAGTTTTAGGACGGCGTTGAATTGAAGGGGGGAAGTTCCCTAGCCTCAGATAAGTATTTTTTGTTTAAATTATTTTAAGATAAGATTCTTTGTGTTTTGTTTTTTTATCTTTTTAGGTATATATCTGGGGATGAACCAAGGACTCATCGCGGGATTATATATGTGGACTGAACAATTATTGACTCAAATATCTGTATACCAAATTTTATTATTATCAGCAGCAAGAATACCAATCAATAAATCATCTGCTGAGGCTAATTGTTGCGTGTCTTAAATTTCCACTGATTTGACGTTTTTCGATTTGCACATCCTAGCAAAGTGATTTTTACGTTTGCATTTTTAGACAAACAATGCCAATAGCCACCGAGTTCGATGCAGCTGACCACAGCGACCACACTTTCCTTCTGACATTTGTTCCACTGGTTTACTCTTCATATAACGTTGGAATTTGTTTTGATATGCACTGGTAGTTGGTTGAAAAATTTTGTTGATTTTATGAAGCGCTCCAACAAGATTGGTCTCTGTGTACTCTTTATCTTCCAATTGCTGCATTTGGGCTGAACTTCTGGCAAATTCCATTGATTTTGCTGTTTCAATCGCTTTATCCAGTGTGATATCGCCTTCGCTTAAAAGCTTTTCTTTTATGTAACAAAAATGTTCTCTTAGTCCACAAATGAATATATCACGTACAAGACTTTAACGCAATAACTCAAAAGAACAATTTAGACTTAAATTTTTAAAAACTGTTACGTATTCGTCTATATTTTCATTTGTATGTTGATGCCTTGTGAAAAACTTATGACGGTCCATAGCAATATTAGTTTTGGGAATAAAATATGCATCGAGTTTCTTAATTAAGTCTTGATATTTAATTGCATCTATGTCTTCATTAAAAGAGTTAAATATTTGTACACTCTCATAGCCCATGTGATGCAGCAGCAAGGCAACCTTTCGATTATCCATTTGACCTTCAAGGTCAGCGGCACGCATGAAGATTTTAAATTGGTTGAGCCACGTTTTCCATGCAGCTGCTTTGTTTTGATTTTTTAAATTTAAAGGCTGCATTCCCAAACCTAAGTTTTCACTGTTTTTCTTTGTAAATTTATTTATATCTTCAGTCTTTCCACCTTGTGTAGTGCTAGATGATTGTTTTGTACCACGTGTTTTTTCGTCATCACTTTTTCCCATGTCTTGTCACGTCACTTCTGTTTATGCTTTATTCCACTTAAACACACTTGACACCATGTTAAATGAAATATTCTTGTCTTTTAAAATAAAATTATATTTCATTATTACTAAACCTAATCACTAATTACAATTGTTAATTGACCTTGCTGTTGCTACTCGACAGACTGACTGTATGTGACTGATTTCTTTTGAGTAGGTACCTAATTATAGTTAACCGTGATACTAATACATATCAACTGTGATATTAATACAAAATGAACTGTGATATTTAGATCTGTGAGATTTACTATAGTTTCGGAACACGTACATACATATACATATAACAACCTTAAGCCCTTTTTCCCGTACGACATAACCCAAGTACCTTAACTCTGAACGGCAAAACTCACACTTCGAATAATTAATTATCAGTCCAGCGATATATAATCCCCCTAGAACTTCTCTCAGTACTTCCTTGTGTTCCTCGAATGTTTGAGTCACGATGATAACATCGTCGAGATATACGAACACGCGGCTTTCCAAGCTTCCTGAAAGTACTCTGTCTATTAAGCGCTGCCAAGTTGCAGGCGAATTACTAAGAGCAAAGGGCATCCTTCGAAACTGGAATAGCCCGCGGTTCGTGACTGTGAATGCTGTGTACTGCTTCAAACTCTCTTCCATAGGTACTTGCCAGAATGCCGACTTAATGTCGACTGACGACATGTACGTAGCATCACGAAGCTTATCGAGTGTCGCTGAGATGTACAGGAGAGGGTAGGCATCCTTTTTCGTGACGATACGTTCCATCTTTCTTCTTAGCCATTACTACTAGAGAGGATCAAGCACTATCTGAATGCTCTATAACCCCGGCTTCCAGCATCTTTTCGAGCTCCTCATTTATAATCTTCTGGATAGCTAGTGACACGGGGTAGTATCGCTGCTTAATTGGAGCAGAATCGGTATGTATGGTATGTTCCACCTGATTGGTGCAACCTAGTCCTTCCCCCATTTTTGTTTCAGCTTCCGTTATTATCGCATTCAGTTCTCTTTGTTGCTCGACTGTCAATTTAGAGTGCCCGCTTAGCACATCTATATGATAGGTAATATCTTCGTTCCCAAAGTGCCATAAATTTTCCTTTAAATTCGCTGTTATTCCCATTGCACGCCAAAAATCAATACCGAAAATCATGCTATGTGGGAGCTCCGGAATAACTAAAGTATCTACAACTGCAATTCGCCCTTCAAGCTCAATAGGCAGGCTAACTTAACTAAGAACACGCACCTTTTTCCCATCAGCCAAGCTAACAGTTTCCGCCCTTGATTTTTGAACCTTAAGTTCACAAGTCATCAACAACTCCCATCCTGAACCCCAATGATTGTTCTGGAAGCCCCTGAATCTAACAAGCCACAAACATTAAGACCGAAAATCGAAATTGCTAAGTGTGGACGAACATAACCCTCTACTTCTGTAAAAACATAATCCACTAACGAGTTGATTGTATCGTCACACCTTTCAAACTGGTGACTATCTCTGGATGGAGAATTAATATCTTGGGCGAATTTCTGGGAATTACTAGAGCTCGATCCGCCCTTTACTGTCGAGCTCTTCCTGCGTTTCCCGAATTCTGGACTGGTGGGTTGCGTACTTGTGTAGATTGTGTTAGATTATTTTTCTCTTGTCCATGAGATCCATGGCTTGCATTTGAAAATCTAACCCGTTTTTGTTGACTTGATAATACTCCTCTGTCATTTGAAAACCTGTTCTGCTGTTGTGAGCTTGATTGTATTCTCCGCTCTTGATTCGACGCAGCACCAATTCAATTGCTGCATCTACTTCGAGTAACACCTGGATTCCGCAACCATAACATCTTATGTCGTCCTTACAAAACCGAGCTATACGCCCAAAGCGGCGGCATCGAAAACATTGGATTCCTCTGTTATTAATTTGATTATAATTGGTTGCTTGGCCCGAAATCGCAGATATAGATGACTATTCCTTTTAGACGGTGATGGAACATAGGCCTCGACGGAAGTTCTAACTGATTCTAACTTTCTACCCAGCTCGATGAGATCCTGAACAGTCTTGACTTCGACCAAACTTAATTGAGTTTGATAAAATAGATTAACATTTCTTTTTAATATAGCCAGTTGCTTGAGCTCAGTTAAAGAACTCGATAACCGCGCGAACATATTTACCATAATCGCAATGTATATTCCGATGGTTTCACCATTCCCCTTTGTTCGCCTCTTAATCTCGTCGAGTAGCCGGTAATCGTAAGGCAAAAACTCTTTCTTCAACTCACTAATTAATTCTGACCAAGAATGAAAGCTTGGCTTGTTCGCTCTGTACCAAATGAGAGCTCGCCCTGAAAACAGATCTAACGCTGAGTGAAATAGTTGATGCTTGTTGATTCCACGTGCTTCAGCTAGCTCATTAACCCGCTCTAGGAATGAATTTAAAAATTGGCCGGGATCCCCAGTAAATTTAATTTGCCATTTGTATAGTGGGACTTTTGTATGAGCAGTAGCCATCACCTTAGCCGTCATTGACAAATCTTCAGGTTCATGTTCTTCATACCCGCCATCAGCCTTGATTTGCAATGTCCCTAAACTCAAGACCAGATTAGCTCGAACTTGAGCTACTTCCTTCTTCTGAACTTCCTCTTTCGGCTTAACTCTACTCAGCATCCCCAAAGCCCACTCGATTTTTGTCAATAGTTTCCGATAATCTCCACTAGCCGAGTCGCCTTCGAAGACATCTAAGAGCCCCTGAATTTCCTCCACTTTCTTGTTCAACGCCTCTACATCCTCTTCATAAGTGAACGGAGAAGGGTTCAATACTAGTGGCCTTCCCCACTTTTCAACTCTCAATGCCTCACGCAAGCTAGGTCGCATCTTATCTACTGTTCCAGTTGGTAGGCCCCTCAGTTGAAGTTCATATGATAGCTCCTATTGGTTTAGTCTGTTTACTTCCATGACGGGAGTTAAGTAGCCTTCAATTAATAAGAATATATACCAATGATAGGTAGCGAATACTGGGTACTGCCACAAAATACTGAAAAGTTTGTAAAATTTTAAATTTTAAACCTTAAAGTACTAAATTGGCAAAATATGAAATAAAAAAAGAAATTCCTATATGTAGGAGATTATAATCTACTACGTGCATATGTACCTACTAGTGCGTATATATAGTTCCTAAATCCTCAAACACTAGAAAAGCAAAACGTTAAATAAAGAAAAAGAATTTCCTATTTGTGGAAAATTATAATAAAATATATCAGTATACACCGCTCAGAACTATGAAGACAAAATAGTTATATAAGTAGATTCCAATCTTAATTGGTCGAAACTTCTTCCGCACCGTATGTTGTCAAAATCGTATGTACTAATAGATGGAAGAGGATAACCATTTCTAAGACTTTTGTTTATGATCTTGATTATTCCGACGATGCAAAACTACGAAAGCAATTTGCGGCCTTGACATGTCTAAATGTAGAACCAGTGGATCTACCTTGCAGTAAAACTGGGTCAATTTTTATAATATAGGTCGAGCTGTTATAATTGTATATAGGCTGCAAAAACCGAGCGACAACACTCATTTTTTTTGTGTATCAGGTTTATATACTTCCCCTCTTGTCTGTTCGTCACTGCATTACGCCGATTCTTAGCGCGATCATTATCGTTTAGAGTAGATAATTCACAAACTCAAACAAAAAAAATTATATACGAAGGTCGTCGGGTAAATGCACACGTATGAAAAAAATTAAATGTATGGTTAATGCGTATATATAATTATATAGCTCATTTGAATAGAGAGATGATTAAATCCAAAGCAAAATGTAATACCTAAAAAAAAATGCAAGAGCGGAGAAACCAAAAAAAAATATAAAAATATAATCTATTGAATAATCCAAATAAATAGTCGAAATCTGTTATGGTCGTAGCGTATTGCATATAGCAATATGCTACATTGAGATACTGCAGCATGTACGCCGGCCTGCGGTTAAATGATAATTGAACGCACCCCAAGGATCGACAACGTCCAACGTCATTCCCAAACTAGAAAAGAAGAAGAAGACAATCTTCTCTTAACGTCAGATCATCTGAGAAACGACAGTGGCGGTGAATTTAAGTGAAGGAATTCGCAAACATCCGCGTGGAAATACAATCTGTAAGTAGATTTAGGATATTTTTCAGTTTCTATACTGATATATTTTCAACCAATCTAATTAGTTTCATACCTCGCGCACTTCCAGCCGACAACAAAAAGAAAATTGCTGCAACTAGCCGGATTGGAAAATCCGAAATATTTCGACAGTGAGTACACTGAAAAGGACATCGGCAATCTGGGCGAATTGCTTGCTACACCATTAGCACAACTTCAGGCAAAACCCTGTTGAACTCATGGGTGCCTGTTTTATGGCGCTTCATGCACAAATTTCTACTGCTCGAAATGTTGGCAGCCGTAGTGTGAGCTGGATTACTTGTTCAAAATTCTCCCATGATTCATTGTAATGAGTGTCGAGTAGAACAGACGTGGTGATTTCGTGCTCCAGCTTTTTCCGTAATTTTTACAGTCTACTTGTATTCTCGGACAAAATTTTTTGCCGCATTTTTATTTATAAATATTGGAGTTTTCGGTTTCTGTTTGTGATCATTACAGGCTTAGCGTTTTTCGTGTATAATATTAATTTTCCTTAATTGAAAGGTGTAGCTAAAAATTGATCTCGTTGTTAACGGTAGTGCATAATGCCTAGTAGTGCAACAGAGTCAGCTGCAAAAGGTCGTAAAGAGATTAAAGTAAGAGAAACTTCTGAAAGCTCTACCCCTGCAACAACTACAGTGCGTGTTACCAGAGGTAATCCAGCCCCGATCACTGTTGCCTCGATGGATGCTAATACCGAGCAACTACTAAAGAGCTTGGAGCTGAAGATCTTGAGTAAAATTGATCATCTACTTAACGAACACGAAGAGAAATTCTCTTTAAAGCTTGATGATATACTGAGGACTTTTAACACCCGCCTCGCATCTCTGGAAACTTCGGTGAACAATCTGCAAAATAAACTCTTAGCTACCCAAGAGTTGGTTCATGACATGCGTGCCTCTCAGCGTCTCAGCGACATTGTAATCAGGGGAATTCCTATGTGCGAAGGTGAGGATGTATCTGCATTACTCTCCGATATCTGTAAAACAGTCAAACATGACCTCTCCACTTATTCGACTGCTTTTCGTCTGAGCGCTAAAAATCATTCTGATGGGCACTCGCAAGCTAATCACAGCACCAGAGTACGCAACATGCCGATTATCGCCAGATTTTCATGTCCTAATGAAAGACGTAGTTTCTTTCTTGCACTTAGTAAACACGGAACTATCAGACTGAAAAACATTGGAGGTTTCTCATCAGACAGCCCGATCCAACTTCATGAAAGCCTTACAACCGAAACTAACCAGCTCCTGCGTGAGGCACTTAAGGCTCGTAATCTAAATCAGGTGCACTCAGTGTTTACTAGAAATGGAAGAGTGTACTTGAAAAAGGTGAAAGAGGGCCCTGCGGTGCAAATAAGAAACACACTCCAGCTTACTGCCATGATCGAATCTTAATGCTTATCTATTTTGGAGACGAATAGAATCACAGTGATCATTAATACATATTGGAGAATGATTTTGTTACTAATGTTTGTCAGAGTTTTACTTATTACTCTAGTAATTTGCTTTCTTTTCATAACCTTTTCTCTAGCTCTTTTTCTCTTTTTTATAAAATTTTTTCTTATTTTTCTAGTTATTCGCTTACTATTTCTAAAATTTTTTCTAATTTTTTGTTTCTTCTTTATAAAAATTTTAAATTTTTTTTCTCGTGATTGCTTCTACTATTGTTGCAGCGAATCTTGCATACATGGCTTGACTGTTGGGAAGCCGGACCTGTTTGTTATATATCTTACATGCCTTATAGCTAAATTTACAGCCTTATCGCTTACACTCGCTTGTTGCTCGTCTTCTGGCACCAATGGATAATAATCTGAATCACTTGAATAGAGTGGGAATAATGCTGAAGATCTTTTGTAGGCGGGCTGGGGGTCTAAACGTAATGCATTTAAATGCTAGAAGCATACGTCCTAAAATCAATGAAATGCGTGAAATGCTTCTAGGATCAGGGGTTCATGTGATTTTTGTGAGTGAGACATGGTTACATTCAGGGATACCGTCTTCTATGGTAGATCTGGTTGGTTTTAAATTATACCGAAATGATAGAGCTGATCGTGTGGGAGGTGGGGTCGCCATTTATGTGAGAGAAGATTTAAAGGTAAAAGTGATATATCGGTCTTCGGCTAATGTGATGGAGTCTTTGGCGCTCGAGGTTAACAATGGATATGAAAAATGTCTTCTGTGCGCTAATTACTGCCCGCCTGGCCGTTTCAGTAATGATAATTTTTCCGAATTTGCCGAAAATATTGCTCGTTTTACACGTAACTATACCAAGGTGATATTAGGCGGTGACTTCAACGTGAATGTTCTTGGTTCAACCACTAGAACAGTGGAATTCACACAATTAATGCAAGCATTGTACTTAAACATTGTGAATAGCCTCCCTACTTATCACAACACTTCTAATCCATCCTTACTTGACTTATTCCTCGTTCCAGAACTCGAAAAAGTGCTTTTCCACAATCAACTCGAGTCGACCTCGTTATTTGACCATGACATACTATTTTTAACTTATGATTTTGCTGTCAGTTCAGATACTCCTCAGAAGCTAATATCTTTTAGAGATTTTAAGAATTCTGACACCACAGCCTTACTCAGTGAATGTGCGTCGTTATCATGGGACAATCTATACCGACTTCCCCGAGTGGATGACAAAGTCGAAGTTTTTCGTGAAACAATTATTTATTTGTTTGACAAATATATTCCCTTAAGAACTCGAACTATTAAGCTGGGTGGCTGCCCGTGGTTCTCTCGTGAAATCAAAGTCTTAATAACTGAGCGTGAGTATCTGTATCGAAGATACTTACGTCTTAGGACTACGGATAGTCACAATTGCTTTAGAGCGACAAGAAATAAGGTAAATTCCAGGATTCGTGCTGCAAAGCGTAGATATTACAGTTCGAAGTTTGACTGTAATCTCTCTTCGAAGGAGCTATGGAGTAATTTAAAAAATGCAGGTGTTTTTGGTAAAGAAAAACTGAGTTGTGACCTCACTCCGGAGGCATTAAATGCTCATTTCACCTCTTCTCATTATCTAGCCCCGGCGTCCGATGTGTTATCTGCAGAAATTGGAAGCTCGGCAGATCAGAATGGAGGATTCATTTTTCGCTGCGTCTATGCTGAAGAAGTCATCCATGCTATAAACTCCATAAAATCGGATGCGACCGGACCGGACAAAATTTCCCCTAAATTTCTTAAGCTTATTCTTCCGTTGATTGTTTCTCCCATTTTTAACATTTTCAACACTTGTCTCACTACCTCCGAGTTTCCTGCATCATGGAAAATTGCAAATGTGTTACCTATAGCTAAATCAAAGTCCCCCGAAAGCCCAAATGACTATAGGCCAATAAGCATCTTATGTTTTCTGTCCAAGGCACTAGAGAAGTTACTGTATTCGCAGGTCCTGGAGCACTTAGACACCAACAATCTCCTAACCCATTGGCAGTCAGGTTTTAGGCCTTCTCATAGCTGTGAGACTGCTCTTTTGAAAGTGACTACCGATATCCGTAAATATCTGGATAAAAACTGGTTAACTGTCTTAACTCTACTAGATTTCTCCAAGGCTTTTGATAGCGTACACCACACTAGGCTCTTGTCGAAACTTCGCACTCATTTCAATTTTGCATCCTCGGCCGTACTTTTAATATCCAACTTTCTAACTGAGAGATATCAACAAGTGAGTATCGCTGACCATCTGTCAAGCTTACTACCATTGTCTTCGGGGGTGCCGCAGGGTTCCATTCTTGGTCCCCTTCTTTTCAGTCTTTATATTAATGACCTCCCTGACAACATCAAGTATTGTAATATACATCTTTACGCCGATGATGTACAATTATACTTCAGCCGGCCTATAGGTCTGATCGAAGATTGTGTCGACCGCATAAACTCGGATCTGCATAGAGTTGTTAGTTGGGCACAAGACAATCTCTTAGTATTAAACCCCACTAAATCACAAGCAATGGCAATATATAGGCAGAGCTTGGACACAACCGATCTTCCCCGTATTGCTTTGAACTCTGTTAATTTGACGTATGTCAATACGGTTAAGAGCCTTGGAGTTCTCCTTAATACTTCAATGAGTTGCTGTGACCAAGTCAACAGTACCGTTGCTAAGATTTACATGGGACTTCGACGGCTATGGTTGTGTGCTGATGTACTGCACAGATCTATGCGTATGAGGCTTGTAAAAATATTACTCCAACCTTATTTTACAGCGGGATGTTTAGTATTCCCGCATTTAGATTCCACATGCGCTCGAAAGTTAAATGTAGCTTTTAACGACTGCACGAGATTTATATTTGGGATGAGACGTTATGACCACATCTCACCTGTTCAGTATGCTTTGTCTGGTTGCTCCTTAAATACGATGCTCATCCGCAAACAAATTATCTTTTTACACAAGCTAATTTACCACAAAAAGCCATTATATCTCAGTGACGAACTGAATTTCATGCATTCTTCAAGGAATTTAAACATCTCTATTCCACGTCATAGATATTCCATATATGAAAACTCCTACTTTGTTCAAGTTGTACGTATTTGGAACTCAATTCCAGCGGTTATTCAGAGGACGAGCGATGCGAGAGCTTTTAAGAGGCTTATTTTCCAGTATTTGCCACTCGATGGTTGATTATGTGGTTTTTTGGGTCTGGTTTTTCCGGCAGTCTTGCTATGTATGTAAATGTAATTTCGTTTAATTTAGTTTAATTTAATTTAATTTCTTTTTCTTCAATTTTTCATTATCTTTGACTTTTTTCATTCATTATATTTACAATTATATGAAAATATTTTTTCTTTCTCTTTTTTCTTTCTCTCTATGATTTGTATTCTAATATTGATTTTGAATTTTATATTTTAAATTATTTTTAGCTATTGTTTTGCTTAGAATTAAGTAGGATAGGGATAGATACTTCCTCTTTAGTTTAGTACTGAAAAGATTTTGTTATCTTGTTGTACAATCCCCTAATAAAATAAATTGAATTGAATTGAATTCTACACCATCTAGTACAGTATATTCACTAGCAACAGCTGCAATTAATAAAACCGGTAGCAAAATCAGGATTTAAAATAGTACTCGGACTAACATGGCATATAGATGAAACAAAATATTCTCTACCTGGAGATTCAAATAATCTCTTCTACCATGAATCTCTAGAACAAGCAACAAAAATGTTAGGAAGTCAACGGTGAAATAGTAGTGAAACTTCAGACCATCCCTTTACAGAGGGGTAAATTGTAGCGGCAACACAGCTAAGTATCATTAATAAGTAATTTAATAATAGAATAACAAAAAGAAAGAAAAACAACAAAAGCACGAAACCAATTATTAAAATGTGCAGCTAAAATCATTTTAAATAATTATAGCTTAAGATTTTTTTGGTAATTTATAGCAAATATACAAATAGCATTTTCGGGAATTAAAATTATCACTCTGCGTACGCAGGCTGCACTTGTTATTATAAAGGAAAATATACATACATGCATTCATTGTCTCAAAATCAAGAAAATAATGAAAAGCTTTAAAGATTCTTCTTCATTTATATGTATATGCATATTATATATTATATTGAATCATTGAATACAGTAATGCTCACATGCAATACGTATATACGTACTTGTTAAATTAGATACTTACCTCAAAGTTATATCATCTTACAATCAATTAAACTTCACTAAATTTCAATATTTAAGAGTGATTCTACACCCACATACACAAAGCAAGCTAAGGTTAGGGATTTGTGCGCACAAGTTACTTCTTCTTTACTTACTTTGAATCTCTTAACAGTTAACAATATATTCTCATTCATTTTCCGTCTCGCATCGTACGTATATGTTAGATTATCGCCTCACATCGCGGCATATTTTTCAGACTATGAAACTGGCATACACATTTATATAAATAATTTCTAAGATTTAATTTCTCTCGTTTAGTTTAGGGTAGATAGGTAGGAAAATGCATTATCATCCAAACATTTATGTACATACATTTCGAAACATTTCTTACGATAAATTAGTCTGAAATAAAAAGCCTATATTTATGAAATATGGCTGCAGAGCTAGATCGAGATGTTTTTATATGGAATCATTTTTTTTAAATGATATTTATCCTTACTCTATTATTATCCTAGGAAGTTCATTAATTTTAGCTTTATTTGTTTTAATGTGAAAAGCAAAATTAAACACATTCCGTCGAGTGATCTGTCAGCTCATGCTGGCAGTCTGGACTTCACGTCCAAGCAAATCACTCACTATAGTTCCATAGCATATCCCTCGAGGAAAACAACAAATATTGAGTGCTACAATTCTTGTTTATGAATCGCATAAAAGTACCGAATATCAGATCAATGATAAGCACTTATGACCTTGATTTATTGAAGCGATGAGCTGGAAGATAAATTTATTGCTGAGCAACTAGGTCAAATTTTGTGGTAGGTCTAGACTCGAAGTATATAAGAGGACTCGTTTTAGGCTTTATGTAATGCACTCACGGTTCAACTTGTATGCACTTCTCCTCTTATCATTCCATCTGCTTATCACTGCGCCGCCTTCGGTTGCTCCCAAAAATATTTATATACATATATAAAAAAATGCTCTGATCATTCGACGATGTATGATGTCATCGATCACTAATGACTTGAACTAGGTTTTATAGGAATACTTATTACACTGGTGTGAGCCTATTTACACTCTATGCCTGTTGATGTCTTGTTTGTGATTTACTTGTTGCTATAAAATTAAAATAAATTTCGGAACATTTGATGATACGACGTCGCTCAACATATCACTCGCACCACTTCACACTTTAAGGAATGTTGCTAAACATTATCCGAATATGCCGCTAGATATGTACGTATGTGTGTATGATCTGTATTATGCTAATTGCTGGAGAATAATTTAAAAAAAATATTCACGAATCTATGGATTTTTTGTTTGTTTTAGGTGTTTAGGCCCCACGTTGGGCGCCAAATTTTTTACGCGCTATTTTCTACGCGCAATCGGTACCCCGGCTAGAGATGGAGAAGAGTTGGGCCTGAAACACATGTGGGCGCCACGTGGTTTTGGAGTCCACGAACTCAGAATAAAGAAAAATTGAGGAACAAATCCCAAGAAAATTGAAAAATTAGAGAAACCAAGATCACGTCGAAAGACTTAATTTATTATTCATAAAGAAATCCGGGTCTTCGAGCAAAACTGGCCGGGCAGTGAAGTATGCAAGTTTGCTTAACCGACACACTTGATAAATGATCAATTGCTTCAATCGATAGCTATTTATAAAACAAATATTTCCACTAGGCGGTAAATCACCTAAACACCAAATAATAAAAAAACACAAAGAAAATGCAGCACTTAACTTTATCCCTTTCGAGGAGGGTTTCGTGTATGTGCCTATTTCACTCCTCCTTGGTCCAACTAGGTCAAAATTTGCGGTAGGTCTAGACTCGAAGTATATAAGAGGACTCGTTTTAGGCTTTATGTAATGCACTCACGGTTCAACTTGTATGCACTTCTCCTCTTATCATTCCATCTGCTTATCACTGCGCCGCCTTCGGTTGCTCCCAAAAATATTTATATACATATATAAAAAAATGCTCTGATCATTCGACGATGTATGATGTCATCGATCACTAATGACTTGAACTAGGTTTTATAGGAATACTTATTACACTGGTGTGAGCCTATTTACACTCTATGTCATCATCACAAACAAGGATTTACTTGTTGCTATAAAATTAAAATAAATTTCGGAACATTTGATGATACGACGTCGCTCAACATACCACTCGCACCACTTCACACTTTAAGGAATGTTGCTAAACATTATCCGAATATGCCGCTAGATATGTACGTATGTATGTATGATCTGTATTATGCTAATTGCTGGAGAATAATTTAAAAAAAATATTCACGAATCTATGGATTTTTTGTTTGTTTTAGGTGTTTAGGCCCCACGTTGGGCGCCAAATTTTTTACGCGCTATTTTCTACGCGCAATCGGTACCCCGGCTAGAGATGGAGAAGAGTTGGGCCTGAAACACCTGTGGGCGCCACGTGGTTTTGGAGTCCACGAACTCAGAATAAAGAAAAATTGAGGAACAAATCCCAAGAAAATTGAAAAATTAGAGAAACCAAGATCACGTCGAAAGACTTAATTTATTATTCATAAAGAAATCCGGGTCTTCGAGCGAAACTGGCCGGGCCGTGAAGTATGCAAGTTTGCTTAACCGACACACTTGATAAATGATCAATTGCTTCAATCGATAGCTATTTATAAAACAAATATTTCCACTAGGCGGTAAATCACCTAAACACCAAATAATAAAAAAACACAAAGAAAATGCAGCACTTAACTTGATCCCTTTCGAGGAGGGTTTCGTGTATGTGCCTATTTCACTCCTCCTTGGTTCAGCTCCACTTTAAAATCTTTCTTTCCTGATGATTTTCGTCTTTTCTTTCTTTTCCACTCGTTTTCTTCTCTTCAGCCGTTATTGTCTAAATACTCGACTTCCAATTGACCTTCTAATTTTTCCTCTTATTAAAAAAAATTTCCAGCTGCGTACTATGACACTTGCTTCACTTACTGCCTGAATTTGACTGCCCTTGAGCTGTCCGCTTCACATACCAAAGCCGAATCGTCCATTATTGCGGCTTCCGATTTATATTCCCCGTATTTCATATTGGGATATTTCCAAGTTGGTGAATCGTATGGCGGCAATTGATTTGAATTTTGAAACTTGTTCTGCCCTCTTGATTTTATTGCATGATGTTATACGGAAGTTATGTTATGATTTACGTGAAGTTTTCGGATCTGTTTTTTAAGACCTTCTTGTGACGGGCGAGTATTCATGTCGTTTCAAATTATGTTTGCAGTTGGAAAGTTATGCTTTGGGCTGCGAACAACTCAAGTATATAGATAGCGGATGTCACAGGTAAGTCCGAATGTGATATAGATCTCTAATTTCTTCCTTCAGTTTTAGGCTATGGGTTCCATTTGCGAGAGGAGGTTGAACCGAGGAGGTAAGATATTGTATCTAACTTCTACATTTCGTTTAATTCACGATAAGTACTGCATTCTCTTTCTGATTTTTGTTTTCTCCTTTTTTCTTTAGAATACTGGTTACACATCGCATAGTTCACTGCTCGCCGTACATCATCTTAGCAAAGGTGCTTCATTAATTTATCTAGTTTGCTAAAAAGAAATATTTATACCTATCTAATCTATTTACAAATTCATTTTCTACATGACTATCTTATCTAACCATTTAAATTTAATTCCAGGAAGTAGATGACGACGTTTTGGATTCCAGGGAGTATCCAGAATGAAAATAGCTCACAATAAATCCGTTCGGTGAGTATATTGGTATAATTTGTAGGTCCATTATATAAATCTTGCAATTTCAGGTGACGTGTGACAGTAATCCAGTAGTACTAGCAAAGCCCGAGTAAAGGTGTAAAGGCTCAATGTATGACCAGAATGAAGAAAATATTAACAGTGGATCTGAACTATTCTTCCCAGCAGCGACACAGGTAACTCATTAGCCTCTTTGCGGTTTCATCTGAAAATTTAAATTCCTTTGCAGAATTATTCTTATAGGATGCTGAGGGGCGTGACCACACTCCTGCAGAGGACGAAACACGTACAAAGAGGACGACACCCATGAAGATAAGTGACCCTTATTATTGTAATTATATCTTCGCTAATTCTATTCTTATTTATTTTTCTAGGACATCACTTTTCAGCTGGGAATGGATTCGTTATGCAACAAATTTGCCAGAAGTCGTTTTAACTTTATGACTCAGCTCCTCATATTCCAACGAGTTGAAATATGGCGAACGAAGGTCAACTTCCGGGCCAGGATCTTCGTTTGTGGACAGGCTGTTGCAATGAATGCGTGACAGCGCATCAGGGATGCCGTTCAGGCTGCCTTTTCGGTGCTCAATAGTGAAGTCGAAGCCCTGAAGCTTCAAACTCCAGCGAGCAAATCTAACGCTGAGATCCCTTTGAGACATCAGCCATTTCAAGCTCGCATGATCAGTCACTATCTTAAACGGCATTAGTTCTATGAAGGACCGGAACTTCTTTACACTTAAGATTGCAGCTAGGCATTCCTGCTCTGTGACTGTATAATTTCTTTGTGCTGAGTTCAACTTTTTCAAGACGTAGGCTATTAGCTTCTCATGGCCGTCGTCATCTAGTTGAATCAGCACCCCACCAATATCTTACTGGCTCGCATCGCACTGTATAACGAACGGCTTGGTGAAAAGTGGACTCACTAACAACGGAGCAGAGGTAAGTTTTTGTTTTAGCATCTCCAGAGACGTCTGGGCTTCAGGTGTCCACTTGAACTGACTAGGGTTCTGCAAGGTGTCAGTTATGGAGGCAGTTAAATCAGCATAGTTCGGGATGAACCGTCTATACCATCCCGCCATACCTAGTAGGCGTCGGGCTTGCCGAACAGTTTCAGGCAGACAGTTTTGACGGATAGTCAACTATGGCTGAGATCTTATCTCGGTCAGTCCTGATTCCTCCTTTCCCGACTATAAAACCCCAGTCTTCTTAGTCTCCTTAATTCAAAACTTACTCTTCTCAACATTGATAGTGAGGCCGGCTTTCCTCAAACAATCCGCTACACGGGATAGCAATGTGAGATGAGAGTCAAACTCTGATGACAGAATCAGTAAGTCGTCCAAGTAGACGAGAATATTTTCACGAAGAGCGAAAGGAATGACTTTATCCATGAGGCGGCACATCATTTGTGGAGCGTTGCCAGAATGCGTCTTTCAGGTCCAGGCTTGTAATGTAGTTTGCCGGAGGAAGTCGAATCAGAAGCGCATCTATCTGCGGCAGCGGATAGGCATCCTTCTTCGTGACGGAGTTGACCTTCCTGGCGTCAAAACAAAGCCGAACCTTCCCAGGCTTCCCCACTGGTACAACTGGAGAGCTCCAAGGACTCTGGCTCTCCTCTATCACACCCAGTGATAGCATTCGCTCTAATTCAGCATCCATCAAACTCTGTAATGCCGGTGAAATCGGATAAAAGCGTTGCTTTATCGGAGCTGCGTCATTCGTCTCAATCCTGTGATTAACCAAAGATGTCTTTCCCAGGCCTAAAGAGGCGAGAGAAGGGAAAAGCTGTTTAGTAGCTTCAAGACGCTGTTGATCTAGACTGTAAAGAACATGGCGGTCAGTATCAGGAGTAGCTAGTAAACTTGGTGTCACTTCTACAACTATACCTAGGACATCTGGAGCCAACCCAAATAGCCGCCAGAAGTCTATTCCTAGATATAGTGCCTGTGTGAGCCCAGGAACCACGTAAAAACGCACGTTTTGGGTCTTACCACGGGAAGTGATGTCCAAGTTCACATGACCATGCACAGTCGTCATGGCACCATTCGCTACTTGTACCTGTATCCGATACCTCTTCCACTCAACCTCTGCTTCCGCAAGCTTCTCTAGAGCTCCCTGGCCTAAAATACTGACAGTGGCACCACTATCAAGTAATCCAGTCTCAGTTCGCCCGAGCAGCTTTACTTCGGCATACGGTCGAATGTCGTCTGGCATCGACACGGAAATCTGTGCCAGTTTTTTTCTTTCCAGTCTCTTCCGTCGACAGTATTCCTGCCAACGAATGGATGATCGTTTCCTTTTTGGTCTAAACTCCAGGTCAGGATACTTAATATCAGCTAACTACCCTACTTAGGAGAAGATTCGGTCTCTTACTGCATTATATTTCTGCACACGCATATGATACGGCGTCAGCGGATGTACAACAGCCTCACGCCCACTCGTCATAACAGAGCTTCGTGGACGTTTTAATACAGAGATGGCAGGAAGGCAAATCTGCCGCTCAGTAACCTAATCAGCTAAAGGTGCTGTCGGTGTTATCGGGACATCGAAAATTAAAGACTCTTCCAAAGAAGTGTCTAATAATTTCATGGGCTCCCCATAAGTGGAAATGGGAGCTTGAAGATCTGCGGCGGTTTGCTGATATCATCAGAATCACTCAATGATATCAGTGGACAATTCACAGATTCGTCACTAAGGTCTGCTAATGGAGCGAACCTTCCTCCTTTTTCAAGGCTTGAACTGGAGTGTTCGTTGCAGTTGGTGTTCGTGACATTGACACTGGTCGAGAAAAGGTGATAGTATTCCCGACCCGTCTCAGGTTTTTCTGTCGACAATGGCTGCAATCGGGCTTGAAGATGTTTTTGCGTCCGCATCCATAGAACACTACTTGTCTCACCTGCCGGCAGTCTTGGTAAAAGTGACCCGGCTGGTCACAGTTCCAACAGATAACGTTCTGTGGTGCTGTAAGAGCGGCTAGTACCACTGCTTCCTCACTGCGTTCATGTGACATGTGCTGTTCACCATCAGTCGGACGACACTCATTCACCTCGCTGACTCTTGGGCCACGATAAGTATTCCAGCTTCCCACTGTCGCGATTCGCTGCTGTATTGATTGTGTTTGAGTCACAAGACTCCTTAGTTGGTGGATGGTGTTTGTAGGATCCAAGCAAATTTTATTTTGGATCTCCGGCAATAGGTTAGATTTGACTATTTCCTGAAATTCGACGTCTGGCAAAGGGTTTTGCAATTGGTCCCGTAGGTATACCAGGTGTTGGTGGTACATGGTAAATGACTCCCCTGCTTTGTTTCCTCAGCATCAATTGGACTTTGACCTTGAGGTTGTCCTTAGGTACTCCCCATTCAGCTGGAAGACCTGCTTTTACATAATCCCACGAGGGTGTGGAATTTTGTCTCAGGAGAGACCAGTACCAATCCGTTGCTGGTCCAGAAAGCAGAGTGGTCATATGTCTTACCAAGAGTTCAAAGTCTCCGTCTAGTGCCGAGTAAGTCAGCGCTTCTACTATGAACACGAATTCGTCGACAGTGAGTCGAGAGCTGTTGCCACTATAGGAGATATTCCATCTCCGGATGGGACTGCCCGAACGTCGTTATCCTACGCTTGCCGTGATACGATGAGATGGAGCTGGTGGAGGTGGTATAAAATTTGGTCCAGGCTCACCACTAGGCTGACCAAGAGCTGGTGACGATCTTTTAAACGACTACCGACGCAAGGCGTGGAACCCTTGTGGTGGTCTCGGATCACCCATAGAAGGAGGTGGCCGTGAAAAATCGACTGGTGGCATTGCAGCTGATATTTGCTGTCGAACGCTACTTGCCAATTCAGTCCGAAATGCATTCGAGCTCTGCTCGAGGCCTTCTCGAACCAAATCTTGCATTTGCAGGCGCAGACCTGCTAGCAAGGCTTCAGTCACTGCTGAGCTCAGGCCCTGAGCGTTAGGTAGCGGGCTATTCATCCTCGAATTCGGATGTGAAAATGTCATAGAGTGCACGTTCTGCAAACCTGGGGACAGAGATTCGCGGTAGACTGGTCGACTAGTAGGTGGTGGTAGGTTGAAGACTGGTGCTGCCGGTCGAGTATCCTGATTGCCAGGCCTCGTAAAAGTTTTTTTTGGAACCGCCCCTGTATATTCAGTAAAATCATACTGAGTGAGGTAGAATCTGCAGTTCGGGCAGTTTTACTGCTGTCCAATCCACGTTTTAAGACATGCTTTGTGCAACACATGTTCGCAGACCGTTTTCACTCGCTTCCTCTTGCCTGACCAGTCTCCCTTCTGGCAGATGGAGCAGTTTTCTGGCACCTGTATCGGTACATCAGTTGCTGGTGGTGGTGTTCGCACTGTAGCCATTGTATAACTTCAACCGCTCAGTCGTAAAACCAATATGTTTCAATATAACTCAAGAATGCAGGCTAGATAGAGTTCGGAAAGGATAACAAAATTTCAAAAAAATCGAGATAACAGAGCTATCAATTTAAATAAATCCAAAAGTTCGGAACAGATACCAAAATTTCAAAAAAAAATTTCTTTTACCAAAAGTTCAGAAAAATTCTGGTCATAATTACTAAAGTTCCAAATATATACGGAAAGATAACGAAATTTCAAAATTTGGGAGTACTCTAAAGTTCGAATTCAATACTTGTACTGACGCAGTCGTCCAGTCAAAAGATATAAATGCTAATTGTATTTGAAAAAAGTATATGTGCTAACTGTATTTGAAAAACTACAAAATCTTAGCTCAGACGTTCAAAAAAAATACACAAGAAAGAAATTCATAACATTTCTCCCTCACCCTCCAGGTGCTAACTCTCCAAACATAAAAGTCTCTAGGCCACTCCCTCTAATATGGTCAGAAGTAATGATGTAAGCAAGCGACGTGAATGTGTGCATGAAAAATGTTTAAGCTCTCACAGAAATCTGGGAAGAGTCGGGTTGGAGAAGCTAAAGACTGAAAATTATACTAGGGATTCTTCAGCCAGGCAGTTAGCAGTATGCCAACTCCTGACTACTGAAGGTCTCCAGCATCACTTCCATCCTCCAACAACCCTTTTCTTCCTCTTCACCTGATAGTCATATCCAGCTAACCTTCTAACTGGGCAGAGCCATGAATCTGGTCAACTAGTTAGCTGAAAGCCAAAAGTCGTCTCACAGATTCACGACTCTGTGCAGCCAGTTGGACAACAGAGACATGTCTCCGTGAGAGCTCACACAAAAATTGAGTGTGAGTTACTTACCATTTCCATGGCAGAAGGCCAGCGGGAGAGATCATTCAAACAAAATTCAAAAATTCAAAAACTAGACACCTGTCAAACCTAGAGTCGAACTTCAATTCAAAAACTTTAAAACGTTACGTTACTTTACTTTACTCAATCAACTTCCAAAAATCAAAATATCAAAACTTTCAAAAATCTTTACTTTACTTTCATCAAATCTCGAAATACCAAAACTTTAAAAATTCTAACGTTACTCTACCAAAAATTTCAAATACCAAACAATTAGACTCAGGTCTGCATGTAACTTCCACCGGATATGAGATTTGAGGTCAGTCAATTAGCAAAGCGCCAAATGACCATATCACTCTAAGTCCCAGTCCCCAGTAAAATTTACATTTAGATCACCGAAGTCTAACTGAGGTGGCCCCACGTTGGGCGCCATTTTGTTATGGAACTATGTAGAGAGTGACTTGAAATCGGACGTGAAGTCCAGACTGCCAGCATGAGCTGACAGATCACTCGGCGGACAGCGTTGACTGCAAGGCGGCACGCTAGCTTGCCTCGGCTATTGGCGGAGAGTGTGGGGAGGTCCCACGAAAAACCTGGCGATGCCGCCTGCCATAATCAAAAAAAAATCTCGTGCCTTTAACCAAAACGCCGGCACACATTCAGTCCCGAAGGGAACTTTACGTCACTTAAATATATACAAAACGAAGGCGCAGATGGTATGCCTTCATTGCACGCCAAAACCACCCAACTGACTCTGAGGGCAGATATCTTCAGAGTCCCTTGTAGACCTGCAGAGAGAGACGAGTGGACCTAGACGACCCTCATGTGAGAGGGCGCCGGGATAGTGAGAGGAGAAATAAAAAAGTTCCTAAGTACGCCATTACGTTATAAAAGAATTCTTTATTTTAACAATACTACTAAGCAAGCTCCTGTGTACGTATGTTGCGAAAAGCGAATACAATGAAAACTACCTGTTTTCGCCACACTTAGTCCAATAGTAATGAAATAAATAATAGTTTATATATACCTATATATATATATAGTTCGAAAGGAATTTAATAGTGACTAACGCAATTCATTGTCTCCATTCTAATAGTAACATGCGGTAATATGATATATGTATATATATAGTTCGAAAAGAATTTTAATAAAGGCGAAAGCATCTCACTACATCTGTCCTAATAGTAACATAAAGCAATAATAGTGCAAAAGAACTTTAATAAGGACTAAGGTATCTCACTACACCTGTTCTAGTAATAGCATGAAGTTATATCTTATATGTATATATATAGCGCAAAAGAGCGCTAATAAAGACAAAAGTATTGCATTACGTCTGATCCAGTAATAACATCAAGTAATATTTTATATATATATAGTGCAAAAGAATCTTAATAAGGATTAAGGTATCTCACTACATCTATTCTAGTAATAGCATAAAATGATATCTTATATACAGGGTGTTCCGTAAATGTCTCTAATCTTTTAAGAGGGTGAAAGTAGAGGTCATTTGGGTCAAAAGAGTCTAGATACTTTTATATCGAACTCCGCTTGGTTTTCGAGTAAATCGATAATATCGATTTTCGAGATTTTGCATACCTCTTCAGAGTAATTTCGTTATAAGTTCTATTGCAATTAATGCATTGTGACGTTCAAACCTTTATTTAAAAGAACACATATTGGCCTTTCTAAGAATGTATAATAAGTTTTAATTGTGCCTTCAATTATTTAAAAAAAACAACAGTTTTCTCTAGAATTTTTTATTTCACCAAAATTTTTGTCGCGCTTCAGTGTACATTTATTCGAAATATCACCATTGCATGAACTTGGCAAAACTATGAAAAAATTTGCTCATTATGTCCCCTTTCCAAAACGACCTCCATAAGTGCTATCAACGATAACAATCAAAAGTTATAAGCAAACATTTGGAAGATGTGCCCCTCGAGGTAATCTTCGCTTTTTTCGTAGGATTCTATCTCCTCCTACAGTTTTTAACCTGCGACAACCATTTATATGTCATTGTACGGGAATCTGAACTGGCTATTAGATAGGGTACTTTTCGATTTCGAATTTCGAAAATGGAGAGGGTAATTTCGAAAAAACACTTTTTTACAAACTTGATATTTACGTAGATTTCGTTATTCCGCATCTTCATTTTTGCCGGAGGGTCAAGCTCTGGGAGCGGCTGGAGTTCAAAGTTTCAACATTAGGCGGCTATATTTGAATAAAAACCACCAAAAATGTCTTTTCCATTTATGAATTTAGGATTTACTTGCTAGAACAATACTTGGTTGAGAAACTATAGCCGCTTAAAGTTGAAACTTTGAACTCCCGCCCCTCCCAGAGCTTGCCCCTCCCAGAGCTTGCCCCTCCTGCAAAAATGAAGATGCGGAATAACGAAATCTACGTAAATATCAAGTATGGTAAAAAACGTTTTTTCGAAATTACCCCCTCCATTTTCGAAATTAGAAATCGAAAAGTACCCTATCTAATTGCCAGCTCAGATTCCCGTACAATGACATATAAATGGTTGTCGTAGGTTAAAAACTGTAGGAGGAGATAGAATCCTACGAAAAAACTGAAGATTACCTCGATGGGACATCTTCAAAATGTTTGCTTATAACTTTTGATTGTTATTGTTGATAGCACCTAGGGAGGTCATTTTGAAAAGACGACATAATGAGCAAATTTTTTCATAGTTTTGCCAAGTTCGTGCAATGGTGATATTTCGAATAAATGTACACTGAAGCGCGACAAAAATTTTGGTGAAATAAAAAATTCTAGAGAAAACTGTTTTTTTTTAATAATTGAAGGCACAATTATAACTAATTATGCATTCTTAGAAAGGCCAATATGTGTTCTTTTCAGTAAAGGTTTGAACGTCACAATCCATTAATTACAATAGAACTTTTAACGAAATTACTCTGAAGAGGTATGTAAAATCTCGAAAATCGATATTATCGATTTACTCGAAAACCAAGCGGAGTTCGATATAAAAGTATCTAGACTTTTTTGACCCAAATGACCTCTACTTTCATCCTCTTAAAGGATTAAAGACATTTACGGAACACCCTGTATATATATATAGCGCAAAATAGTTCTAATAAAGACTAAAGTATCGCATTACATCTGATCCAGTAATAACATCAAGTAATATTTTATATATATACAGTGCAAAAGAATCTTAGTAAACAATAATAACATCAAGTACTATCATATACATAGTGTAAAAAGGATTTTAATAAAGAACAAGATCTCTCACTGCGACTAATGTAGTAGTACGATAGATTAACATTCCATTTATGTATATATGCAGATAGCGAAGTGTGAATTCACTGGGATGAACTGACTGAATTAAGTATATTCATTCCACTATTAATATACAACAAAATTATAGCAAAAAGTCAATGAGGCTAATTCATTTGGGCCCCTCTGGGCAGATCATCAATCAATATATATATATCAAAATTTTTCTGAGATAATCAATACAAACTTGGCATCAACTTACATGTTTTTTATGTTGATGAGGATCCCTCGATGAGGCGCCTCCGTGAGGTTCCATTTTGCCACTGGATTCTTTTTGATACTATTCCAGAAAAACGAACAATAAATTTATGCAAAGTAAGGTACTCTACCTACATGTCGCAATTACAATCGTACACATTTACTTAGTAAACCGAGGTACAGAAGCTTGCTTGTACTTAATTAAATACAATCTGTTCGCAAAACATTCGCCTGGATAAGTTGATCGTGTCAGTGTGTTGGGTCTTCTCGAGCTTCTGCCAAAATTACTGGTTGTTTCTTTATTCCTAATTGCTATGACGAATTTCCATACGGCATATATTCTCGCTTATTATCAGGTTTTCTTGCATTTATTTCAAGTGCTTGCGATTAATGTACTAGGAGCCAAACTATTTACGGGCTTAGATCTTGGAGTGTACATTTCTTTAAGCACGGGTTTGAAAATGGAGACACTCTGAGTTTGAGCAATCTTTGTAAGCAGAGCCCGTGTAAATACTGAAACTTAGCTCACAGTGCTACTGGCCTCACGTAATGCCAGATAACGATAGTGAAATTCCTCAGCTAATTCCTCACAGGTATAAATCATGCAGTCTTTATATAACTTTACCCAGACGAAATGCAGGTGGCGGATTAATTTATTGTTAGTGTGGAGTAGATGAAAATAATTCTATTAATTGAAAATAGATCAGTATGAGAACTGAAAAATATTCTAACTCTATTTACCGGATTTATTTCCTCGCCGATGTATACGAAAACTTTTAGTTTCTTTCTCTGCACTGTTGCTGACTGGACGATTTGACAAGAATAGAAGAATGTCTTCTTCCTCTCCATCAACGACAAGCAAGAATTTACCGAGCTAGGGTGCGTGCGACTGTCGGTATGGCAGCCGGCCGGCATACGTGCTGCAGTACTTCTCCTTGTAGCATATTGCTATATGCAGTACGCTACGACCATAACATTTGTTGCGAGAACAGGCGATCCGATTCAGGAGGAAGAAGCTTAGAAGCTTTGGATTCCACGAGGGATTGTCTCCAAAGTTGTTTCAAGAGCGCATGATCCGCCAGTAGCTTCTCACGGAGGCGTAGGGAAAACACTGGAAGGCACCTGTACTGGCCACAAATGACAGTTGATGTGAGAAACTACGTAGGCGCCTGTGACATGTGTAAAGAGACCAAAGCCCCCAATACTATTCTTAAACCACCTATGGGAGTCCAGTCTTTGACAGAAAGACCATGGCAAAAGCTGTACATCGACTTTCTGTGTCCATATCCTCGGTCCTCGGCTCCCTATTCTCAAACCTATGAGAAAGGCATCAACTCTCAATGTGTGTAAGTTCATAGAAACCGATATATTCCATGTGCTCGGAGTCCCGGAAACGACAGTCTCTGACAATGGAGTCCAGTTTTGCTCGGCTGAGTTCGCCAGATTACTGGATAAGTATAGAGCGAAGCACTTGCGAACGGTAGCTTACTCGCCGCAAGCAAATGCCTCAGAGCGAGTGAACAGGTCTCTGTTGTCAGGGAGTAGGGCATACATCCGGAAGGAACACACAAAGTGGGATGAGAAGCTGAGCCAGATAGCTAATTCCCTCAGGAGCTCTTTCCACCAAGGAACTGGTTTCTCTCCCCACCGAACACTTTTCGGTCAGCAAATGATTGTGCATGCGAGCTCCTATTCCATCTTAAGGAGCCTTGGAACTCTTAATGAGGCTCTGAGAGTGGATGCTGAAGATAAATTGAGATTGATCCATGTGAGAGTGCAGGAGAACTTACACCACGCGTTCGAACAGGGTTCAAAGGCTTACAATCTCAGAGCGAAGCCTGTTAATTTCAAAGTGGGTCAAGAAGTGTTCAGGCGGAATTTTGCCCGAAGCAATTTCCAACAGCAGACTAGTGCTAAACTACGACGAAAATTTGTATAGTGTCGGGTCAAGTCAAAGAAAGGAAACTCTTTATACGAGCTTGAACATCTGCAGGGAAAAACGGTAGGAGTCTATCACGCCAAAGACATCAGGCCGTGATACTCATATTCTCGGACACGTCATCCAGCTTTGCCACTTTCAATCCTGGTAGCCCTAAGAAGGCATCCAGGCAGCTTAACTAGTAAACTATATGATATCACGAAGCCCTCCTATTGCGTCGCCAATGGTGGGTGAAATACCTGTTGGAATTCAACCTCGTCAACATACCTCTACCCCTTACGAGTAGATAAACTCTTTCTAATCCCTTCTGGATCGGCCACATTAGGAGGAAATTTCTTTGTCTGCCCGTCTTCAACATTTCGAAAAAGGAGAGTTTGACACTTCCTGTCAAGAGAGTCTCGTTACATAGTGAATGGAGGACAGAAATTTTGGTACTGCAAAAATAAGTTTTGGAAGTTTTGGCGTGCTTCTGTGAGATTGCTAAATCGACACACGCATAACCTAACAAATTTACCACGCGTTTCTAGTGGTACGGGAATCTTAGCTCAGCCTCAGGAAACGGATGAACTTGGGTGGATGGGGCAAGCAGAGAAGGCCGAACATCTCTGCCTTCCCAATGGATGTAGGTATAAGTGGTGTAAAAGTCCCTTAAGGACTGAATGTGTGTTACGGCCTTTTGAATTGTAGGCACGAAAAATTTTGTATATGGCTGGTGGCAGCGGCAGGTCTTCGTGGAACCTCGCCACATTCTCCGCCAATGGCCGAGGCGAGCTAGCGTGCAGCCCAGCAGTCAATGCTGTCCACCGAGTGATCTGTCAGCTCATGCTGGCAGTCTGGACTTCACGTCCGATGTCAATCACTTTCAACATAATTCCATAACACAGTGGGTAAATACCACTGACATGCATATAAGTAAATTCCCACATAATTTAAATATATCCCCAGTTTACGACAGTTGGTAGCAATGACACCACTGACATATAATAAGAATGGACTGAGCGTTCTTGCTTCAAAAATGGCACAAATATTGAACATTCTGTAAAACCCTAAATTGCGTACAATTCTACACCGATTCATATGTTATTAATTGTAGATTAGATACACTAAAGATGTTGAAAAATAGTATTGCATTACATAAAAATTATTTAGCAAGTTAAAATTGTTTTAATTAACACAAAAATTAATTTTTAATGTTTCTGAAAAATGTGCTCCTCTGCAGATTTGATATCAAACTTTATTGAGCTTGTAAGGGATAGAGCAAAATATTTGTCTCAATTTTTATGTCAATTCCAATAAATTCCAATTAATACAGCGTACTGTTTCTAAAATTCGTTACAGTTCATTGTACATTTTGAGCTTGAAAGAGACAAAATTATTTTAGCCAAAATTTGTGCCATTTTTGAGTATAGGAATTAGATAGGATGGCTCAGTCCATTCTTATAATATGTCAGTGATGATTGATACTGAGAGCATACTTTCTGAAATCAAAACTGGTGCCACATGAAACAGGAGATAAGTCAGTCCACTTATATACATGTCAGTGAGTTGTACGAAATAAAGGGTTTTCACAGCCTGTGTTATGAAACTATGTAGAGTGCTTGGCTTGGACGTGAAGTCCAGACTGCCAGCATGATCTGACAGAGCACTCGGCGGACAGCGTTGACTGCAGGGCGGCACGCTAGCTCACCTCGGCTATTGGCTCGTGCCTTTAAACAAAAACGCTGGCACACATTCAGTCCTGAAAGGATCTTTACTTCACTTACCTATATCCTCATTGAAGGCGCAGATGGTTTGCCTTCCTGCCTGCCCCAACCACCCAACTGACTCTGAGGGCAGATATTTTCAGAGTCCCTTGTAGACCTGTAAAGAGAGTACTAGCGAACCTAGACGACCTTCAAGGGAGACGGCTCCGGGAAAGCGATAGGAGAATGAAAAATATTCACCCCATATTTACGTTATAATAGTTCTCGGTAAATATATAATATAAATAGGTAAATATATAAGTTTTGGTATTAATCTACAGCTAGATTTTTTATTTTTTTTTTTATTATTATTAATTCACTTTCCTAAATAAATACTTTGGTTATTAAAGTGATCGTCAACAACGTACTTTGTTATTTCTTTTCTAAATTCTCAAAATATCCCGACTTTATGTATATAATAGATTTTATATACATAATATTTTATGCATTGTATTGCTTATTACGTTCAACAATATCTATCCCTATACTTTAATATTATATAATATATAAATAATGTTTCTTTTTCTGAGTTATGGCTTATTTTTCACTTTGTATCTATAATGCACGGCTTCTTCAATGTTCGTTTTTTCTTTTTATAGTAATATTTATGCTCGCCTTATAAAAAACAAATGTTCTTAAAGGCTTTACGGCCGCCTTTTGTGTTTTTTTTTTTCTTTTTCTTTGTTGTTTTGTTTTAAAACATCCAACAATGTCATATTTGCATTATTTTCAACATGCAATAACGTACTAGTACCTTATTTTCAGTTTTGTTTTCTTTTTATTATTTTGAATTGATTCTGAGGTGGGCTCTATTATCTTTTATCATTATTCATTTTGTTTTAACTTGTTTGATAAGTGAGCTGAACTATAGTATGCGTTAATAAAATATACGAATTAATTTAATTAATTAATTAATTAATATAGTAAATGAATTAATAAAATAAATGGATAAGATAAGCAATCTTAAAGAAAAGCAATATTAATATTATATTAAAGAAAGCAGTATTAAATTTCAACTTTCCTGTGGTAGGTAGATAACAAATATTGCTTGATGAAAATAGAAACTATCGTAAATATGAAATATTTCGTAATAGTTATAACCTTAAAATATATATTGAGTAATATTTAGAAATATAGTTCAAGTAAATCCATAAAGTGCACTAATAGCTAATAACTATTGACATAGCAGACCGTTTGAATATTAGCTATCTCTCCAGAGATTACACCTTCTGTGATTATATGAGATGTAACTTGATGGAAGATCCTTCACGAACAGATACAATGCCGCCCGAGCTGGTTGAGCCGGGAGTATCAGAGCGTCCTGTATTTGGATGAATAAATAACCAACATCCACCAGTCAGTAGATCCAATTTAAATGCTCCGGATGAAATAGATATAAGTGAGTGCACCCCTTAAGAGCTTTAGATATGATCTAATTTTGCCAATTGTAGTGTGGTTATGTTGGTGCCGCCACGCTCACAGGACGAAGAAATATAGCAGCTTCGCGCTGCACTTGATGCTCCAGTTGAAAACGAGTGTGGGGCTCTCACGAGACGTCTACGTAGAATTATTTTATGAATGCAAATTATGCGGCGTGAACTCCGGTGCAGTTCTTATGGTCGTAGCATATTGCATATAGCAATATGCTGCACTGAGAAATACTGTAGCATGTATGACGGCCTTTAGTTAAACCGACTGCTGAACACACCCAAACTCGACGACCGAGCTCGGTGTGGCATGCTGATTGTGACAAGGAACAAGAAGAGTTTTGTCTTCCTTCTGTTTGCGAAAGGCAAACTGCAAAGTAAAAAAGACACAAATGTGATCCACAAATATCGGAAGAGATTTAACCAATAAAGGACAAACTATCACTGGAGAAAAATCACGATAAAATGTTTACTCGTTCAGGTAAAGTTTTGGAAATTTTTACAATTGTATATTCCGGGAAGTATAAAGATCGATTAAGAGTATGTCAATTTATAGTGATTGACACTTGATTGCGAACCAGCGGAACCTTTATAGGACGCCAAAAATACCTCCTTGAATGTCCTCAAGCAATTGCTGCATTGGAAAAAAGAGAACAGGCGGATGAACATTTTCCCATCAATTTCTCCCGTCCGGCAACCGCAAATAGCTTAAAGTTGGCTAGAATCTCGCTGTATAGGATGCAGAATTTGCCCCCAAAGAGTTTAGTCCTAAAGGACCATCTTTGACGCGCAATACAAACATACAGATTTTCCAATGATAAGAGGGCCATTGCAAAGTCCATCAGGATCGGGCACGTTGTCAGGAATATGAAACGTCCTCAAAAGCGACACGGAATTTTCAAGATTGTACCTGCGGAGGATAACTGTTTTTGATAAGTACCTACCACATTTTATTATTAGTACATTTTACTCTGATAGAGTTTTTCTTTTTGTAACTTCCTAGACGAAGTAATCCAATTTAAATTAATTAGATATCGATTGAAATTATTCAATTGAACATAATTAGAGATAGTGCGAAATTAGTCACATGGAATTTACTTAGATTGCTTTTGGAGTAGTCATAACCTAAGTTTTTTGCAATTTCATGAAATTAAATATTCACTTGAACATAACTAGAGATTATGTGAAATTAGTCACACGAAATTTGCATTAATTATAACATAAGTTTTTTTTGCAATTGCCTACGGGAAGATATTCAGTGCTAACTTAACTAAGTATTATGTGAAAGATTCTCAGTAGTATAGCTATGTCGGTTCTAGACCACTTTTGATCGAAATTTTTCTAAGTCCAGAAATGACATTTGGACTTAGAAAAATTTCGATAAAAATTGGTTTAGAACCGACATAGCTTTTTGGGGGTGGTATTTCTGAAAAAATTTTATACTCCGACCTTACAAACAAACACACACACACACACACACACACACACACACACACACACACACACACACACACACACACACACACACACACACACACACACACACACACACACACACACACACACACACACACACACACACACACACACACACACACACACACACACACACACACACACACACACACACACACACACACACACACACACACACACACACACACACACACACACACACACACACACACACACACACACACACACACACACACACACACACACACACACACACACACACACACACACACACACACACACACACACACACACACACACACACACACACACACACACACACACACACACACACACACACACACACACACACACACACACACACACACACACACACACACACACACACACACACACACACACACACACACACACACACACACACACACACACACACACACACACACACACACACACACACACACACACACACACACACACACACACACACACACACACACACACACACACACACACACACACACACACACACACACACACACACACACACACACACACACACACACACACACACACACACACACACACACACACACACACACACACACACACACACACACACACACACACACACACACACACACACACACACACACACACACACACACACACACACACACACACACACACACACACACACACACACACACACACACACACACACACACACACACACACACACACACACACACACACACACACACACACACACACACACACACACACACACACACACACACACACACACACACACACACACACACACACACACACACACACCTACACATTTATTTTTTGTTAATACCCACACACAATAATTGTAGCTGATCTTTACTAACGCACAACTCGAACTTCTTAACATTCATTAAAACACAGGTGGTATTTCTGAAAAAATTTTATACTCCGACCTTACAAACACACACACACACACACACACACACACACACACACACACACACACACACACACCTACACATTTATTTTTTTTTTTAATACCCACACACAATAATTGTAGCTGATCTTTACTAACGCACAACTCGAACTTCTTAACATTCATTAAAACACAGTAAGCAATAATTGTTAAAGTTGATTATTTTATTTTTTTTGTCAATATCCATACAATAATTGTATTTGCTGTCAAATCTTTGTAAAACCCAATTTCTATTGATGTATCATCATCTGCCGAGCTGGAGTGCACCCTGGTAAAATGCGGTGGAAAATTAGCTCCCGATTCACTAACTTCACCGCCCATTACTATTATTGGCCACCTTTGTATGTTGGTTGGCAAACACTCTTTTAAAATTTCAATAATTTGTTCCATAACGTACAACTGCTCGATTTAAACTAATGAATTAGACATCAATCATAAATTGCCAAATTTTTATAAATGCAATGAAATCTAATCAATTGTGGTTAACAAATTTAGAGCGTAAAATTCCCATCATCTATTTTAGTAAGCGACCCGCAACCACAACTTTTGAATAAAAATTTCATGAGAAATTCAAGTCAATTCGTTTTCAAACCACTATATCCTGTTATGCCAAAAATTAGAAGCCGCAACTTTTGATAAAAATTTCATGAGAAATAGAAATTAAGCAATTTAACTGTAATTAAATTTCTCATATATGAACAAAGATTCTATACATAAAATAAAGCCGCAAAACGCTTTGTTTTCTTTTTTAGAATAAATTTACAGGAAAATGGTGACCGTACCAAAAATAAATGATGGAAATTAGTATAAATACAGTTGTAAAAATGATACAATTATCAGTTATTTATTTCTTAAGCTTTTGGAATACCTAAGGAAAATTTGAAAATTAATAGAAGGTAGGTAGATACAAATTAATAACTGCCACTTGAGAAAACTGACTGATCTTTAAGTATCAGCGTAATACACCCCCTTTCATGTACAATTTTACTTTTCTAGCTCAGGAATTTCAATGGCCCCAAAATCTAATAGCCCAATCTACTTTCGTTCAATAAATTCGGAAAGAAGTGCTACATCTAATACTTTGGAAGATGATATAAGAAGAGGGATAAATCGTATTGCTTCTTTGCGGGAATATCTTGATATATTACATTTATTTTGCGATGATGATGAAGAAATTCCTGAGTCTGATTAAGATGAGGATATGAACATACACTTGGACCATGCAGTGATTGATACAGATTCCGATAATGAAGATGACGATAACTTTGAAATAAAAATGTCATTCCATTACATAATTTCAAATACTGAACCCTACTGCATCTATTGTGCAATCAATAGAAATGTTATAATTGATGATGAAGTATTAGTAAATAGGTCGTTTTTTAATTTTGATGATTTGGATGATTTTTTGGTTGAACATTTTGTAGTATGTACTAATTGCAATAATGCACTAGATATAAATATTATATGAAAATTACTTCTCGTAGGTCTTTTTTCTTCTTTTATTCATTCGTTTCTCTCTACTTTTTTCTTCTAGATGTATGTGTGTATATACATATAGCCTTTTATTCAACTATTTTCATACCTTTTTTTTCTTGGAGGGGTATATAAGGAGTACAGCTTTTCGCTTTCGTTGATCAGTTTACTCACGTTGATTGAATCAGGCATTTTAGTTATTTCTAAAGATGGCTTCTTATACAAAAATGTCAAATGAAATAGTAAATAATTTAAAAGAAGTTATACCTTTACTTCAAGCAAATAATATTTATGAGTTAAAGAAGTGGATAAAATATTGTAAAAGTAATATTGGTTTAATGTATCAAGCTCTAAAACGAGCTAAGACAATAGGTGAAAAGAAAAACTTAGAAACGAATATAGGCCATATGAAAAAGTTTTTATGCGATATTACATCACTAGTTCATGTTGGTGGTGGTGGTGGTGGTGGTAGAGTAAAACTTGATAGAAGAAATGAGTCTATAGTGTGGAAAGATATAAATTCAGCATTCAAAAATCGCATTCAAACAGGTGTTTTTATTAATAAAACGTTTAAAGATCCTAAACTGTTTTTGAAACGAGTTGGAACACTGTTAGTGACGCGATTGAAAAAAATATTGGGAAAGTTTAATACAATTAAAGTGAACACTTCTTTTTGCTGTGAATTTAAAAAATTAACTACTGATGGTACAGAAGTTCGAGAATATAAGTATCTAACAACAGGAAATAATACAATTGATGGTGGAAGTAATTTAAAAGAACTTGTTAAGAACATACAAGGTGTATTGTTAACTAATTTAGATGAGTTTCAAGAGCGTGATAGCGGATGGGCTTTAAGTCAAATTATTAACTTGGCGGTGAACATCAACAAATATGTACCGCTTACAGGCTCATCATATATAGATTTACCTCCACAAATAAAACGGAAAAAAGCTTGTGTTAATGTAAAAAATTCAGATAACGCATGTTTTGCTTGGAGTGTTGTAAGTGCTATACATTCAACTACTTTACATGCAGATCGTCCAAGCTCATATCCATATTACGCTAATATACTTAATTTAGATGGCATCACTTTCCCGATACAAATGAAAGACATCTCCAGGTTTGAAAAAAAAAATAACATTAGTGTTAATATATATATAATGAAAAAAAAGAGAGGTGATTTTACTGTTGTACCAACAAGATTAACCAACCAAAAATTACTGCAACATATCAACTTGTTAATGCTTCAGGATAAATACGTAGATAATACTGATAGTGATGATGATGACGATGATGCTGAAGTTAATTATCATTTTTGTTGGATAAAGAATTTATCACGATTAGTATCATCACAGTTACCACGGCAAGGACATAAAAAGTGGATATGCGACCGATGCCTTCATTATTTCCATACTGAAGTTAAGCTAAAGCACCACACCATGGACTGCGAGCAAATTAACTCATGTAAAATAATCTTACCGACAGAAGATGCGAAGTGGCTGTCATTTAAGAATTTTAATTATAAACAACGATGTCCATATATAGTATATGCTGATACCGAGAGTTTGTTACATCCTATTAATGTTGCAGCTGGAAGTAGTACTAGGCGTTATCAAAAGCATGAGATACATAGCATTGGACTTTATTTTATGTGTTCTTATGATCCAACTCTCAATTTCTATCATTCATATCGAGGATCAGATTGTGGAAAATGGTTTGCCTGTGAACTCAGAAATTTAGCTGAGGATATTGAGGCAACATTTCTTTGCGAAATTTCTATAGAAGAAATCACAGAGGAACTTGCCAGTAAATTAAGAAGTCAGACCGTTTGTCATATATGTGAATCCGAATTTTTAAATTCAGATGTACGTGTAATAGATCACAGCCATATGACCGGGAAGGTGCGGGGGATGGCTCATCAAAATTGCAACATAAATTTTCAAGATAGTCGTGTAATTCCAGTGGTCTTTCACAATTTGAGTGGATACGATGCTCATTTTATTATTAAAGATATTGCTATAGCTTTTGATGGTAAAGTTAATTTACTACCACTAAATAAAGAAAAATACATTGCTTTCACAAAAAAAGTAGAAGGTTTTCAAGCTACATATAAATTTATAGACTCCTTTCGATTTTTACCAACATCTCTTGAAAAATTAGCTTCTTACTGTGATGACTTCAGATTAATAAAGAGAGAATTTCCTATTAATCATCACCTTCTTTCAAGAAAGGGGGTATTTCCTTACGATTACGTAGACAGCTGGGTAAAATTAAATGAGGTTCATCTTCCATCAAAAGAAAATTTCTACAATAAACTTAACGATAGCCATATCAGTGATGATGATTATGCACATGCGCAAAATATATGGCGAGTATTCAATATTCAAACAGTGGGTGAATACTCTGATCTATATTTAAAAACTGATATTCTTTTATTAGCTGAAATATTTGAAAATTTTCGTAATAGTTGTCTTCAAAGCCATCGACTAGATCCAGCTCATTACTTTACAACTCCAGGTCTAAGTTGGGACGCTATGCTGATGCACACCAAAGTGAAATTAGAGCTCATTACAGATATTGACATGCTATTATTTATTGAAAGAAGTATTAGAGGGGGTGTAACCCAATGTAGTGGGCGATATAGCAAAGCAAATAATAGATATATGGCAGATTATAAGCCGCAGGATAAAATAAAATATTTGATGTACTTTGATGTGAATAATTTATATGGATGGGCAATGTCACAGTTTTTACCTACAGGAAATTTTAAGTGGATTGAAAGTGCTGATATTGAAAATACTTCCGACGATTCAGATGTTGGATACTTGTTGGAGGTTGACTTAGAGTATCCACATGAAATACATGATCATCATAAAGACTTACCATTTGCTCCAACGCAAATGAAACCTCCTGAATCGATGAATTCAAAACTATTGCTAACCGAATATAATAAAGATCGATACGTTATTCATTACCGCAGTCTCAAGCAATGCTTAAAAAATGGTTTGATATTAAAAAAAATACATCGAATTTTGCAGTTCAATCAGTCACCATGGTTAAAAGAGTACATTGATTTAAACACAGCTTTTAGAACAGTAGCAACGAATGAGTTTGAAAAAAAAATTTTTAATCTTATGAATAATGCTGTATTTGGCAAGACGATGGAAAATGTTCGGAACCGTGTGAATATCAAACTTCTCACTAAGTGGCATGGTCGATATGGAGTTAAAGCAATGATAGCTAAACCTAATTTTCACAGTAGAACTATATTCGATGAGAATTTAATTGCAGTTGAATTAAATAAAACCCAAGTGCTTATGAATAAACCTATTTATATAGGCCAAGCTGTACTGGATATATCCAAAACATGTTTATATGAATTTCATTATGGATATATGAAGCGTGCTTATGGAAATTTATCTAGATGTATCTATACAGATACAGATTCATTAATCTATGAACTGGATGATATAGATCCATATGAAAAGAGATATACATATGTTTGATACAAGTGGTTATTCTGTAAACAACATTTATGATCTACCACGTCGCAATAAGAAAGTTCCAGGCTTGATGAAGGATGAATTGAATGGACGTGTCATGACTGAGTTTATTGGTTTGAGAGCCAAGATGTGAGTTTATTGGTTTGAGAGCCAAGATGTATAGTTTACGAGTTGATGGTAAAGATTATTTAAATAAAGCTAAAGGAGTTAAAAGTTATGTTTCTAAAAAATCAATTTGCTTTATAGATTATAAAAAATGTTTAGATCAATTTACTGAAATATATAGACAACAAAATTGTATACGATCTGTCAATCATAATGTTTTTAGTATAACTCAAAATAAAATTGCCTTAAGCCCTTTTGATGATAAACGTTTTATTATAAATGGCTCCACATATACTTTACCTTGGGGTCATTACAGTTTATTGAACACTTGAAATTTTAGCAAAATAAAAGGCTTCATATTATAAGAATTTTTGTTTTTTATTATTCCCATAAGATTAATTACTAGTCTTATAAATCATTTATTTATTTATACAGCAAATTTATAATATTTCATTTTTATTGACCCATGAATTGTGTTTTGCAGAGAACCCTAACCATTTTACAAAAAATTTATTCCGTTTTTTCTTCAATACTTTTTCAACAAGGTAATTATGTGGATATTTAGTCTTTAGTAGTTCTTTTTCATAAAATCCTCCTTTGATTGGGTGTCTCTCATAATCCTCTAGCAGATATGTAACCGGATTCGTATTTTGTATGTTTTTACCTTTAAAGATCTCAGTCGTCCAGTTCGGTGTGTACCCCTTTTCAAATATATGTTTATGCTTGCTGATGCGAACATAGTCATCAACCTTATATTTTGCTGCCCCCACTATTTTTATGTGATTGTATACTGTTTGTAGTAGAATATTTTTATTAATGTGATTAACATCGGAGGGGCGCATTTTAATGGTCCTATGCTTTTTATTATTGTATTCATGAACAAGATTGTGTACAAAATCAATCCAACGATAGGAACCATTCTTACTGAATTCTTTCCACATCATACCTTTTAATGTTCTATTAAATCTTTCAACTATTGAGGCTTTCATTATACTAAAAGTCGAATAGTGTTTGATTCCATATTTTACCATTAGTGTCTGGAATATTTTATTATAAAACTCTTTACCATCATCTGTCTGCAAATGTTTAGGAATCCGACCGCTTTTTAGAACTTTTTCCATTGTAGCCGTTACCTCTTTTCCAGTTTTATTTTTAATGGGCTTTACCCAAGCATATTTTGAAAATGTATCAATAACTGTTAGTTTTTCTCTAGTTATTTTAATAATATTATGTACATTCGCAAGCTTTTCCTCTAATTCACTCTTAGCTGTTTTTGTTTCTAAACTACTATGGGATTTGCATAAATCTAAATATTTATCTATTGTCTCATCTATATATAGCATGTTTACAGCATCACTATCTTCTTCTGGATTTTTGAGATTCTTAATATTCTTGAATTGCATATCATAGTTGTTATCTGAAGTTAACAGAAAACCCACTCCTGCAGGTCCGCTTAGGCCTCTTTCGCCTGGTGGTCCAGAGGGACCCCGTTCTCCTCGAGGTCCGGGGGGGCCACGTCCAATATTACCATCTCTTAGCGATCGTCCGAACTTGTCAACACTCATTTCATGAATTAATATATAAAAAGCGGAAGAAGGCTTTTTATAAAATTAAATCAGACTCTCTTAACTCCTCAATAATGGAAACAATTTCATTGTTATGACTATTATTTCCAGCTACTTGAGAGCCAATTAAAAGTCGTAATCTGTCCACCAATTCATTTGGATCGTCCCAGTAAACATAGTCAATAGTGTCTCTTGGAAGCTTCATGAGCCCCTTACCTTCATGACTGCTAAATTTCTTAATAATTCTCATATATTTAGGACCTTTACTACCTCTTATTTGCCCATCTGCACTATAATCACGTCTATGGGCATTAGAATTTTCCAAGATTTCTCGATAATTAGCCAAGTCTTTTTCATCATATAAACTCTTTGATGGTTCTTTCATAAAAAGAAGTTCGCATAAACCCATTGTTATGTAATATTGCTTCCCATTAATAATAAAATGTTGTGAATCAATATCAATGCTAGATTTCCCAATTTTCCACCCTCCATTATCCATATAAACACCATAAGTGTTGTCAATTTTAGGACTTTTGGTTTGGTAAAATTCTAAATATTTATTAACTAACCCAGTTGATAAGTTGAGGGTGGAATCCGATTTATTAGCTAAGGTTCTTGAATGAGTAGGTGTTCCATACTCGTCTAGTGATGACATTAAAGAAGAGTCTCTATACTTTAGTGGTGTGCTTGTTGGTTTCATTTTCATATACATTTGTTTTGGGTTTAACTCGAAGCCATCATAATCATCATCATCTTCATCATTTATTTCATTTTCCTTTTTTGGTTCTGGTTTGATATCAGCATGAAGCCTCTGTTTTGCTTTTGTATCACTTACAAGCTCTTTAAGTGGTCTTGTTATGGGCTTAAATGTTTCTTCAAGTTGAGATTCAACATCGATTCGCCCCGTTTTTATAGTTCGATACTTTTTCTTGATAGCATTCCTAGTTTTAATAATATCCTTGATTAACTCCTTCTTATTCGTAATGATTTCCATCTTTTTACCCATTTGTAATGATAATTATTTTTAAAACGATCTGTTAACGGCTTTATTAACTGGTCTGTTAACAGCTTTAACTGCTGTCGTAACCGCTTTAACTGATCTGTTGACTGCTTTAACGGGTCTGTTATATTTATACAGAAATATATGTATCGAATCCCTGACGATAACGTCCCTTGCTTAAGGGGCTGTCTTTATCTACTACCAGAAACCCATATTTATCCCCCCAACACTTAGCACACATATCTCGGAAAGTATCAAAATTCATATCCGTATTAACATGATCATCATAAGCGTGCCTAAGATTTGTATCATCTTGCTTAAATAAAATGAGAAAGTTGGCATTATCTCGTACCAAGTGTTTTGGTATATGAGTATAAGTCTGGCAAAGATAGAAACTATCAATGTTATTATGTCGACCCATACAAAAATAAGAGCGTATGTTGTCTTGTTTCCCACATGCTACATCATCAAAAATAAAAACTGAATTTTGTTTTGCCTCATCAAATGGTATAACATCATCATTATTAGAAAATGTATAATAGCCTAATCCTTGTATCGGTGACAAAAGTTTTCTTAAGTATAAATACTTTGATTGGTAGAGTGATTTTGAATATACATAAACGTTTTCATAACTCAAACCATTAGGATGTTCCAGCAAACTAATCATAACATTTGTTTTTCCACAATTGGAGGGACCAACTATTAGAGCACGTATACTATTGGGTAATAATGAACTATGTCTTCCAGTTTCTTTAACATTGCTCTGAAAATCATTATTTCTTATTGGCAGCGATAGATTTTGCTTAATGAACTTCATTTTGAATACTAACTACAACCTATAAATGCTTACTGAATTTAAATACTTTTTTAGTTTGTATCTGAGTGTTGAAGGCTAAAGACATTTTACTTATGCTTGAGCATAATAAGAAAGGAGCGGGAGTAATTAACACACTCATTAATAGGTTGCCGTTTGAATTACACTTACCAGGCTACCAATATTGCGGACCTGGTACGAAACTAGCAAAAAGATTAGCTCGGGGTGATCCTGGTATTAATCCTTTAGATAGCGCATGTAAAGAACACGATATTGCCTACTCTAAATTTAAAAGTACACCAGATCGCAACATAGCAGATCGGATTTTGGCTGAAAAGGCTTGGAGTCGAGTTAAATCTACTGACGCAAACCTAGGTGAGCGTGCAAACGCATTGCTAGTTACCAATATCATGAATGCTAAGGCTAAATTCGGGGTGGGTATGGCGAAAATGAGGAATAAGAAGAAAATGAGCACACGAAAGAAAAATAAAAAAGTTAAGAAAAACATTACCCTGAGAGCGGTTATCTCAAAGGTGCGAAAATCTATTCAAAGGCAAAAACCTGATTCTTTGCAAAGAGCCATTGCGTTGGCACGAAAGGAAGTAGGAGATACAATTAAATATAGGAAGAAATATGTAAAAGTTCCACGAGTCATACCTATACCAAAAACTGGCGGTATTTTACCATTCCTCGTTCCTTTATTTGCAGGTCTTTCTGCTTTAGGATCGCTAGGAGGAGGTGCATCAGCTATTGTAAACGCTGTTAATTCTGTTAAAGATGCAAAAGAGCAGCTCAAAGAGAGTAAGAGGCATAATGAAGAAATGGAATCCAAGCTAGTAGGAAAAGGCCTTTACTTAAAACCTCATAAAAAAGGATTGGGGTTGTACTTAAACCCAGAACCAAAAAACTATTGAAAACGCTGCCTAAAAGACCGCTAACTGAGGTAGACTTACTTAAATATGCAAAGGATCTACCACATTTTCGAGGAGTTTTCATGCGTGATAAGCTTCCAAAGAAACTTAACAAGAAGGAATGCGGTATTATCAACTTGGATATATCATCCGGTCCAGGAACTCATTGGGTAGCGTACTATAAAAATGATGAAGATATTCAGTACTTTGATATCTTTGGAAATCTACAACCACCATTAGAAATTATAAAATATTTAACTAGTAATGTAAGGTATAATTATTCCCCATATCAAACATATAACTCTGTAATATGTGGTCATTTATGTTTGAAATTTTTGTATGATTGTTACGAAAAATAAAAGAATATGTATGTATTTTTATTTATTTATTTAAAATATTTCCTTTATACAATAGGAACAACAAGGCCCCTTAATTCTATTATATAACTTCAATAGTTTGGATATTCGCAAAAATTCTCTTTTAACATGCCGGCAATTACAAGTATCTGGACCCGATGTTGAAGTATTGTAAGCCCAACTGCAGGATTCATAATGCTCCCCATATTTTGAAGTCAAAATGTTCATTTCTTTATATTCATGCAAAAAGCGGTAGGATTTTTCTATTTCCTCCTTATGTTCTTCTAGTAACAACTTGTCATACTCTTGCAAGAATCTGCTAATATCGAAATGTTTAAGAAATATTTGCACTTCATCATTTAATCTTTCCATATTTTTTTTATTTCTTCCTTGTACTACTGAATTCCCCAGTGGTTCAAACTGAAATGATTCTCATACCCTAACAAATCTATATAAATGAGGAGGAAATCAGATAATTGCATCATTTTAAATTACACCACAATGTCATTAACACTTACATTAAGCGGAAATTCATCTATATTAACAACCGAGTATTTCCCACCCATAGATTTGTCGGGGGATTATGTATGTGGGTTAATTGATTTCCAAACTTACAATTCAATACCAAATATTGAGAATAACAAAAATAATCTACTTCACATTGGGGGTGCGGTTATAGAAATACCTACAGGATCATATGAGATAGATGACATAGCTGAATATCTGGCGAATCAATTAAGTAAATTAAGTGAAGAGGGTTACCATATAAAATTGCGTGCGAACAATAACACTTTGAAAAGTGAAATCAAATCTAGTGGGCCCATTTACTTTAACAAAGAGGGTACAGTTGGATCACTTTTAGGGTTTAGTAAGCGACAACTGGAACCTAATAAATTGCATGTATCAGATTTACCAGTTAATATAATTAAAGTTAATACAATAAGAGTGGAATGTAATATAATAAGTGGATCATTCATGAACGATACCCGAGTACATACAATACACGAATTCTCCCCAAAGGTTGGGCCTGGTTATAAGATAGTTGAGGTACCAAAGAACGTCATTTATTTACCGCTAACCACTCGAAGAATTACTTCCATTAGCTTAAAGCTCATTGATCAGGACGGTGATTTAATAAATTTTAGGGGAGAGACAATAACAGCTCGGTTACATCTAAAACCGCAACATGATAATATATAATAAGGATAAATTACGTACATTAGCTACCCTCAACAACAGTTCTCCTGCAACTCTCACCGAAATTAGACCACAAAGAGAAAAAAGGGTCAAACTTACCACACAAAATAAGAATTACTTGAGATCTTTAGGATTTATCATAAAAGACGAGCAATGAGTGAAGTTTTGAGTATCAAGGATGCTGCAAGCTATGATAATAGTGTCGCAAAAATTGAATATCATAGTTACTCACCCTTTACGAACTCTTTCAAAAACAATGATGAAATACGTATAGCTATTCAACATCAAGACATCTATGTACTTCCAAGTGAAAGTTTTATTTACATTGAAGGGAAATTGGAATGTACTCCTAGGGCGACTGACAAAATTCCTGATGTAAAGTTAACTAATAATGCGATGGCATTTTTATTTGAGGAGATCCGGTATGAAATAAATGGAGTACAAATTGATCGCAATAAAAATGTTGGTCTTACTTCAACGATGAAGAATAAGCTTTCATTAAACGAAAGTGAAAGTAAAATGCTTCTAAATTCAGGATGGTCCCTCACCAATATAACTCTTAACTCAGAAAGAAACTTTAATTTTTGCATACCACTAAAATATCTTCTCTTGGATTTGCTGAAGATTATAAGAAAATAGTTATTAATGCCAAACATGAACTAGTTTTGGTTCGTTCCAGAACGGACCTAAATGCAATTTATGCCAAAGACTGTGATGGCTCAGTAAATATACTTAAATTACAATGGCATCTGCCACATGTTACTGTAGCTGATATGGAAAAGTTGTCTCTATTGAAAATTACTGAAAGCAATCGACCAATTGAAATGGTATTTCGAAGTTGGGATTTGTATGAATATCCATCACCACCACAGTCCATCCGCCATACATGGGCTGTTAAAACAGTTAATCAACTAGAAAAACCAAGATATGTGATTTTTGCTTTACAAACTGACCGTAAAGATTCGAGTGAAAAAGATGCATCCAAATTTGATCACTGCAACCTAACAGACCTAAAAGTTTATCTAAATTCTGAAAAATATCCATACAATGATTTGAATATAAAATATAATATAGATCAATACGCTATATTATATGAGATGTATTGTAAATTCCAACAGTCATACTGCAACCGTCGGTCTGAACCATTACTCACTAAAGAGCAGTTCAAAAACTTGGCTCCTTTAGTTGTTATTGATTGCTCACGTCAAAATGAATATCTCAAAACTGGTCCTGTAGATGTAAGCATAGAATTTCAAACATCTGTGAATATACCGAAAAATACTGCAGCATACTGTCTACTTATACATGATAGAATAGTTCAGTACAATCCGCTAACTAGTGAAGTTCATAAACTGTAAAATGAATTGCATCATTGATATTCAAGGGTTCAAAGGTCCTAGAAATACGTTCATCTTAAAGGAAATTGCCATTATAACTCAGGATAATCAACTACAGCACTTTATTTTGAACCCAATATATAACTTTGAAAATCTACCGCCGAAACTACAGAATCAAGCGAAATGGTTAAATCAATATCACCATGGATTTGTTTGGAATGGAGGATTTACTTCACTGGATAGTGTCACTACCCTTTTTAAAGACATTCTCCAAGACAAAATCATATATGTGAAAGGATATGAAAAAATCAAGTGGATTACCGATATATTAAAGTTGGAAAATAATGTACCAATTTGCAATTTAGATGAAAAGGGGTGTCCTATATCAGAAGAATTACGAAAAACTTATGTTGATGTACCACGATGCGTAATACATAGTGGTGTATGTGCATTACAAAATGTTTGTCTGTATAAGAAATTTATGGATAATTTTTAATAAAATACATTTTTTTAAAAAAATCAATTGTTTTATTCACACAATTTTATAATATATAAACTTTTCTTTGTTAGGTATCAAACTATTCACTTTAGCTGGAACTCTACAGTTTATGAAATGTCCATGTTGTAAGTCTGCCTCATTTTCCTCAAATCAACAGATGTTATGTCTGATTTATATGTAGAGTCATTCTCTCTGAAGTATTCAATTTCACCATTACTCAAAATCCGTTCTCCTTCAAGTTCATGATATTCATAACAAGATATTTTTAGAGTTCTATGCTCATAGTTGCTATCATATGTACATCGAACTCTCATTGATTTGTCCTCCTCAAAGTTTAATTTAAAATGTCTGTAAAACACACGATCACTCTCTATAATTCCACCTATATCTTTTTCTTTGTTTATTAAGTCTTGCCTAAATCCTTCAATTGCCTCCTCAACACTCACTACACTATTTTCTGGTATTAATTCCACATCAGTTTCCTTAGGTGATTCAGTTCCATTTTCTGAAGAGATAACAGAAGAATCATCATTTAAGGGCGTATTAGTTGTTGTTGTTGTAGGTAATGCATCATAAGTAGCATTACTTAGTGTAAGTAACCGAAATGATAAAGAAATTTGAACGGAATCATTATTTGGCAACTGTATATTAAAATCGATAGTATCACTTGATTTATGCCCTAAGTTTAAATTGATTGGGAGTGCTAAGCAATTTGCATATAAAGAGCATACTAATGCAAATGCAATAAAAATTTTGAATGACATAATATCTCTTTATTTGTTTAGCTGTTGATTGCTCAAAACGTTGACAAAGACTATGCATTATTACGGTAATTTAATTGATTATATACAATTCCACCCTTATCACTCAATTTTCATATCAGAATTTGTTTGGGTATTACTGCTTTCACACTCTTTTACATCTTTTATTTTTTCTGATTTGTATGCTTCTTGTTGCTTTATTGGTTTTCGATACCACTCCTCCTCACCTGCAAACGGGCAGTTATGTAGGAAGAAATTAGTACTTGGACGTCTGATCGTCCCATCTTGTAGCCAGCCTATTACAGTTATTTCTCCTCCCTTGACTTCAATCTTAACATGTTCAAATGGATTGATGCGCATCTCCCCAAAATTTGAGGGAATTGGTTGACCTCTACTCAAAGTTAATACCTTGCATCTTTTACCATTTTCAGCAGTCATATATACTTTCATTAAGTCACATCTTACAACCGAATGCACAATCTTCATATACATCCAACCATTCAGACAGGTACAAAAATGCGTTTCATCCCATATAGAATCAACCCAAAACATTTTTTTTTTATGCCCTCCCGTTGAAACTATGTTAACCTTTCTATTGTCAGATTACCAATGATCAGGTGTTAAAAATGAAAATGTATTTACTCATTTTCTTTCACCCTTTTCAGGACTCAAGAACGTACTAATAATGATCCCATATACATTGATACCAATAACTCTAAAATTGCACCACCTTACTTTTTCCACCCTTTGACTGTATAAAATTAAATGAAACTAAATAAATGTTATTCAAATATATAAATATTTATTTGTTTATTTTAAATAGTTGTACATATTTGGTATTTTATGAGGATAATTAATTTCATTTTCTTCTACATCATCATCATCATCATTGTCATCATCATCATCACCATCACCATCATCATTGTCACTAATAATGAATTTTAAATTATAAGTTTTATTAGGATGAAATTCATTAATAATTTTATAGGTTTGCTTGTTATTGATGTCATTGATAACATCTTCCGAGAGGTTATTGAATCGGGCTGGTAAATATAGGTAGTTATCATCCAATTCCAGCAATAGCTTTTCACCAAAACTAGTACTTTTCCTAGTAACGTTGAGAATTTTATATGCTTTGTTTACATCCATTTTTGTAACAGAGAGTGTCGGCTTGAAGTTAAATCCATTTAAAATAGCTAGATATTTAGTATCAGGTTTTGACGTTCGAGTTACGGAATTATCATCTCTCATCCCCCGGGTTCTTTTAATATGCAACTTTTTTGAATTATCACAATCCATTTTATCCTGAGTGATGTATCAGATAGTACTTTATTATACAAAATTCAAAGCCTTACTAACGTCCAAACAATTATTATCGAAAGGTTTTATAGAGCAAATATAAAAAGAAAAAAATGGTGGGGGCTTTTCCCACACCCAAAAATTTGCCTCATATATGAAACCACAACATCCTGAACATGTGTTATGTATTAAAAAATTAAAAATATTGCAAAACCACAAAACTTCGAAAAAATAATAACATAATTTTTAATGTGTATCACTTATACTTATTATTTCAGAATTTACAATTCTTATGCAATATCTTATAAATAAAATATCACTACAATCCATATTATTATACCCAAAAAATATAGCCTCGTGGAGGTTCCACATTTCTTCAATATCATCATCACTGACGTCCGCCAAAACCATTTCCTCTGCCATACAGCTGATGTTTAATAGCAACGCTTCAGTATCTCCAACAGTGACAACCCCACCCTCTTGCAGGTGTCTAGTAAGTTGAATCAGCTCCTCCTTAATCCATTTTAAGCGCTTACAGTATTTATTGACCTCATCAGCCAAAGCCATGTCAATAACATTTTTTTGTTCCATATCTAAAGATATATATAAAAATTGTTATAACTTTAACTTCAAAATAATTAAAAACAATAAACTTACCAAACTTGTGAACTGTTCCAAAAGCTTAAAAAATAAATAACTGATAATTGTATCATTTTTACAACTGTATTTATACTAATTTCCATCATTTATTTTTGGTACGGTCACCATTTTCCTGTAAATTTATTCTAAAAAAGAAAACAAAGCGTTTTGCGGCTTTATTTTATGTATAGAATCTTTGTTCATATATGAGAAATTTAATTACAGTTAAATTGCTTAATTTCTATTTCTCATGAAATTTTTATCAAAAGTTGCGGTGAAGTTGGTGAATCGGGAGCTAATTTTCCACCGCATTTTACCAGGGTGCACTCCAGCTCGGCAGATGATGATACATCAATAGAAATTGGGTTTTACCAAGATTTGACAGCAAATACAATTATTGTATGGATATTGACAAAAAAATAAAATAATCAACTTTAACAATTATTGCTTACTGTGTTTTAATGAATGTTAAGAAGTTCGAGTTGTGCGTTAGTAAAGATCAGCTACAATTATTGTGTGTGGGTATTAACAAAAAATAAATGTGTAGGTGTGTGTGTGTGTGTGTGTGTGTGTGTAAGGTCGGAGTATAAAATTTTTTTCAGAAATACCACCCCCAAAAAGCTGTCGGTTCTAAACCAATTTTTATCGAAATTTTTCTAAGTCCAAATGTCATTTCTGGACTTAGAAAAATTTCGATCAAAAGTGGTCTAGAACCGACATAGCTATACTACTATTCTCATAAGGCTAATTCAGTATTAGATTACAACCTTCAGCAAGATAGTAAGACTATATTCCAATGCACTATAATAGCGATTTAGGTTTATTCCAGTACTTTCATATTTGAAAACGAAAAGAAAGAATCCAATAATACTAAAACATAAACAAGTCGCCACCTCGCACATACGTCATGTTCCTTCAAATTCGAATTTTAAGGAACATCCCTTAGCTCTGTAGACGAGCGACGTTCAAAGAGCAATAAAACTCAAGAAAAAGAAAGCGTAAAAGTGAAACCAAAAAGAAAGCACTTGTAAGCGGAACATCCTAAATTTTCTTATATTGGAATCACCATTTGATTCACTTATACAAAAAATTAATAACACGATAAATAATAACACACAAAAAACATATCTGAAGTAAACACAGACGTTTATTGAGCTGATAATAGGTTTTTTAATTACGATAATGAAAAACAAACTTGCTTTGAATGAAAAAGGGTATGAACCATGAAAAGAGAGGACGAAATGCAGGTGGCGGATTAATTTATTGTTAGTGTGGAGTAGATGAAAATAATTCTATTAATTGAAAATAGATCAGTATGAAAACTGAAAAATATTCTAAATCTATTTACCGGATTTATTTCCTCGCCGATGTATACGAAAACTTTTAGTTTCTTTCTCTGCACTGTTGCTGACTGGACGATTTGACAAGAATAGAAGAATGTCTCCTTCCTTTCCATCAACGACAAGCAAGAATTTACCGAGCTAGGGTGCGTGCGACTGTCGGTATGGCAGCCGGCCGGCATACGTGCTGCAGTACTTCTCCTTGTAGCATATTGCTATATGCAGTACGCTACGACCACAACATTTGTTGCGAGAACAGGCGATCCGATTCAGGAGGAAGAAGCTTAGAAGCTTTGGATTCCACGAGGGATTGTCTCCAAAGTTATTTCAAGAGCGCATGATCCGCCAGTAGCTTCTCACGGAGGCGTAGGGAAAACACTGGAAGGCACCTGTACTGGCCACAAATGACAGTTGATGTGAGAAACTACGTAGGCGCCTGTGACATGTGTAAAGAGACCAAAGCCCCCAATACTATTCTTAAACCACCTATGGGAGTCCAGTCTTTGACAGAAAGACCATGGCAAATGCTGTACATCGACTTTCTGTGTCCATATCCTCGGTCCTCGGTTCCCTATTCTCAAACCTATGAGAAAGGCATCAACTCTCAATGTGTGTCAGTTCATAGAAACCGATATATTCTATGTGCTCGGAGTCCCGGAAACGACAGTCTCTGACAATGGAGTCCAGTTTTGCTCGGCTGAGTTCGCCAGATTACTGGATAAGTATAGAGCGAAGCACTTGCGAACGGTAGTTTACTCGCCGCAAGCAAATGCCTCAGAGCGAGTGAACAGGTCTCTGTTGTCAGGGAGTAGGGCATACATCCGGAAGGAACACACAAAGTGGGATGAGAAGCTGAGCCAGATAGCTAATTCCCTCAGGAGCTCTTTCCACCAAGGAACTGGTTTCTCTCCCCACCGAACACTTTTCGGTCAGCAAATGATTGTGCATGCGAGCTCCTATTCCATCTTAAGGAGCCTTGGAACTCTTAATGAGGCTCTGAGAGTGGATGCTGAAGATAAATTGAGATTGATCCATGTGAGAGTGCAGGAGAACTTACACCACGCGTTCGAACAGGGTTCAAAGGCTTATAATCTCAGAGCGAAGCCTGTTAATTTCAAAGTGGGTCAAGAAGTGTTCAGGCGGAATTTTGCCCGAAGCAATTTCCAACAGCAGACTAGTGCTAAACTACGACGAAAATTTGTATAGTGTCGGGTCAAGTCAAAGAAAGGAAACTCTTTATACGAGCTTGAACATCTGCAGGGAAAAACGGTAGGAGTCTATCACGCCAAAGACATCAGGCCGTGATACTCATATTCTCGGACACGTCATCCAGCTTTGCCACTTTCAATCCTGGTAGCCCTAAGAAGGCATCCAGGCAGCTTAACTGGTAAACTATATGATATCACGAAGCCCTCCTATTGCGTCGCCAATGGTGGGTGAAATACCTGTTGGAATTCAACCTCGTCAACATACCTCTACCCCTTACGAGTAGATAAACTCTTTCTAATCCCTTCTGGATCGGCCACATTAGGAGGAAATTTCTTTGTCTGCCCGTCTTCAACATTTCGAAAAAGGAGAGTTTGACACTTCCTGTCAAGAGAGTCTCGTTACATAGTGAATGGAGGACAGAAATTTTGGTACTGCAAAAAGAAGTTTTGGAAGAGATATAAAAGTTGTGTGTTCAGACACAAGCGATTGCGTAATGCATTGTAAAATGTTGGCGACAGCTAAATCCAAGAACGAGAAAATTGGCCCTTGGCGTGCTTCTGTGAGATTGCTAAATCGACACACGCATAACCTAACAAATTTACCACGCGTTTCTAGTGGTACGGGAATCTTAGCTCAGCCTGAGTACATCAGGAAACGGATGAACGGTGGATGGGGCAAGCAGAGAAGGCCGAACATCTCTGCCTTCCCAATGGATGTAGGTATAAGTGGTGTAAAAGTCCCTTAAGGACTGAATGTGTGTTACGGCATTTTGAATTGTAGGCACGAAAAATTTTGTATGTGGCTGGTGGCAGCGGCAGGTCTTCGTGGAACCTCGCCACATTCTCCGCCAATAGCCGAGGCGAGCTAGCGTGCAGCCCAGCAGTCAATGCTGTCCACCGAGTGATCTGTCAGCTCATGCTGGCAGTCTGGACTTCACGTCCGATGTCAATCACTTTCAACATAATTCCATAACAGGCTGACTGGTGGATGTTGGTTATTTATTCATCCAAATACAGGACGCTCTGATACTCCCGGCTCAACCAGCTCGGGCGGCATTGTATCTGTTCGTGAAGGATCTACCATCAAGTTACATCTCATATAATCACAGAAGGTGTAATCTCTGGAGAGATAGCTAATATTCAAACGGTCTGCTATGTCAATAGTTATTAGCTATTAGTGCACTTTATGGATTTACTTGAACTATATTTCTAAATATTACTCAATATATATTTTAAGGTTATAACTATTACGAAATATTTCATATTTACGATAGTTTCTATTTTCATCAAGCAATATTTGTTATCTACCTACCACAGGAAAGTTGAAATTTAATACTGCTTTCTTTAATATTATATTAATATTGCTTTTCTTTAAGATTGCTTATCTTATCCATTTATTTTATTAATTCATTTACTATATTAATTAATTAATTAATTAAATTAATTCGTATATTTTATTAACGCATACTATAGTTCAGCTCACTTATCAAACAAGTTAAAAAAAAATGAATAATGATAAAAGATAATAGAGCCCACCTCAGAATCAATTCAAAATAATAAAAAGAAAACAAAACTGAAAATAAGGTACTAGTACGTTATTGCATGTTGAAAATAATGCAAATATGACATTGGTGGATGTTTTAAAACAAAACAACAAAGAAAAAGAAAAAAAACACAAAAGGCGGCCGTAAAGACTGACATGCATATAAGTAAATTCCCACATAATTTAAATATATCCCCAGTTTACGACAGTTGGTAGCATTGACACCACTGACATATAATAAGAATGGACTGAGCGTTCTTGCTTCAAAAATGGCACAAATATTGAACATTCTGTAAAACCCTAAATTGCGTACAATTCTACACCGATTCATATGTTATTATTAATTGTAGATTAGATACACTAAAGATGTTGAAAAATAGTATTGCATTACATAAAAATTATTTAGGAAGTTAAAATTGTTTTAATTAACACAAAAATTAATTTTTAATGTTTCTGAAAAATGTGCTCCTCTGCAGATTTGATATCAAACTTTATTGAGCTTGTAAGGGATAGAGCAAAATATTTGTCTCAATTTTTATGTCAATTCCAATACATTCCAATTAATACAGCCGTACTGTTTCTAAAATTCGTTACAGTTCATTGCACATTTTGAGCTTGAAAGAGACAAAATGATTTTAGCCAAAATTTATTCCATTTTTGAGTATAGGAATTAGATAGGATGGCTCAGTCCATTCTTATTATATGTCAGTGATGATTGACACTGAGAGCATACTTTCTGAAATCAAAACTGGTGCCACAGGAAACAGGAGATAAGTCAGTCCATATATATACATGTCAGTGAGTTGTACGGAATAAAAGGTTTTCACAGCTTGTTAAAAATTTATGCCATTTTTTGAAGCAAGAACGCTCAGTCCATGCTTATTATAGGTGTGTTCGCGTACTTGTTCAAGTAAAAACATGAAAAACGTCCAAATGTATGATAAAGAGAGAAATTGAGAGTGACCCTCACAAAGTACGCGAACGGCTTCGAGTAAAAACTTGCAAATATTCGGGATCTGTAATAACGACGCGAAATTTTCCGAGCACATAGAACAATAAACAAATTTAATTTACCACTTTGAATACGTTGAAATGTTCTTGGAGAACATTCTACAACAAGCTGTGAAAACCCTAACTTGCGTACAATTGTACACAGCTTCCTAAGTTATTATTATTTGTCGATTAGAAACACTAAAGATGTTGAAAAATAGTACTACATTACATAAAAATTATTTAGGAAGTTAAAATTGTTTTAATTAACACAAAAATTAATTTTTAATGTTATTGAAAAATGTGCTCCTCTGCAGATTTGATATCAAACTTTATTGAGCTTGAAAGAGATAGACATATATAAGCAATATATTTGTCTCAATTTTTATGTCAATTCCAATACATTCCAATTAATACAGCGTACTGTTTCTAAAATTCGTTACAGTTCATTGTACATTTTGAGCTTGAAAGAGACAAAATTATTTTAGCCAAAATTTGTGCCATTTTTGAGTATAGGAATTAGATAGGATGGCTCAGTCCATTCTTATAATATGTCAGTGATGATTGACACTGAGAGCATACTTTCTGAAATCAAAACTGGTGCCACATGAAACAGGAGATAAGTCAGTCCACGTATATACATGTCAGTGAGTTGTACGAAATAAAGGGTTTTCACAGCCTGTGTTATGAAACTATGTAGAGTGCTTGGCTTGGACGTGAAGTCCAGACTGCCAGCATGATCTGACAGAGCACTCGGCGGACAGCGTTGACTGCAGGGCGGCACGCTAGCTCGCCTCGGCTATTGGCTCGTGCCTTTAAACAAAAACGCTGGCACACATTCAGTCCTGAAAGGATCTTTACTTCACTTACCTACATCCTCATTGAAGGCGCAGATGGTTTGCCTTCCTGCCTGCCCCAACCACCCAACTGACTCTGAGGGCAGATATTTTCAGAGTCCCTTGTAGACCTGTAAAGAGAGTACTAGCGAACCTAGACGACCTTCAAGGGAGAGGGCTGCGGCAAAGCGATAGGAGAATGAAAAATATTCACCCCATATTTACGTTATAATAGTTCTCGGTAAATATATAATATAAATAGGTAAATATATAAGTTTTGGTATTAATCTACAGCTAGATTTTTTATTTTTTTTTTTTTATTATTAATTCACTTTCCTAAATAAATACTTTGGTTATTAAAGTGATCGTCAACAACGTACTTTGTTATTTCTTTTCTAAATTCTCAAAATATCCCGACTTTATGTATATAATAGATTTTATATACATAATATTTTATGCATTGTATTGCTTATTACGTTCAACAATATCTATCCCTATACTTTAATATTATATAATATATAAATAATGTTTCTTTTTCTGAGTTATGGCTTATTTTTCACTTTGTATCTATAATGCACGGCTTCTTCAATGTTCGTTTTTTCTTTTTATAGTAATATTTATGCTCGCCTTATCAAAAAACAAATGTTCTTAAAGGCTTTACGGCCGCCTTTTGTGTTTTTTTTCTTTTTCTTTGTTGTTTTGTTTTAAAACATCCACCAATGTCATATTTGCATTATTTTCAACATGCAATAACGTACTAGTACCTTATTTTCAGTTTTGTTTTCTTTTTATTATTTTGAATTGATTCTGAGGTGGGCTCTATTATCTTTTATCATTATTCATTTTTTTTTTAACTTGTTTGATAAGTGAGCTGAACTATAGTATGCGTTAATAAAATATACGAATTAATTTAATTAATTAATTAATTAATATAGTAAATGAATTAATAAAATAAATGGATAAGATAAGCAATCTTAAAGAAAAGCAATATTAATATAATATTAAAGAAAGCAGTATTAAATTTCAACTTTCCTGTGGTAGGTAGATAACAAATATTGCTTGATGAAAATAGAAACTATCGTAAATATGAAATATTTCGTAATAGTTATAACCTTAAAATATATATTGAGTAATATTTAGAAATATAGTTCAAGTAAATCCATAAAGTGCACTAATAGCTAATAACTATTGACATAGCAGACCGTTTGAATATTAGCTATCTCTCCAGAGATTACACCTTCTGTGATTATATGAGATGTAACTTGATGGTAGATCCTTCACGAACAGATACAATGCCGCCCGAGCTGGTTGAGCCGGGAGTATCAGAGCGTCCTGTATTTGGATGAATAAATAACCAACATCCACCAGTCAGTAGATCCAATTTAAATGTTCCGGATGAAATAGATATAAGTGAGTGCACCCCTTAGGAGCTTTAGATATGATCTAATTTTGCCAATTGTAGTGTGGTTATGTTGGTGCCGCCACGCTCACAGGACGAAGAAATATAGCAGCTTCGGGCTGCACTTGATGTTCCAGTTGAAAACGAGTGTGGTGCTCTCACGAGACGTCTACGTAGAATTATTTTATGAATGCAAATTATGCGGCGTGAACTCCGGTGCAGTTCTTATGGTCGTAGCATATTGCATATAGCAATATGCTGCACTGAGAAATACTGTAGCATGTATGACGGCCTTTAGTTAAACCGACTGCTGAACACACCCAAACTCGACGACCGAGCTCGGTGTGGCATGCTGATTGTGACAAGGAACAAGAAGAGTTTTGTCTTCCTTCTGTTTGCGAAAGGCAAACTGCAAAGTAAGAAAGACACAAATGTGATCCACAAATATAGGAAGAGATTTAACCAATAAAGGACAAACTATCACTGGAGAAAAATCACGATAAAAAGTTTAATCGTTCAGGTAAAGTTTTGGAAATTTTTACAATTGTATATTCCGGGAAGTATAAAGATCGATTTAGAGTATATCAATTTTTAGTGATTGACACTTGATTGCGAACCAGCGGAACCTTTATAGGACGCCAAAAATACCTCCTTGAATGTCCTCAAGCAATTGCTGCATTGGAAAAAAGAGAACAGGCGGATGAACATTTTCCCATCAATTTCTCCCGTCCGGCAACCGCAAATAGCTTAAAGTTGGCTAGAATCTCGCTGTATAGGATGCAGAATTTGCCCCCAAAGAGTTTAGTCCTAAAGGACCATCTTTGATGCGCAATACAAACATACAGATTTTCCAATGATAAGAGGGCCATTGCAAAGTCCATCAGGATCGGGCACGTTGTCAGGAATATGAAACGTCCTCAAAAGCGACACGGAATTTTCAAGATTGTACCTGAGGAGGATAACTGTTTTTGATAAGTACCTACCACATTTTATTATTAGTACATTTTACTCTGATAGAGTTTTTCTTTTTGTAAGTTCCTAGACGAAGTAATCCAATTTAAATTAATTAGATATCGATTGAAATTATTCAATTGAACATAATTAGAGATATTGCGAAATTAGTCACATGGAATTTACTTAGATTGCTTTTGGAGTAGTCATAACCTAAGTTTTTTGCAATTTCATGAAATTAAATATTCACTTGAACATAACTAGAGATTATGTGAAATTAGTCACACGAAATTTACATTAATTATAACATAAGTTTTTTTTGCAATTGCCTACGGGAAGATATTCAGTGCTAACTTAACTAAGTATTATGTGAAAGATTCTCATAAGGCTAATTCAGTACTAGATTACAACCTTCAGCAAGATAGTAAGACTATATTCCAATGCACTATAATAGCGATTTAGGTTTATTCCAGTACTTTCATATTTGAAAACGAAAAGAAAGAATCCAATAATACTAAAACATAAACAAGTCGCCACCTCGCACATACGTCATGTTCCTTCAAATTCGAATTTTAAGGAACATCCCTTAGCTCTGAAGACGAGCGACGTTCAAAGAGCAATAAAACTCAAGAAAAAGAAAGCGTAAAAGTGAAACCAAAAAGAAAGCACTTGTAAGCGGAACATCCTAAATTTTCTTATATTGGAATCACCATTTGATTCACTTATACAAGAAATTAATGACACGATAAATAATAACACACAAACAACATATCTGAAGTAAACACAGACGTTTATTGAGCTGATAATAGGTTTTTTAATTACGATAATGAAAAACAAACTTGCTTTGAATGAAAAAGGGTATGAACCATGAAAAGAGAGGACTTTTAATCCTCTTGAAATGCTATTTTCTTAATTTTTTTTTCTCGTAATTTTGGCTTTACCAAAATTCCGTTAAGATACACTTTTATATTCAAATAATAAATTTTCTGAGTTAGATACCTCATTTTTTACGACTTCTGTTGTCTATGTAAATTATTAATAAATTTAGGTACGAATTAAGAAGAAGCGCTTTCATTACTATTAATTTTCTCTTGATTTAATATATTGTTACAAATTTTCCTTATTTGCTTATACCGAGAGGGAGATTTCATCAACAACAAATGTTGCGAAGCTTCGCTTAGGAAAATGTTGTGACAAGATAGCAATCAACTTTCGAATATAGGTTAGCAACAAAATGTGGAACTGTGTCACGTTCGAGAAGATCATCTGGGCTGATGATGGCTCAGAGCGCTTCCACTTGGATGCTATTCTCGGTGGAAACTGCAACTTTTGTTAATAGTGGGTGAGCGTAAGATTCTACTCTGCAGCCGTACATTGGGGAATTCTGAATAGAGAGTACAGCGACTATGCTTGCAGTTCGAGTGGAACGAGCTAAGTACTACTATCGCGTTCCACTTATTGAGTGCTTACTGTGTAGTTTGTAAACGTGCGTCAGCCGATAAAGATAAGGTGGACTTGTTTTAGTTTTCGCTTCTAGTGCACCGCTGGTTACTTTGGCAAAATGTCCGCACTTATTTATTAAATTCGCGATCGTGTTTCACGCGAAGTGTTGAGTGTTGGTGTGGTGTTTAGTGTCAAAGGCTTGCAAGAATTTGGCAAGCTAATTATATAAAGTGGCAGTAAGTAGTGTACCTTTATGCTGTGTAATGTGCCTATCTGAGGATTTGTAGGATTGCACCGTAGATGCCGTGAAGCTTTGGGGCACCAGGTTGGGAATGTTTTGTTTTTTTTTTATGAACTTCCCGCTTGGTGCTTTGTGGTCAAGCGGCTGAAGTCAACGCGGGATTATGGAATTTCCTCAACAAATTGCTTCGTCGACTATCTTAGAGGATTTTTTACAAATGGCGGACCTCTGCGACAGGTATGTATTCACTCTTATATAAATATCGGTGGACTGGTGTGCGAATTTCCAATTTCGTGCTGCAAAGGGGAAATTAAAGTTTTGTTGTGCAAGTTCAATTTCTCTGTCAATGCGATTGATTCAATTAAAATTAAATTAGTTACATTTTCTTTCTAATTTCGATTCCTTTAACTAAACAAATTTTTGTACAATAATTTTAGGAAATTCAATATAAATTCTAATTTCAATTTAACAATTTGTTTTTTAAAGACTTTGTTATTACAATCTTATAATTTTAGATTACTTTTCGTTTTAGGTTCTTTTTTTCTTTGGTTTTACTGTTTTCATGGACGATGGCTGGCCAGGTTTCTGCCCAAAACTAAAGATGCATGCGTAGAATTGGAGCCTCTCTAAAGTAAGTCGCCAATAATGCTAGTATGATGCATTAACCAATATTGATGATGCTACTAAACAATATTTTTTATTTAACTTTTAGCAACTTCGTAACACTGCCCCCATCTGAAGACAAGAGCTGTCCTCAGCTCGGCATGTTATTGGGGTCTCTAAGGCCGGGCCTTGCTAGTTAGTTGTGCAACAGTACAAACGCCCTCTCATACTTGGAGCAGAGTTTATGATGTCGTCCGAGTCAGATGGAAGCAGAAAAACAATTCCTGGTTTAAAACCAGTAAAAAGAAAATGGTTTGATTAGTTCTATACTTAGAAGTAAGCATAATTCATATAGGTAGAGTTACACTAACAAATCCGTTAATTTCTCACATATAGATTTAGTAGTAGTTTTAAGTCTATATTGTTTTGCTTAATCTAACACATAGTGTTAAGTTATCTTAGGTAATGTCTCAGTTTGGACATCTTATTATTTTGATCCGATATTTTGGTTTGCTGCATGGATTGGGGTAGAGCTGTTGGCATTTCCGCCCGCGATCGCGAATAATAGTTCGAGACGGCCAGCTCATTCCAATTCAGGAAACAGAGGTTATTTCTAGGCGCCTCGACTCGCCTGTAGCAATCGGCAGTCACGCGCGTTACCATTGCATTCGCGATACGATACGACGATTACTATTTGGCACCTCGATAGGATATTAGGCGGTTGCCGTGAATTACTGTGATTTTTTTGTTGAGTTCTTTTTGAATCCGATGTGACCTATCATCGGAGAGCTGTTCAAGAACCTTATAAGGGCCATCCCAATCCCTTCGCAGTTTTGGGCACATTCCTTTTTTTCTTTTAGGATTGTATAGCAGAACCAGGTCCCCCACTTTAAAGGGATTTGCTCTACAGGATAAGTCGTACCGGTCTTTCATTCTTCGGCTTGTTTTCTTTAGGCGTTTTCTATTGAATTCGTGCACAGTTTCCAAACGTTTTTTTAGTCTTTCTAAGTATTCGACACTTCCTAGTTCCTCTGAGATGGGTAAGCTGAGACTCATTTCCACTGGGAGCCTCAGTTCTCGGCCTAGCGTGAGCATTGCTGGAGTTTGTTGTGTGGTGTCGTGAACAGCTGACCTATATGCTAATAAGAGGAAGGGGATATGTTCATCCTAGTCCCGCTGGTTTTCTGCAACATGTTTGGACAGATAATGTAAGATGGTGCGATTGAACCTTTCCACCATGCCGTCTGACTGGGGATGCAGAGGTGTTGTTCGAGTCTTCTCTATTCCGATCTCCTCAACACTTCGCGGAGAATAACTAATTCGAAATTCCTTCCTTGATCTGAGTGGATTTGGAGTGGCAATCCGAATCTCGAGAATACATGCTCTATTAAAGCATCTACGACAGTTTCAGCTGTTTGGTCTGGTATAGCGATCGCTTCTGGCCACTTAGTGAAGTAGTCCATCTCTACTAGGAGATATTTGTTACCTCGGGACGTAGTAGGTAGTGGTCCCAATATGTCGATAGCTATGCTCTCGAATGGGGCTCCGACGTTATATATTTGTAGCTGAGATCTCGTTTTCGGCACAGCGCCTTTACGTTGTTGGCAAACTTGACATCGTTGGCACCAGTTGATGATATCTCCTGTGCAGCCAGCCCAGTAATATCGGGTTTTCACTTTGGCGGTTGTTTTATCAACCCCAAGATGTCCTCCCACAGCACTGTTGTGTAGCTGACTCAAAACTTCGTCCTTTTTGGAGTCCGGAATTAGCATTTGATAATGCGTCCGATTCGTGTTTGAAAATTCTCGACATGCTATGTCATCTCGTAAGCACAGGGAAGGCCACATTGACCAGTATGCCTTTATTACTGGGTGTAGTGCAGTAATTTCTGCTCTGGGAGGCCGCCTGCCTGCTTTCAGCCAGGCTCGTACTGTATTAAGTTTTTCATCTTGGTCTTGGCTGGTACCGATATCATCCGGTAACACCGTCATGCGGGCAATGGCTAGTTGACGTTCCTCCAGTCTGGAACAGTATCGGCAATTTACACCAGTGCACGAACGGCGGGAAAGAGCATCAGCATTTCCATGCTTGTTTCCTGGTCGATGTTGAATTTGGAAATCGTAGCTTTGAATTCGTCCATCTCACAATTTGACCTTCGGGCTCTTTAAAGTTCACCAACCAGCGTAAAGAAGCATGGTCGGTTCGCAAGAGAAAGTGGCGGCCCAGTAGGTAGGGTTGAAAATGGGCAATTGCTTTCACTACAGCTAGTAGTTCTTTCCTTGTTACGCAATAGTTTCGTTCAAGGCGGCTTAGAGTCTTACTATAGTATTCTATAACTTTTGCTTCTTCTCCCTGTACTTGAGATAACACGGCTCCCCATGTATACTGGCTCGCATCCGTGTCTACAAGAAACAAGCCATCTCCGTTTGGCTGTGCTAATATTGGGGCCGATGTCAGCTTAATTTTTAAAGTGCTAAAGGCGGTCTATCGCTCTTCGCTCCAAGCAAATTTTATGTTTTTCTCTGTCAAGCTAGTCGTCTGTAATCTGCACACAATCCTAGAAACGACCGAATTTCGGTCTTGTTCGACGGTCTCGGCCATAGTTGTACTGCAGAAATATATTCTGGATCAGTTGCCAGACCTTTTTCGGAGATAACTTGTCCTAAGAACTTGACTTCCGCATGGCATATGGTGCATTTTCTTGGAGAAAGCTTGAGGCCGGCAGATCGAAGGCGTTCAAATACGAGCTGAAGATGATGTCGTAGGTCCTCGAAAGATTTTCCATGTACAATCAGGTCATCTAGGTATACAAGGCAAATGGTGTAGGTTAGTCCTTGTAACACTAGCTCCATAAGCCTTTGAAAGGTGGCTGGGGCATTTGTTAAACCGAAAGGCATTACTGTAACTCGAATAAGCCGCTCCTAGTAGTAAAAGCCGTTTTTTCTACATCTTCGGCGTGCATTTCGACCTGCCAGTATCCTGACTGAAGGTCTAAAGTGGCAAACCATTTAGATTCACCAAGTGCATCCAGTGTAAGGTCGATTCGCGGAAGAGGGTATGAATCTTTCTTTGTCACTTCATTCAACCGCCTGTAGTCGATGCAAAACCGAAGAGATCCATCCTTCTTTTTTACTAACACGGCAGAGCTACTCCATGCACTTTTGATGGTAGCACGATACCTTGGTATAACATTTCTTTCATCATTTCATCAGATTCGTTTCTGCGAGACATGGGCAGCTTTCGTGGTGGCTGCTTTATAGGTCACGCATCACCTACATCGATCCTATGACGTATTAGTGTTGTACGACCGATATCGTCTTTCGAATGAGAGAATACATCTACGTAGGTTAATAGAAGATTCCACAGTTGGTGTTTCTGTGCAACTGTAAGGGTGGAAGTGCTCCTTTGGAACATTTCTTGCAGCTCGTTGGAGGTAGGAGTAGATGCTTTGGCCTGGCTCAGTGCGATAATATTTGGTTTTGTCTCCAATTCCACAATAGATCTTGTACTAGGTAATACAAGTTCGTTGCGAGCTAAATTGCTTACCTGGACAAGCACAGTTCCATGTTTAGGAACTGTTAATGCAGGCAACACAGAAGTGCCTCCGGTGCATTCTGGATGGCTGTTACTAAGATCTCTTCATTAGCTTTGATATTTGCAGACAGTTCAATAAGGGCATCTTCTCCTGGTAGTATGCGTACTTCCCGTAGTGGCTTGACCTCCAAAGTACGAGATAGCTGCTGGTCAAATGGAATTATTTCCTCTGCTATCTTTAAAACCTCATTCTTCAGGTCGAGCGTGCATAAATGGTGTAGGAGGAAATCTATTCCGATGATGCAACTATCCGAAATTGTAGCAACGAAAACTGTATGGGTAGTATTAAAGCCACCAATGGTTATTTCTACCTTCGTAATTCCCTCTACTGGGAAGGTATCGCCGCTCACTCCTTGAATAAGAGCATTTGATGGTCTTAGATTTTGTGGGTGATTTGTTGCCAATAATACTTTGGGATGCAGAGCTGTTTGACTTGCACCGGTGTCGATAAGCAGAGGACATGCTATGCCATTTATATATCCTGCCACTATTAGGCTACTGAGCTTTGCTGTAGTTCCAATGAAAATTTTAATAGCCATTGGGGCTTCGTCTTCCACTAACTTTAGCCCCTCGAAGTCAGCGGGCAGCAGTTTAACGAGGTTGCTTAATTCGTGGTACCGCTCAGTGGTAGGAAACGGGGTTCCTCATCTGTGAGAAAGGCTTCTGGAGGTGGGATGATTATCGAATTCTCGTAAAACTCTTTCTCAGTAGTGTTGGCTGCCTTATCGATGGCGTGTCCCATCCATATTCGCAGTCTGCTATCCGTTTTATTTGAGGGCACGAAATTGGTGGGCGATGACTGTGAATTTTCCTAATTAACTGCATTCTGTTCGACAGGTTTTTCAAAACCGATAACATTAATGGCTTGCAGGCTCTTACTCCCTGGTATAAGGTCAAATATAACCTTTTGGTCATTCATCAGTGAAGTAATACGGTGGTCCGAACTTTTGGCGGCTATTGTAGAGGCGTGGACAAAGACTTCCTCATTGCTCTTATTGCAAACTATAAACCCATAGCCTTTCCTAGCATTGTACCACTTTACCTTCCTTTCTACAGATTTTTCAATAATTTGTTGTTCGGTAGAGGATAGAGGTTGCGAGGAGTATGTAGCTTTCTGTGTTAGTGAAATCGTTTGTTTCAATTCACGCTGTTTTACTGTAGATTTTGTTTGGTTTTGAGGTAGTTTGGCTTTCCGTGGTCGTTCTTTGAAAGATTTACTAAAAGACTTGTGCATTGTTTCGGTGCGTAAAACGCTGGCATAAGTGGGAGAATTCGGAGTATTGTTCCTTGAAGTTTGTGTGTATTTGAAGCCCAGCTTGCGCTCCTCCAAACTGGGCGATCTTAGTTTCCCGACTGCTGATGATGATTTGCTCGAGTTCTCTTAGCTTGCCTATGTTGAATCACAAGTTCACTGAACCTTATTTGTCGTCGGCTAATCCTTGTCGCATCTCTACTCGCTTCTACACGAATAGCTATCGCGAGAGCTGTCTCTAAGGTCACAGGGATAGAATCACGAACTCGACGTTGTGTCTCGGCGTCAGCGATGCCATCCATGAATTGGCCGAGGGCGATTCTGTTTCTAATAGGCTCCTCAACGTCATTGAAACTTAGATATACCAGCCGTTGCACATCTGTCGCGAATTCTGTTAGGCTCTCATTCGGTCTCTGTATTCGTCCACGTAGCTGAATATGTGCTATGGCAGCTTGATACTCGTTTGAGAACCTTTCGTGAAGGGCCTGACTCAATGCCTCATAATCATCTTTAGTACTTTCAGAAAGGGTATCATAATAGCTCGATGCAGTTCCTCGCAGGTAAGGGACGAGATACAGAGATTTAAGTCCAGAGTCCCAGCCGTTTGCACGTGCTATGGCTTCGAAGTGTCTTTTGTATACAGACCAGGGCTCTTTGCCATCGTAGTCTTTTGGAGTCATAGCAAAGCGCGCTAGGGCGACATATGGTGTTGGCTTAGGTCCAGGCTGGGTTTTTGCTATTGGCAGGATGCCTGCCTCCAATAAAGTCGAGGCAGGTTGTCTAGAATTATACACTGAAGTAGTGTTTTGCCCTGGCACCATTTAATTGCAGAATTGTTGATCAGGGAAGGAAGAATTAGCGGTTGGCAAGCTAAAAGTGACCCTTCTTGTTCGCGAATCTGGGGATATAGCATTCGGTCCTTGCTCTAAAGTACTCATCACATTATTAGACTTTGATGAAGCTCCGATTGGTTCTTGGGCAAGATCAGTTGGACGTTGCGGAGAGTGATCTGTAGCTAGCTGGTCGACAAGAGTTGAACAATGAGATTGGAGATTTTTATCATTATCGCTGGGGTTGGTTGATATTCCTTCGGTAAAACTAATCAGCTCATTTGAACTTGGCGAGGCAGTTGATTGTTCTAAGACTGGGTTAAGCCTAAATGGTGGAGTTTGGCTATTAGCAAGCCCATCTATGCGTCGCTTAACTGCCTCTTCTTGGCTTAGTTCCAAATTCTGTACCTTGTCTACTACAGACTTGAGTAAGCAGCTAATATTCTGAATTTGCTGGTTTTGCTGATGGAGAATGGTGCCCAGCTGGTCTAAAGTAAATGGAAGTTGTGTGGTATTATCACTCCATTCGCTCCTATTGTCGCTTGATGTGTTTCTTGATTGTTGGCCATCTCGTGGTTTTTATCGGGGTGCTGGATTCTTTCGATCGTTCGACCACCCCACATTTGACACCAATGTTACAAATTTTCCTTATTTGCTTATACCGAGAGGGAGATTTTATCAACAAAAAATGTTGCGAAGCTTCGCTTAGGAAAATGTTGTGACAAGATAGCAACCAACTTTCGAATATAGGTCAGCAACAAAATGTGGAACTGTGTCACGTTCGAGAAGATCACCTGGGCCGATGATGGCTCAGAGAGCTTCCACTTGGATGCTATTCTCGGTGGAAACTGCAACTTTTGTTAATAGTGGGTGAGCGTAAGATTCTGCTCTGCAGCCGTACAAGGGGGAATTCTGAATAGAGAATACAGCGACTATGCTTACAGTTAGAGTGGAACGAGATAAGTACTACTATCGCGTTCCACTTATTGAGTGCTTACTGTGCAGTTTGTAAACGTGCGTCATCCGATAAAGATAAGGTGGACTTGTTATAGTTTTCGCTTCTAGTGCACCGCTGGTTACTTTGGCAAAATTTCCGCGCTTATTTATTAAAGTCGCGATCGTGTTTCACGCGAAGTGTTGAGTGTTGGTGCGGTGTTTAGTGTCAAAGCCTTGCAAGAATTTGACAAGCTAATTATATAAAGTGGCAATAAGTAGTATACCCTTATGCTGTGTAATGTGCCGATCTGAGGATTTGTAGGATTGCACCGTAGATGCCGTGAAGCTTTGGGGCACCAGGTTGGGAATGTTTTGTTTTTTTTTTATGAACTTCCCGCTTGGTGCTTTGTGGTCAAGCGGCTGAAGTCAACGCGGGATTATGCAATTTCCTCAACAAATTGCTTCGTCGATGATCTTAGAGGATTTTTTACAAATGGCGGACCTCTGCGACAGGGCTGTATTCACTCTTATATAAACATCGGTGGACTGGTGTGCGAATTTCCAATTTCGTGCTGCAAAGGGGAAATTAAGCCTTTTGTTGTGCAAGTTCAATTCCTCTGTCAATGCGATTGATTCAATTCAGAATCAATTGAATTCAATTTTTCGCCGTTCTGCTTTGAAAAATTATTAAGTTGAATTTTGTATGTCAGATTTTCAGTTCAAGCTAAATTAAGCCTTGAAGGCAATGGCCCGTTTTTACCTGAAATTATAATTTATGTTTCGCCTTTTCCTGGTTCTTGGTTATGGAAGGTGATCGAAAAGAACAAAGGCTCGATGGCTTACTCTTGACCTTGACCTTCTGTGCCCGCAATGTCCTAATCGCGGTGTTTGCTAGTTTTTTAATAAGAAATAAAAAAAACACTCACCGGAATTAATGTTTTGGTTACCTCGCGCAGAGAAAGGAAAATAATAAAAAAACAAAAATAAATTTTAATTGTTAATTTTGAATTTATTCAATAACTCGCACTACTTTTTCTGACAACTATCTAATCGCTCAACTTTGACTTTCCGAACAGAGAGCAACGATCTGTCTTGAGCTTTCTTTTATATTCCCGTCAGTTGGGGAAAAATCTAACTATTCCCGGAAAAGACTATTTTCTAGTGGGCCCGATCGTTACTTTCCGAGGATCGTTAAATTAGTTACATTTTCTTTCTAATTTCGATTCCTTTAACTAAACAAATTTTTGTACAATAATTTTAGGAAATTCAATATAAATTCTAATTTTAATTTAACAATTTGTTCTTTAAAGATTTTGTTATTACAATCTTATAATTTTAGATTACTTTTCGTTTTAGGTTCTTTTTTTCTTTGGTTTTACTATTTTCATGGATGATGGCTGGCCAGGTTTCTGCCCAAAACTAAAGATGCATGCGTAGAATTGGAGCCTCTCTAAAGTAAGTCGCCAATAATGCTAGTATGATGCATTAACCAATATTGATGATGCTACTAAACAATATTTTTTATTTATCTTTTAGCAACTTCGTAACAATATGTATAAAAAAAAAAGCGAAAAGATATAATAAACGTAGAAATAAATTGAACCCAGAAAGATTATAACAAAAAGGAAAAATGTTATAAATTTGTAGACTTATAATTGAATTGAAAAATTGCCAAAAAAAAAAAGGAAGCAAAGGGTCCAGAAGTACTATTGGGCTGAGATCAATTCCGCATACCTATAATATGAAAGTGTGGAAGCCTCGATGAGAATTTATTTAATTTTTTTATTCCAGTACGTTTAAATTTTTGGTAAAAGCCTTATAGTAGTACTCGCTCTATTAGAAAAAAATTGTATTGTATTGTAGAATTAGGTAAGGAGGAAATTAGCGATGGTATTATAAAAATGTGGTACTCCCAACAGAAATATAAGCCTCATTATAACGTAGTCATGACTTAGAAACTTTTCATTTCCTCCTTCACTTTCCTGGAGCTCTTTAACATGAAGGTCGTCTAGGTCCGCTCTAGTCTCTTTACAGGTCAACAAGGGACTCTGAAAAATCATGCCCTCAGAGTCAGATGGGTGGCTGGGGCATGCAAGGAAGGCATAACATCTGCGCCTTCGGTGTGGATATAGGTAAGTGACGTAAGGGTCCCTTCAGGACCGAATGTGTGCCGGCGTTTTCCTTTTGGTGAATAGGCACGAATTTTTTTTTATTATGGCAGACGCCAGCGGCAGGTTTTTCGTAGAACCTCCCCACACTCTCCGCCAATAGGCGAGGTGAGCTAGCGTAGCGCCCTGCAGTCAACGCTGTCCGTCGAGTGATCTGTCAGCTCATGCTGGCAGTCTGGACTTCACGCCGAAGCCAATCACTCAACATAGTTCCATAACAAAATGGCGCCCAACGGGGGGCCACCTCAGTCAACTTCGGTGTGCAGATGTGTTTGACACTGGGGACTGACACTACTTGTAGATATGGACATTTGGCTAGTAGCTAAATCGTCTGACTTGGTAGTCTCATATCTAATGGAAGATACATGCGGACCTGAGGCCAGTCAGCCTTTTGTTGTCAAAATTTTTTGTAGAGTAACGTAATGGGTTTTCGAAAGTTTTTGAAAGTTGTTGATTAAAGTAAAGTTTTTTTGAAAGTCTGTTGATTAAAGTAAAGTTTTTTTTTGAAGTTTTTGAATTGAAGTTCGACTCTAGGTTTGACTTCGGTCAAGCCTCGAGTTTGAGCAGGTGTCTAGTTTTTGAATTTTTGAATGAGCGTTCCCGCTGGCCTTCGGCCATGGAAATGGTAGGTGGCCTCACATATTTTTTGTTTGTGCTCTCGCAGAGACATGCTCTGTTGGCCAGCTGGTTGGACAGAGCTATTAGTCTGTGAGACGACTTTTTGGCTTCCAGATAACTAGTTGAACAGATTCATGACTCTGCCCGGCTAGCGGACTAGCTGGATATGATGATCAGGTGAGGAGGAAGGAAAGAGGTGTTGGAGGATGGAAGTGATGCTGGAGACCTTCAGTAATCAGGAGATGGCATACTGCTAACTGCCTGGCTGAACAATCTCTAGTATCATTTTCAGTCTCTAGCTTCTCCAACCCGACTCTTCACAGATTTCTGTGAGAACTCAAAAATTTTTTCATGCACACATTCATGTCGCTTATTTGCATCTACATTTTTGACTTGAAAGAGGGAGCGACCTGGAGATTTTTATGTGTAAAGTTAGCTCTTGGAGAGTGAGGGGGAAATGGTACGGTTCTTGTTAAGTTTTTTGAAACGCTTGATTTGACTTTTGTGATCTCTTTGGATTTTTCGCCTTTTCCTGAACTTTTAGAAGAAAATTTTTATTCGAAGAGTTTGCTATCTCTTCCGAACTTCTGGAGTTCCTTTTAAATCAGTATTTCTGTTGTCTCGATTTGGGAAGATTTTGCTAGCTTCGCGAACTCTTCATTTTTTTTAATTCTTTTTGGCATCTTCTCCGAACTTTTTGAAAAAAAAATTTTTAATTTTCATATCTCGTCCCAACTTTCGATTGTTTAAAATTGGTATCTCTGCATCTCAATTTTTGAAGAGCCTGCTATCTCTTCCGAACTTTTGAATTCCTTTAATTTTTATTCTTCCAAACCCTTGGTTTGTAATTTTTTTTTTAAAGCCTGACTTACGACTGAATACACAATGGCTACAGCGCGAACACCACCGCGAGTAACTGGGGTACCGATGCTGTTACCCGACCCGTGCTCCATCTGCCAGAAGGGCGACTGGTCAGGACAGAGGAAGCCTGGGAAGAATCGGCTTTGTTTTGACGCCAGGAAGGTCAACTCCGTTACGAATAAGGACGCCTATCCGATGCCGCTGATAGATGGGCTTCTGAGTCGACTTCCTCCGGCAAACTACATTACAAGCCTGGACCTGAAAGACGCATTCTGGCAGATCCCACTAGAAACTGATTCCAGAGAGAAGACCGCTTTTACTGTGCCTGGTCGCCCTCTCTATCAGTACACGGTGATGCCATTCGGCCTATACAACGCTTCACAAACAATGTGCCGCCTCATGGATAAAGTCATTCCTTTCGATCTTCGTGAAAATGTTCTCGTCTACTTGGACGACTTACTGATTCTGTCATCAGAGTTTGACTCTCATCTCACATTGCTATCCCGTGTAGCGGATTGTTTGAGGTAAGCTGGTCTCACTATTTAGGTTGAAAAGAGTAAGTTTTGCATTAAGGAGACTAAATACTTAGGTTTTATAGTCGGGAAAGGAGGAATTAGGACTGACCCAGACAAGATCTCAGCCATAGTTTACTATCCGTCACCTAAAACTGTTCGGCAAGCCCGACGCCTACTAGGTATGGCGGGATGGTCTAGACGGTTCATCCCGAACTATGCTGATTTAGCAGCCTCCATAACTGACACCTTGAAGAACCCTAGTCAGTTCAAGTGGACACCTGAAGCCCAGACGTCTCTGGAGATGCTAAAACAAAAACTTACCTCTGCTCCGTTGTCAGTGAGTCCACATTTCACCAAGCCGTTCGTTATACAGTGCGATGCGAGCCAACAAGGTATTGGTGGGGTGCTACTTCAACTAGATCACGATGGCCACGAGAAGCCAATAGCCTACGTCTCGAAAAAGTTGAACTCAGCACAAAGAAATTACACCGTCACAGAGCAGGAATGTCTAGCTGCAATCTTAAGTATACAGAAATTCCGGCCCTTCATAGAACTTATGCCGTTTAAGATAGTGACTGATCATGCGAGCTTGAAATGGCTGATGTCTCAAAAGGACCTCAGCGGTAGACTTTCCCGGTGAAGTTTGAAGCTTCAGGGTTTCGACTTCACTATTGAGCACCGAAAAGGAAGCCTTAATGTCGTCCCCGATGCCCTGTCACGCATTCATTGCGACAGCCTGTCCACAAACGAACATCCTGGCCCGAAAGTTGACCTTAGTTCGCCATATTTCAACTCGTTGGAATATGAGGAGCTGAGGCATAAAGTTAAAACGACTTTTGGCAAACTACCAGATCTTTGCGTCAGGGATGGCTTCGTTTACATTCGAACGGTTCCGAGAACAGGCGATCCGATTCAGGAAGAAGAAGTTTGGAAGCTTTGGATTCCACGAGGGCTTGTCTCCGACGTTATGACAAGAGCACATGATCCGCCACTAGCTTCTTACGGAGGTATAGGGAAAACACTGGAACGTCTGAGAAGACACTTGTACTGGCCACGAATGACAATTGATGTCAGAAACTACGTAGGTGCCTGTGACGTATGTAAAGAGACTAAGGCTCCCAATACCATTCTGAGACCACCTATGAGAGTCCAGTATGTGACAGAACGACCATGGCAAAAGCTGTATGTTGATTTTCTGGGTCCATTTCCTCGGTCAGTGAGAGGAAATGTCTGCATCTTAATAGTTCTTGACCACTTTTCAAAGTTCCCGATTCTCAAACCTATGAGAAAGGCATCTACTCTCAATGTGTGCCAGTTCATCGAAACGGAAGTGTTCCATGTGTTCGGAGTCCCGGAAACGTTAGTCTCTGACAATGGAGTCCAGTTTTGCTCGGCCCAGTTTACCAGATTACTGGACAGGTATGGGGTGAAGCACTTGCGAACGGCAGTTTACTCGCCGCAAGCAAACGCCTCAGAGCGAGTAAACAGGTCTCTATTATCAGGGATTAGAGCATATATTCGGAAGGAACACACCAAATGGGATGAGAAACTGAGCCAGATAGCTAGTTCTCTCAGGAGCTCTTTCCACCAAGCAACTGGTTTCTCTCCCTATCGAATACTTTTCGGTCAGCAAATGATTGAACATGGCAGATCCTATTCCATCTTGAGGAGCCTTGGGACTCTTAACAAGCCTCTGAGAGTAGATGCTGAGGACAAAATGAGATTGATCCATGCGAGAGTGCAGGAGAACTTACACAATGCGTTCGAACAGGGTTCCAGAGCCTATAATCTCAGGGCGAAGCCTGTTGATTTCAGAGTGGGTCAAAAGGTATTCAGACGGAATTTTGCTCAAAGCAATTTCCAACAGAAAACTAATGCTAAACTGGGACGAAAATTTGTCAAGTGTGTTACCTGTTCGTGTTTAAGAGTTGTAGCCTGAACAATTGATCCTGCGAAATTTCTTTTATTTTTAGGACAGGACACGAATGCAAACACATGCATACATCCACAAGCTGGAACATGACATAGATCAGGTCAACTCAAGATTACGAACACACAAACACAGGCACACATCCACAAGCCGGAACATCACATAGAGCAGGTCAACCCAAGATTACACACACCAATTACACAAAGACTATCATAAATTTAAGAATAGCTTGTAGAAGGCTTAGTAGATAAGTTGTTAAAATCATTTTGAAATTTTGATTATTTGAATTACTAAGTAGCATTTAAGCATAATTAGAATATTAGCAGGATGCTCCGTCAATATGGATGTAGCCGAATAATTATCAATAACCAGTAATAACTTTCAGATTACATGGAATTTTGGTCCAAATTCCTGCGTCAAAAAAAATAAATAAATAAGTAAATAAAGTAAGGCAACAAAAAAAAATTAATAAAACGAACGTAATACAAAATACTGACAGAGCATACGCTGGCTAGAGGAGTCGGGGCCATATATATATACGATGTGTATACATTTGTTTACGCAAAGCACCTACAAAAAAAATTAAACTAATAAGTAAAACTATATGGATTGCTTCCCTGCAACTCTAAGCCCATACGCACTGACCTACAGGTCGATCTGGAAAGGGGCTTGAACATTGAAATGAAGTTGGCGACACACGGCCCTGCTCCCTTGACAGTCGTTCTCTGCAGTTGAGGCAGTAGAAGCGTGAACACGCCTGACTCATTGTTCGCTTGTGAAAAAGTAAATTAAAATTAATATAAAAACAAGAAAAAAAAAACCAGAACGGAAAGAGTGGTCCTGAAAATAAAAGAGGAATAAATAAAATAGAAGTAGTCGTACGGACGTTGGGACCAAACGTCTAAGAAAAACATTTTGGAATAGAGCCTCGTGGTCGGGGGCCTTCTTGAGCATCCACGCTGCACGTTGCATCCTGCCCGATAGAGCTAAGTATTTATTAAATTCATAACATTTTTTTGGTATTTGCGTTCTCCTCTTTATAAATATTAGAATAGGTATAAGGTGGTTTAATGATAAATTTTGAAATAAATCTCAGTGAAAATTAGAGAGTGTTTAGCTGACGTGACCTTTTTTTTTTTTTTTTTTATTATTAAGCCAAGCTCAGGGGATACCCTATGATGCAAAGCACAGCGTGGCAGGAAGGAGATAGGGAAAGGATTAAGGGATATGAGGAGAGCGGCGGAGGTGCCGATGTATGTCGCCCTTAAACTTTCGCAGGTTGTATGCCGGAGGAAAGACAGAAGATGGTAGACTGTTCCACATTCGCACAGTTCGGGATAAGAAAGCATCACGGAAATTAAGTGTACTGCCGAAGGTAATTTGAAGGGTAAAAGGATGAGCGCGGGATGCAGCGCGAGTATTACGTGCAGGAACTATTCAACCTAGGAGTTTCGTAAAATTCTCCCTATATAAAAATTACGTGGCGCCCAAAATCAAAAAAAAATATTAACATCGAAATTAGTTTCCTTCAGCGTGCACGGCATATCCACGACCTTTCTCCACTAGAGCTAGTGCCTTAACTTACGGTCTGAGTAAGAGCCGTAACATTTTTGGCGCCCAACACCTATGGAAATGTGTATTCAATAAAGTGGAAAATTTTGCAAGTGCCTAACGTACAGTTAAAACCATAACAAAAGGAAACCGGTATTCGTATTAGATCAGTGCAAACGACCTCTGAAACTTTCACGGGTGTCAAGCTGTTCAATTTTTTTGTTTTTGTTAGAGAAAAGTGATCCGCTGAAAAATTGTAATCTGTGTAGGAGTGGGTGAGGTTTGGAATTGTGATTGCCTGCGGAGTTTTGGAAGCAAGCGACACGCATAAATCAGGAATAACAGAAAGATTTTCCTCTGCTGCCGTCATTCGTTTGTGTTCTGTGATGCAAGGTTTATATTTCTTTTTTTTTGTGTAGGTGCAATTTTCAGCACAGCTGACAATTAGCATTGCGGTAACTGAATTACATTCCGGTAACAGTGCAATACTTACACATATACGTGTAGTGCATTTCAGAACAATCGGGTCCAAGTGTATGCAAGTTTTGTGCAAAGTTGTAGTAGCGGTATGTTGTGCTAGGAATAAATGATTTAAGCAGGTCCAAAATGAAATATAAAGGGAAACAAATTATTTGAGATATTCTATAGTTCGTATTATTGATGGTTCGAAAATTGAGCGGAAGCATATTAAAAGAACGGATGAGGCAATTTGTTATGTTTGTCGCAGTAGAGTCGTGTAGTATTTTGCTTTGATTTGGCACCCAACTGAATTATTTTCCTTTCCAGAAAGCCTTTTTATTATGCGTATGAATGCTGGTCTACGCCACGTTGTTTTGATACATGGTACGGAAGATTCAAGAAATAACCAAAGAGGCTTCGTGATAATAAGTCCTGCGTATGACATAGAAGTTGACTGATTGAATTATCGATATAGAGGTTAGCTCGCAGTTGTTGCATAAAGTGCAATCTGAAGTCGTATGCTGAACAGGTGCTTCAAGTTGAAGTAAAAGTACAAAGTAAGTCGTATTTTAAGATTAGAATTTTTTTTTTTCGCTCCAAGTGGTCGAAAGCGAGTATCCCGCTAAGTGTTAAAGACTTAATTACCCGAACATCCAAAGGAAATAACATTTGTGTGTTGTATACCAAAGAGATCAAAGTAAACAAAAAGGAGAAAATTATTTTTTTTCACACCATATCCAAGACCGCAATTTAATGATCATATTTGCGCGAAAGCAATTTAGCTAATTAGATTCCAACGGCGGCATTCGTTCAATGAATGGGGAACGATAATATGCGAACTGCATTCTAAGTGATTGGTAAGAAGGAAATTTTCTACTATACTTACAACGGATTACCCGTACTTAGTGAAGTACTTAAAGCGACCCCACACACATTTTGAGCGGGTGATAGTATTAAATTTTACTATTTAAATAAATAAAAATAAGCTTACAAATCCTTTTGGCTGCTCATGCGAAACGCCTCATATTATATCTTCAGATTATACCTATTACTATATATATAATTTTTTTCTACATATTTTTTTATTCTCATTTGCTATTATATTGCTATATAACACGATTATTATATATTTGGATTACAATTTTTTTTTGTTGCTCATGCGGAGCGTATTATATAATTAGTAGTTCGGATTATAGATCCTTTTTGGCTGCCCATATGTGGCGCAGTATATTAGTACTATATACTTAAATTATAAATATTTTTTTTTTGGTCGCTCATGTGGAACATATGACTTTACTATTACATGTTGAGATTATAAGTCCTTTTGAATGGTCTATATCAGATCGCCTGGTTGATGGGCACGCCGCCCTCCCACATGAAAAAAACAATAATTCTTTGAATAAATTATAGAAGTTTTTCTGCATATACATCTTTTTGTTTGATTGCTCATGGAACGAGCAAAGATTAATAAGTTAAATAATCTGAATGGGGTGGGATAGTGCGGAGGATATACTATAAATAACTTTTTTTGTTGCATAGCACATCTTGAGGAATTGGAGTAGATGCGGCATACAGGTCCCATCTAATCAAGCTTTTAAATGTTCATATTAGGATTATCAGGTATTAGGTATTAAGATCGAATGAAGTTCAGCATACAAATTTTCGTGTATACTTGGACATATTGAATTTTTTTATCAATGAATTCGCGAAAGTTTTTTTGTAGTTTTCAGTAAACTTGTGAATGAAGAACAATCACAAAGTCTCGCTATAGCCATTTTGTCTTTTTTTTTAAATACTCTCGTGGTTATTGAGTAAAAGGGTCAGTAAAGGTAACTAATTGGAAACGAATAAGTTGTTCGAGTCGGATACCCCTCCTCTTATTTTATAACCATACGATAGAGGCTGCTATAAGTTGCTTCTATAAATTTAAATTTTGTAATCTAATCTTGGGACTAAGGGTGATCTATTGTTTCGCATCAAGAGGGTAGATAAGTACTTATTTCGTACTTAAAGTGCTATCCGTTCTCAACTTAATATAGTAGTTCTTTTGAGGTTGACCCATCTCTGGGAGGAATTTATCAATTTTTTTTTTTTTGTAAAAATGGAGGTGAACCGCCTTACGCAAGAGGAGTTAAGCTACCAGCTACTCGTACGAGGCCTAGAAACAGGTTCAGTTGATGAGATGCGCAAGATCTTGAGAGGGGGTTTCAAAGCAGAAAAATCAGGGGATAATTTAAAAGCTGATAAATACCCTTTTTCTTTCGAGCAAGATGGAGAATCAGTAAAGGGCAAGATAGTGGAACTCAATACACTTATCGAGAATTTTTCCGGGGACGCTTCCAGTGGTGGCTATGCCAAGATAGTGTCAAAGATTAACTGGGCATTAGATAGGATTAAGCGAGTGAGACTGGAGAAACAGGAACTGATAGCTACCAGGAATAAGTTAAAGAAAGAATTGATTTCTACCCTAGGGGCAATACAAACTAAGGAAGAGGCGGACGTGTCCGGCGAGTCAACCAGTGATAACGAGGATAGTCAGAACTGTACAATTACTGGGAAAGCAGTTACTTACATTCCGGTCCACAAGTGGGACCTGAAGTTTACAGGGGACCAGGGTCAGTCTCTCAACTCTTTTCTGGAGAGAGTTACCGAGCTACGCGAAGCCAGAGGAATCTCCGAAGCTCAATTGTTTCGATCTGCCTTGGACCTGTTTAATGGTCGAGCTCTCATTTGGTATAGGGCAAACAAAGTCGATTTCAAATCTTGGTCTGATTTAGTGAGAGACTTGCGTAACGAGTTCCTGCCCATCGATTACGATGACCGTTTAACTGAGGAGATTAAAAAGCGTACCCAAGGTAAAGATGAGTCCATCGGGACATACGTAGCGATAATGAGTAGTTTGTTCTCACGTTTAACAGATCCAATGAGCGAAGAGCAACAGATGAGAATTTTAAAACGGAACATAAGTCCTCTTTACCAAAGTCAGCTAGGCCTGAGTGAAATCAGCAGTGTAGCGGACTTGGTCAGCATGGGAAGGAGGCTTGAAGCGGTGCGAGCTTCGGTCGAGGCCTTTGTCCCCCTCCTTCTAGGCGACACACAAACCTGTTAGAACCCGATCTTGCGTATGTTTCATACACAAATCCAAATGTATCAGCTATTTCAAATCAACCCAGGTCGGATCCCGTATATAAATGTTATAACTGCAAAAGGGAAGCTCATACATCTCGGTTTTGTAGGCAGCCACGGCGCTGTTTCGGATGCAATGCGGTGGGAGTTATTCGTGCTCACTGCCCTAGTTGTAGTAGACCACATACCAACAACAATAATAGTCGCCAAAATTCGGGAACCGTGTCAAGAGCTCAGCAGTAGGCGGCATTCTGAGCTCCGGTAGTCTCAACAGAGCCGCAGCGGTAAAAAGAGAATTTAGGTTTGGCGAGGTAGATCGAAATAATCCTTTCAAATCAGCTATGCTGGATTTTATCTTCACTCGGGTGAAGAATGATGAGAGGCCGTATTTAGAGATTTCCATTTTTAACGTACCGATGACTGGACTGCTCGACTCAGGTGCTTCTAGAATGGTAGTCGGAAAGATCGATTGGCACAAATTACAGGCTATGAATACAAAGTGGAGTACATCAGTCCACAGCTCGGCGACGCTCGCGAACGGAGACAAAGTTGAGATCTTGGGTACAGCAAATTTACCTATTGAACTGAAGGGCATAATAAAGGTACTGGAAGTGTTAATAATCCCCTCGTTGTCTCATGAAATCATTCTAGGCTCCGACTTTTGGAAAAAAATGAACATAACTGCTAATTTAAATGAAGATATATGGGAGTTCACAAGTTTTCTTAGGCAAATTAGTATATGTACCTTACAAAGCCAATCTACACTTACAGAGGAGCAGAAGAGTAGGCTTGAAGATCTGGTAGTTAAAACGAAACAGAAAATGGGAAAGGGATTAGGAAAGACTAATGAGGTAGAGCACATAATAAGGACGAACTCTCCACCAATCAAGCAGAGGTACTATCCAGTGTCTCGTGCAATTCAAAAAGCTATCAATACCGAGCTGGATAAAATGCTTGAAGATGGTATAGTTGAACCCTCAAACAGTGCGCGGGCCTCGCCGATAGTAATGGTGAGGAAACGGGACGGTAGCTATCGATTTTGTGTCGATTACCGGAAATTAAATAATGTAACAGTGAAGGATGCGTATCCGATCCCATACCTATCATCAACCCTAGACAAACTGAGGGACGCAAAATATATATCCTCCCTTGATATTAAATCTGCTTTCTGGCAGATTCCCATGGCAGAAGAATCCAAACAGTACACAGCATTTACGGTGCCAGGGAAAGGACTGTTGCAGTTCTGCCGCATGCCGTTTGGTCTCACTAATTCTCCTGCGACCTGGCAGAGACTTATCGATCGCGTTCTTTCCGTTGCCCTAGATGATCACGTATTTGTATACTTAGACGATGTAATCATTGTTACCCAAACTTTCGAGAAACACTTGGAAATTTTGACAGAAGTATTTCAACGCTTACAAGAAGCAGGTCTAATAATTAACTACGACAAGTGTGAATTTTGTCGCTCCGAACTTAAGTATTTGGGATATGTCGTAGGAGCAAACGGATTACAGGTCGATCCGGAAAAAGTAAAGTGCATACTAGATATCCCACGTCCAAAAACTGTTAGTGAGGTTCGTCGTCTAATAGGAATGATCTCTTGGTATAGGCGATTTGTTCCGTCCTTCTCATGTCTTAGCGCGCCTATAACAGCCTTGCTAAAAAAGAATAAAAAATTCTCGTGGAGTGAAGAGTGTGAGCAATCTTCCCAAGCTATTAAAGAAAAATTAGTAAGTGCCCCAATCCTATCGTGCCCTAACTTCGATCTTCTCTTCATCGTGCATACAGATGCTTCTGGTTTTGGAATAGGCGCGGTCCTGACACAAAAGGAAGAAGATGAAGAAAGAGTTATCGCGTACTTAAGCCGATCCTTGAACCGCTGTGAAAGGAACTACTCGACGACAGAGCGAGAATGCCTCGCCGTCTTATGGGCAGTAGAGAAACTGAGGCCCTATTTGGAAGGGTCTCATTTCGTAGTCGTTACGGACCATGCATCGCTGGTTTGGGTAAACAATTTAAAAGACACGAACGGACGCCTCGCCAGATGGTCTGTTAAAATGCAGCAGCATGACTTCGAAATTGTACATCGAAAAGGCAAGGAACACGCTCTCCCCGACTTCCTTTCAAGGTCAGTCCCTATAATTGATTTAGTCCAGACAACACCAAGTATCAACCCTACCGACAAGTGGTATATTAAAATGCTACACCAGGTAGGAGCGAATCCATCTTCATTTCCAGACTGGAGAGTCGAGCAGGGAAAATTATGGAAACATGTTAGAGTAAAATATCCTTCCTTATCTGTCGACTCTGATCATTTGAAAGAAGTAATCCCCAAAGAAAACCGGAGAGAAATTTTATATGAGGCACACGATAAGCCGACAGCGGGGCACTGTGGTATACAAAAGACCTACGACCGTCTTCAACAACGTTTCTTTTAGCCAGGTATGCGGAAAGATATCACGAAATACGTACGTAATTGTTTGACGTGCCAAGCAGTTAAGCCATAGTTGCGTAAACCTGCAGGATTAATGGCTATACGGAGGCATGCAAGCCGTCCCTAAGAAACTTTATGTATCGATTTAATAGGCCCGCTTCCTAAGTCTAGCCAAGGTTACTCTTTTATACTGACAGTGGTCGATCAGTTCAGCAAGTTCGTTCTCCTCTTTCCTTTGAGGTCAGCCACGGCAAGGCTAGTAACTCGGAATATCGGGGACCATGTGATTTTGTTATTCGGCGCAATTCAGGAGCAAAGAATTTAGAAAACTTTGTAACGAGTATGGGATACAAATTAATTTTACAGCCTTATATCACCCTCAAGCGAACCCCTCAGAACGGGTTAATCAAGTAGTGAAGACAATGCTTCGGGCTTATGTCTCGGATAATCACCGCAATTGGGATCTTCAGCTGCAAAAAGTAGCTTGTGCTATCCGGTCATCTCAACACGAGGTGACGAAGTTAAGTCCACATTTTATAAATTTTGGCAGGGAAATATTGCTGAATGGGAACAGTTTAAAGGAGTATAAAGAAGGTGAAGAACACAATATAGAAGCACATTATAAGGCTCATATCGATCTCCATGAAGAAGTAAAGGGACGTCTAAAGAAGGCATCAGAGAGGAGTCGCAATCGGTATAACCTCCGTAGAAGAGACACCAGATATTATCCAAAAGATTTAGTGTGGAAAAGAAATTTTGTGCTCTCCGATGCAGCGCAACACTTTGCAGCCAAATTGGCACCAAAATTTGTGGGACCTTTCATCGTGAAGCGTAGAGTTTCACCGTGGACGTATGAGTAAGAGAACAATATTGGGAAGGGGTGCGGCATCTGGAATGTGAAAGATTTAGAACCATACAGCAGAGATACGTCAAATGATTAGTAATATTGCTTGGGACATCATAGGGTCCTATGGGTGATTTATTTAATGGGCGTCAACTTAAGAGAACACTGGTTACGTTTAGTAGTCGTCTGGCATGAGGTGCTGGGATCGTATCTTTACGAAGTCTATCATGTGGTTCATACTAATTGGTTATCAAGGAAAAATCCACTAATTAAATTCACATCCATATTGACGGAAAGTCATTCTTTGCAACAACACAGCATGTAACTTGATTTTCCTTGCTCTGATACTACGCTATAATTAATGTACTTAGGCTCAGGTATCCAGCGTTATCAGATAATTTCGTAAGCCAAAGTTCCGTTTCTCTGCACGTTGTTCTACTATCCTAGACAATTACTTTACAAACACGTTTTGTAGGATTTTTAACAATGTTTCACCCTTCAAAGGAGATATTAGCTATAGTTGCTATAAACTTGGAGCAAAAACTTCTATTGAGGTTCTTCTTTTGTTCTCTTTTCATTCAAATCAGAACATATCTGACGGGATAAATACGGCTGCAGTTTTTATGACACTCTCGAAGTGATTTCTCGGAAAAGGTAGTTCGAAGAGAGTAATTCGTGGAAAACGTATTTCTTATAAAGTATTCGATACTATTTTTCAGTGACTCCGGAGCAACCACCTTCACATTCAGATATTTGTTGCCGACACTGGGCGAGGTTTGACATACTTTACAAAATTCTCAAAACGAAAATAACTTTCATGTTTGAATTCAACGGTAGGACGCTCTGCATTCTTTTATTGAGTTTCCTCACATGATCCTTTGCGTTTCTTCATAGTAGTTCTAAATATATTTTTTTTTAAAAAGACAGGATCGCGGTTGAATTGCAGGGCAAAGTTAATAGGTTATGTGTTGTATGTCAGTCGAGTGAATGGGAAAGATTCCGGTGGTTCCACCGAAATCTTTAGGAAGAAAGGGGAGAGTGTTACCTGTTCGTGTTTAAGAGTTGTGGCCTGAGCAATTGATCCTGCGAAATTTCTTTTATTTTTAGGACAGGACACGAATGCAAACACATGCATACATCCACAAGCTGGAACATGACATAGATCAGGTCAACTCAAGATTACGAACACACAAACACAGGCACACATCCACAAGCCGGAACATCACATAGAGCAGGTCAACCCAAGATTACACACACCAATTACACAAAGACTATCATAAATTTAAGAATAGCTTGTAGAAGGCTTAGTAGATAAGTTGTTAAAATCATTTTGAAATTTGATAATTTGAATTACTAAGTAGCATTTAAGCATAATTAGAATATTAGCAGGATGCTCCGTCAATATGGATGTAGCCGAATAATTATCAATAACCAGTAATAACTTTCAGATTACATGGAATTTTGGTCCAAATTCCTGCGTCAAAAAAAAATAAATAAATAAATAAAGTAAGGCAACAAAAAAAAATTAATAAAACGAACGTAATACAAAATACTGACAGAGCATACGCTGGCTAGAGGAGTCGGGGCCATATATATATACGATGTGTATACATTTATTTACGCAAAGCACCTACAAAAAAAATTAAACTAATAAGCAAAACTATATGGATTGCTTCCCTGCAACTCTAAGCCCATACGCACTAACCTACAGGTCGATGTGGAAAGGGGCTTGAACATTGAAATGAAGTTGGCGACACACGGCCCTGCTCACTTGACAGTCGTTCTCTGCAGTTGAGGCACTAGAAGCGTGAACACGCCTGACTCATTGTTCGCTTGTGAAAAAGTAAATTAAAATTAATATAAAAACAAGAAAAAGAAAAAAAGCCAGAACGGAAAGAGTGGTCCTGAAAATAAAGGAGGAATAAATAAAATAGAAGTAGTCGTACGGACGTTGGGACCAAAAGTCTAAGAAAAACATTTTGGAATAGAGCCTCGTGGTCGGGGGCCTTCTGGAGCATCCACGCTGCACGTTGCATCCTGCCCGATAGAGCTAAGTATTTATTAAATTCATAACATTTTTTTGGTATTTGCGTTCTCCTCTTTATAAATATTAGAATAGGTATAAGGTGGTTTAATGATAAATTTTGAAATAAATCTCAGTGAAAATTAGAGAGTGTTTGGCTGACGTGACCTAGGAGTTTCGTAATATTCTCCCTATATAAAAATTACGTGGCGCCCAAAATCAAAAAAAAAATATTAACATCGAATTTGGTTTCCTTCAGCGTGCACGGCATATCCAGGACCTTTCTCCACTAGAGCTAGTGCCTTAACTTACGGTCTGAGTAAGAACCGTAACAAGTGTCGGGTTAAAGCCAAGAAAGGAAACTCTTTATACGAGCTTGAAGATCTGCAGGGGAAACCCTTAGGACTCTATCACGCCAAAGACATCAGGCAGTGATATCCATTCTAGAAGCGTCATCTATCCACTGTCACGTTTATTCCTGGTTGCCCTAAGAAGGCATCCAGCCAGCTTCACTGGTAAACTATAGGATATTGCGTAGCCCTCCTATTGCCCCGTCAATGGTGGGTGATATACCTCTTGGAACTCAATGTCGTCAGCACACCGCTACCGCTTATGAGTAGATAACCTTCTTATAGTCCCTTCCGGATCGGCCTCATTAGGAGGATTTTCCTTGTCTGCCCGCCTACAACATTTCGTTAATCGGCAACCGTCGAACATAGTAGTACTAAATCTAAATCCTGGTAGCCCTAAGAAGGCATCGAGCCAGCTTCACTGGTAAACTATAGGATATCGCGAATCCCTCCTATTGCCCCGTCAATGGTGGGTGATATACCAGTTGGAATCCAATCCTGTATATGGCTGTTAGCAAGTTAGGAAATGAATTCGACAACATCACCACTTCGAGGACGCCTTGGGGACACACCCTTGAACAATCACCGGGCGGAGATCGGAGCGAGATGTTGTGCCGGGAAAGCTTAGCGATCAGTTGTTTAGGTTACTGACCGCGAGGCTTCCTCAGCGACTCGGTGAAGGACGGCAAAGAGACATCGACCGGCTGGATTTTTTAGGTTACCAGGTTGTCGATGTAAATTTGGTTTCCAACACGGAGAAGGATGTCGAGGTCTGATCAAAGACTGACGAGACTTTAAGGTTGTGTCCTCGATGCGTCATTAGTCAAGCAAGGGCAACAGTTGTAGCGAAGAGCGCACCCGTCGTCAGCCCTACCTACATCCATCTTGCCATGAACATAGATAGGTGCTGCAACAGACACCTCCTGCTGCAAAATTCACCTCGGGGACATATGTGGATGGCCGCACAGCATATTGCCGCTAGCGATCAGCCGGCTTGGGGTGGTTCTTGCCACCCACTTCCCGTCGGTGCTTGAAAGCTGTGCAAAAAGGAACCTGACTTCTCTTCCTGGGACTTCAGACGGACGGACGGACACAAAAAAATCCCTTTCGTCATGTTGCCGGTTACTCGTCTCCCACTGGTGCAACCTAAAAACCTGTGAGAAAAGAAAGAAAGATTCATGCAGCTGAAATAGATGAGAGAAAACCTTTCCGACGCAGTACCAGTGTACGACACCCGGAGAAGCTACGACGCAGGCGAAAGCAAAGAGAGAGGGAGAGAGAGTGCTGACGTGGACTCCAGTTGTTGAGATAGTCCAGGCCTTAACTTGAATGGGCCCAACGCCCCCATCCACCCTGGCTAAGGCGTCAAAGCATGGGGTTATCCTTAGCATCACTTATATGGTGTGTGTACGCTAGAGCAGCTCACCCCATGACCTCACCACCCACTGCTTCGAACTCTACTTACGCATATGAAAACAAAAGAAAGGTTTAGAGCACTCAACAAGGAGAACAAGGTATGTGCGTTCAATGCTGACGAAACATGAATTTATTAAGAAAAATATCCGAAGCTTTCGCTATTCACGGCTTGTCCCTACTATCTAACCTTAAGGCTACTTGTCACACAGGCAAAATGAATTCAAACACATTATTTTACTATATTATTATAATGGACTTACTTGCTATCACCTGTACTTCACCACTGGCGGGACAAAATCCCTCGACGGCTGCAACTGATTCTGCTTGGGTGCACCCTTTTCTCCTTCGACAACGTTGGTGGCCGCAATAGCTTATTTCAAATGTTTGGGTTCATTGACCTCTTTCTTTGTTTTGTTCTTTTCACCTCTTTTGGGTGCTTTAGAACATTACCCCTTATCGGAATATATTACTACCATGCAATTTGTATTATTTAATTAGTTTAACCTACAGTTGAGGTGAATGGCAGAATCGCCCTTAGTAATTGGTATATATATATACTGGTTCCAAAAGGGAACTTAACTTTTTAACCTTCTTATACTGTCCAGATAGAGGTGCCAAAATTCGCAAGATATGCACAGGTAAATATATGCACTAAATGATTTATATTTCTATAATCCTTTCAGAAATTTAAATTCACTAAAAATTTTCTTAATTTTCAGGTAATTGTGCCAAAGTTCGCTAGATATGCACAGGTAAATATACGCACTAAACGATTTATATTTCTATAATCCTTTTCAAAAATGTAATTTCACTAATAATTCTCTTAATTTCCAGGTAATTGTGTCAAAGTTCGCAAGATATGCACAGGTAAATAAATGCACTAAATGATCTGTATTTCTTTTATAATCCTTTTTGGAATTTTAACTTCACTAATAACTCTCTTTATTTTCAGATAATTGTACCAAAATTCATAAGCTATGCACAGGTAAATATACGCACCAATTAAATCTTTGTTTCCATAATAATCTTTTTCAGAAATTGAAATTCGCTAATAATTTCCTTTATTTTCAGATAACTTTGCCAAAGTTCGAAGGATATGCACAGGTAAATATACGCACTAATTAAGCTTTATTTCTATAATAATCTTTTTCAGAAATTGAAATTCACTTATAATTTCCTTAATTTTCAGATGATTGTGCCAAAGTTAATAGAATATGCACAGGTAATATACGCACTAATTTCTTTTATAGATCATAATTTTCTTTATTTTCAGACAATTGTGTTGAAATTAATAAGATATGCACAGGTAAATAAATGCACTAAATGAACTTTATTTCTTTTATAATCCTTTTTGTAAATTTAACTTCACTAATAACTTTCTTTATTTTCAGATAATTGTCCCAAGATTCATAAGATATGCACAGGTAAATATACGCACTAATTAAATCTTTGTTTCTATAATAATCTTTTTCAGAAATTGAAATTCACTAATAATTTCCTTAATTTTCAGATGATTGTGCCAAACTTCATTAGATATGCACAGGTAAATATACGCACTAAATGATTTATATATCTATAATCCTTTTCAAAAAATGAAAATTCACTAATAAATCACTTTATTTTCAGCTAATTGTGGCAGAGTTCACAAGATATGCACAGGTAATATACATACTAATCAATCTTTATCTCTTTTATAGTTAATAATTTTCTTAATTTTCAGATAATTGTACCAAAATTCACAAGATATGCACAAGTAAATATATATGCACTAAATGTTCTTTATTTCCTCTATAATCTTCTTCAGAAATTTAAATTCACCAATAATTTTCCTTAAATTCAGATAATTGTGCCGAAATTAATAAGATATGCACAGGTAAATACATACACTAAATGATCTTTATATCTTTTATAAGCTTTTTCGGAATAGGAGAAAATCGTAGTCTTCAAAAAAAAAAAATCACAATAATTTATTCAATCAAAATTAATAAAACAAAACTTTTCCTCGATCAACGTTCGCGCCGGTCCGCCTTGGTCAACTTCTAAAGTCCAACTTTCCGACTACACGCAGTCTGCCTACATTGCAGCCGTTCTTGACTCAACCACCGGTAAGCGAGCTACGTACGGGTGTGCGTGTATGATTTTTAGGCAAAATCGTTGCCATCGAAAATTTTGTGTGGTAAAATTTCTCGGAATTTTTTTGTCGTTTTCGCAAAGGTTTATTGTATGTGGGTATCGCGCGATATTTTACGGCTAGGCGAATTGCCGTTTTCGTCTCCTGGATGTTGGTGACTAGCGGTAAGTTTTATGTAGAAAATTATAATTTGTGAGCATTTTGCACAAATTGGGATTTTTCTTTTTTTTTCATTTGAAATATTTTACTTGTTGTTGCTTTCCTTTCAGGTTTTACGTTTTTTTCTTCTTTTCAGGGTTTTTGTAATACGGAGAAGTAGCATAGGGCTACTTCTCGAAAATATTTAAATTTTTACCTCTTTTCAGAAATTTGTAATATGGAGAAGTAGCATAGGGCTACTTCTCGAAAATAACTAAGTTTTATCCCCTTTTTAGGTACCCGAAAAATAAAATACAAATAAAAGAAAAAAAATGCTTAATAATAATAATAAAAAAAAATTTTAAGAGAGGAAAAGGGAATTTAAGGTAGGTAAAAAAAAAACAAGAAAAAAACCGAAAGGTAGCGTGAGGGAAGAACGCTACACAGTCGTAATCGAGTACGAGTAATGAGGAATGCTCATTGGGTCGTGGGTCGGGACACACATTGGGTGCCCGCAGCGATGAGGCCTATGTTTAAGGCCGGCTAACTAAGTCGACCATTTTTCAGCGTTGTCTGAACCACGGGTGGTCTAGACCACTCTGCCCTGTTATGGTCATAGCGTATTGCATGTAGCAATATGCTGCACTGAGAAATACTGTAGCATGTATGACGGCCTTTAGTTAAACCGACTGCTGAACACACCCCAAACTCGACGAACAAGCTCGGTGTGGCATGCTGATTGTGACAAGGAAGAAGAAGAGTTTTGTCTTCCATCTGTTTGCGAAAGGCAAACTGCAAAGTAAAAAAGACACTAATGTGATCCACAAATATCGGAAGAGATTTAACCAATAAAAGACAAACTATCACTGGAGAATAATCACGATAAAGAGTTTAATCGTTCAGGTAAAGTTTTGGAAATTTTTACAATTGTATATTCCGGGAAGTATAAAGATCGATTAAGAGTATATCAATTTTAAGTGATTGACACTTGATTGCGAACCAGCGGAACCTTTATAGGACGCCGAAAATACCCCCCTTGAATGTCCTCAAACAATTGCTGCATTGGAAACAAGAGAACAGGTGGATGGACATTTTCCCATCGATTTCTACCCGTCCGGCAACCGCAAATAGCTTAAATTTGGCGAGAATCTCGCTGTATAGGAGGCAGAATTGGCCCCTAAAGGACCACTTTTGACGCGCAATACAAACATACAGATTTGCCAATGATAAGAGGGCCATTGCAAAGGCCATCAGGATCGGGCACGTTTTCAGGAATATGAAACGTCCTCAAAAGCGACACGGAATTTTCAAGATTGTACCTGCGGAGGATAACTGTTTTTGATAAGTACCACATTTTATTATTAGTACATTTTGCTCTGATAGAGTTTTTCTTTTTGTAAGCTCCTAGACGACCTAATCCAATTTAAATTAAATAGATATCGATTGAAATTATTCAATTGAACATAATTAGAGATTTTGCGAAATTAGTCACATGGAATTTACTTAGATTGCTTTTGGAGTAGTCATAACCTAAGTTTTTTGCAATTTCATGAAATTGAATATTCATTTGAACATAACTAGAGATTATGTGAAATTAGTCAGACAAAATTTACATTAATTATAACATAAGTTGTTTTTGCAATTGGATACGGGAAGATATTCAGTGCTAACTTAACTAAGTATTATGTGAAAGATTCTCATAAGGCTAATTCAGTGCTAGATTACAACCTTCAGCAAGATGGTAAGACTATATTCCAATGCACTATAATAGCGATTTAGGTTTATTCCAGTATTTTCATATTTGAAAACGAAAAGAAAGAATCCAATAATACTGTTTGGAACTCAGCTATACACCATGCACAACAATTAAATTATATGTATTACTTATGAAATTTCATAGTGCATTCAGTCATTTTGAATTACTATCTTTTTATTCTTAATTAAATCAATCATTGTGAATTTTCATTTCTGTATTGTTAATTTGCTCACTGTAAAATCATCAAATATGTGTTAGTAGATAAAACTGATAGGAGCGAGTCCAGTTAACCGGACAGTGGTGAAACAGATGTTATACAAAGCTGTCGGAATAAAGAATTCATCTAAGTAATAACACGGTGTTTTTTAATTACTTTCGCCCTAATCTGTCGTATAGCCATCGACGCGAGTATTGCGGAATTCCAGCTACATTATTCTACAAATACTAAAACATAAACAAGTCGCCACCTCGCACATACGTCATGTTCCTTCAAATTCGAATTTTAAGGAACATCCCTTAGCTCTGTAGACGAGCGACGTTCAGCGGAACATCCTAAATTTTCTTATATTGGAATCACCATTTGATTCACTTGTACAAGAAATTGATGACACGATAAATAATAACAAACAAACAACATATCTGAAGTAAACACAGACGTTTATTGAGCTGATAATAGGTTTTTTAATTACGATAATGAAAAACAAACTTGCTTTGAATGAAAAAGGGTATGAACCATGAAAAGAAAGGACTTTTAATCCGCTTGAAATGCTATTTTCTTAATTTATTTTTTTTCTCGTAATTTTGGCTTTACCAAAATTCCGTTAAGATACTTTTATATTCAAATAATAAATTTTCTGAATTAGATACCTCATTTTATTACGACTTCTGTTGTCTATGCAAATTATTAATAATTTTAGGTACGAATTAAGATGAAGCGCTTTCATTACTATTGATTTTCTTTTGATTTAATATATGTAGAAAAAAAAAGGGAAAAGATATAATAAACGTAGAAATAAATTGAACCCAGAACGATTATAACAAAAAGGAAAAATGTTATAAATTTGTAGACTTAAAAAAAAAAAAAAAAAAAAAGGAAACAAAGGGTCCAGAAGTACCATTGAGCTGAGATCAATTACGCATACCTATAATATGTAAGTGTGGAAACCTAGATGAGAATTTATTTAATTGTTTTATTTCAGTACGTTTACATTTTTAGTAAAAGCCTTATAGTAGTACTCACTCAATTAGAAAAAAATTGTATTGTATTATAGGAGGTAAGGAGGAAATTAGCGATGGTATTATAAAAATGTGGTACTCCCAACAGAAATATAAGCCTCAATATAACGTAGTCATGACTTAGAGACTTTTCAGTTTCTCCTTCACTTTCCTGGAGCCCTCTCACATGAAGGTCGTCTAGGTCCTCTCTAGTCTCTTTACAGGTCAACAAGGGACTCTGAAAAATCTTGCCTTCAGAGTCAGATGGGTGGCTGGGGCATGCAAGGAAGGCATAACATCTGCGCCTTCGGTGTGGATATAGGTAAGTGACGTAATGGTCCCTTCAGGACCGAATGTGTGCCGGCGTTTTCCTTTTGGTGAATAGGCACGAATTTTTTTTGATTATGGCAGACGGCAGCAGCAGGTTTTTCGTGGAACCTCCCCACACTCTCCGCCAATAGGCGAGGTGAGCTAGCGTGGCGCCCTGCAGTCAACGCTGTCCGTCGAGTGATCTGCCAGCTCATGCTGGCAGTCTGGACTTCACGTCGAAGCCAATCACTCAACATAGTTCCATAACACAGTATCAGGGTATTGCACAGCAATCAGAACTTAAGTTTTTCCAATTTCAAAATTTAATATCAGGTTTGGATTTGTGCATTTGTGAAAAAGCGCACTTTCGCAAAATGGCGCGCGAAGTCTGCTTAGTACCCGCCTGCATGCGGTCAATAAAATTATTGCTATTAAATCTTTCTGGATGATGTAAGATGCAAAACTTCATATATTTTACACAGAAAAAAGCACCGAAAACTAAATGAACCACTTTAAAACTAAGTGAACACATTAAGCCTAGTATTGTGTTCATTTCGCGGATAAATTTTGTATGGAAATTTAGCGGTGAAATTTAGGACGTTTGCCAAACGGGCTAAATGCTGGCTAAATCTATTACTTTTCCATTCAGTAAATTTTCGAGCTTGCTAATTCTTCTTCTTCACATTCGTCTAATTATTTGACAAGTGCGGTTTATTTGAAAGATTTTTAGAAGTATTTATTTGTAAAATGAACAAATACAAGAAAATAATATTACGGCCATAACTTCTTTGTTTATTTCCTGCAATCCATCTTAAATGCCACACAATTGCTTTGCTTTTGACATAAAAGTGACAGCTGAGCAATTGGCTAAATTGCACTTTGGTTTGGCACAGCCCTGGAATTAGCTGGCTAAATTTCCAATGCAAACTGGAATTTAGCCAGCATTTAGCCCGTTTGGCAAACGTCCTTAAGCCCGGTACGCTAGAGCCAAGGAATTTTTGTTCCTATACAAAAACTATGTAAAAAAAATGTCATGGAATGCTCAACGAATTTTTTTCTTGACCGATATTTTGAAGTAGTACGCTAGAGAAAAGTAATTCGAATAGAAAAACTCTAATTCCCGATTGACAAAAAGATGTCGCCCTTTTACGAAAAATCCATTTATGTCAATATTTCTTGAAGAAATAAGTACCGATGCAGTTATTTATGTAAGGAATTTTGACGGTGGTGGAATAATTGAAAAATTAAACGAAGGAACGGCGATTTTGCAAGAGGTTTATCAATTTTAAAATGACAAATGGACGAATAAAACTTGTTTTACGTGTATCTTCATTTTTCATTGGAAATTATCCATTACTTCACTTTCTTTATTATTTCTATATTGTCTGAAATATATCACACAATTGACAAATCCAAATTGTCAAAAATTCCTTGACTTAATGTCAAATTTTCTTTAAGAAATAAGTGGAAAAATTCCTTGAGCTAATTCCTTGGCTTTAGCGTACCGGGCTTTAGTTGCGAAATATTTAGCCAAATCGGTATTGTGTTTTATCACCTAAAAGTTTGTTCGGTTTTGACAAGTAGATGGCAGTAGTTTCCACAAACATATATTTAGCATAAGATTTATCCGCTCAATACCTTTTTCCACGCTAAAATTTTGGCGTTTGAAGTTGAATGAAATTGGAATACACGAGTGGCAAGGTATTTTTATTATTTTCTTCTGACAAAAATTCCGTCTTCATTTAGACAACTCTTTTGAGAAGAACTTAAAATAGTAAGTATAAATATAATTTTCCTTACTATTTTGAGATTGGGTAATAGCAATAGCAATCTAAAAGAACACGAAATAATATCACAAATGCGCGACAACTGATTGTCAAAAACTGCCACCTGTCCCTGTTCGATTGCTGCGAAATATTTATCCGCTAAATGAACACAATACCGGGCTTTAAGCCAAAAATATAGAAGAATTAACACGAGAGAACAATTTCACAGGTCGTTACAGGTTGCCGTCTTCCCCTTCTTCTTTTTTCGGAACTGGATTTTGGTGCTCGGTCCAAGTCAGACTGGAAACGTGTGGTCGAGTCTCGACAATCGCACGTTCATCGTGTGCTCACGCTAGGTGCTGCTGCCAGCCGTCCTGTAGCATATTGCTGTATGCAGTATGCTACGACTATAACACCTGTTAAAAATTTGTGCCATTTTTGAAGCAAGAACGCCCAGTCCATGCTTATTATAGGTCTGTTCTCGTACTTGTTCATGTAAAAACATGAAAAACGTCAAAATGTATGATAAAGAGAGAAATTGAGAGTGACCCTCATAAAGTACGCGAACGGCTTCGAGCAAAAACTTGCGAATATTCGGGATCTGTAATAGCACATAGTACAATAAACAAATTTAATTTACCACTTTGAATACGTTCAAATGTTCTTGGAGGACATTCTACAACAGGCTGTGAAAACCCTAACTTGCGTTCAATTGTACACCGATTCATAAGTTATTATTATTTGTCGTTTAGAAACACTAAAGATGTTGAAAAATAGTATTATAGTATACACAGTATTACATCTGCAGATTTGATTTCAAACTTTATTTAGCTTGAAAGAGATAGACATATATAAGCAATATATTTGTCTCAAATTTCATGTCAATTCCAATACATTCCAACTAATACAGCCGTACTGTTTCTAAAATTCGTTACAGTTAATTGTACATTTTGAGCTTGAAAGAGACAAAATGATTTTAGGCAAAATTTGTGCCATTTTTGAGTATAGGAATTATATAGGATGGCTCAGTCCATTCTTATTATATGTCAGTGATGATTGACACTGAGAGCATACTTTCTGAAAGCAAAACTGGTGCCACATGAAACAGGAGATAAGTCAGTCCATTTATATGCATGTCAGTGAGTTGTTCGAAATAAAGGGTTTTCACAGCCTGTTAAAAATTTGTGCCATTTTTGAGGCAAGAACGCTCAGTCCATGCTTATTATAGGTCTGTTCGCGTACTTGTTCAGTTAAAAACATGAAAAACGTCAAAATGTATGATAAAGAGAGAAATTGAGAGTGAAATTGTACGCGAACGGCTTCGAGTAAAAACTTGCAAATATTCGGGATCTGTAATAACGACGTGAAATTTTCTGAGCACATAGTACAATAAACAAATTTAATTTACCACTTTGAATACGTTGAAATGTTCTTGGAGAACATTCTACTTCTACTGGAGGAGGAGCAACAGGTTTTACCATTTTTTTAAAACTAAAAACTTGAAAAATAACTGAAAACCGGCAACGAGCTGTCAAAACTTTCGAAGTTTTTACTGTTGAGAAAGTACACAACAAAATCGAAGCCCCGAGCAGATGTGAGTAAGCTAGGATTGCTTTATACCCTAGATGAAATAGTGTAGCTGTAGGTATATTATGATTGTGTAGTGCATAGAAATAAAGGCATTATTTCATCTCATCTGCCAAAAGCATAATAGAGATGTAACTATGTCATATATAAGAGTTAAAAACATTCAAATGTTTCATGTTCGTTTGTGTGCAATCAGACTATCAATCAATTATATTATAACTTTTGTAGTTTAAATATCTACAAATATAATATTTGCTTAGTACACTGTATGTATCTAGTCAGGAATAACACCATTAGCCATAGCGGAATATATTCATGCATTTATAATAAATTCAACTATATTGTTATGGAACTATAGTAGTTGTTCTATGGGGGCACCAGATCACTGTTTAAGCTTCCAGGATTTCGCCACAGATGGCGCCACCATCGCTAGGTGGGTAGAGTCCATACTAAATGTGGGTTTCTGTCTTAGCTGTATGGGGTTTGTGTCTTGGATGTTGGGGATACGAGACCACTTTCAGCACTCTCCAGCATAGGGAAATAGCATAGGATTTCGATTTTGTTGCTGGAGTTCGCTTATTTTTCATCTCGAGTCTTGGGGATACGAGACCACTTTGGGGATAGGAGACCACTTTTAGCACTCTCCATCATAGGGAATTAACATAGGATTTCGATTTTATTTCTGGAGTTCGCTTATTTTTCATCTCGGACTCGTAGGTTCTAATTTGACATTAAGTTTTTCATCTCGTGTTTTGGGGATACGAGATCACTTTCAGTACTATGCAGCAACTGAGCCCTAGCGGAATTAGCCGATACTGCCAGCATGCTCCGGTGAGTCTTGACTGTACTGGTTTATGTCTTGGATGCACCATTGAGTCTTGACTGCACCCTAGCGGGATGTGTCACTTGGTCTTGACTGCGTCCCTAGCAGCATTAGCCGGTACTACCAGCATGCTCCGGTACTACGGTTTTCGTGTGTGTGTGTGTGTGTGTGTGTGTGTGTGTGTGTGTGTGTGTGTGTGTGTGTGTGTGTGTGTGTGTGTGTGTGTGTGTGTGTGTGTGTGTGTGTGTGTGTGTGTGTGTGTGTGTGTGTGTGTGTGTGTGTGTGTGTGTGTGTGTGTGTGTGTGTGTGTGTGTGTGTGTGTGTGTGTGTGTGTGTGTGTGTGTGTGTGTGTGTGTGTGTGTGTGTGTGTGTGTGTGTGTGTGTGTGTGTGTGTGTGTGTGTGTGTGTGTGTAAGTATGTATGTATGTATGTGTGTGTGTGTGTGTGTGTGTGTGTGTGTGTGTGTGTGTGTGTGTGTGTGTGTGTGTGTGTGTGTGTGTGTGTGTGTGTGTGTGTGTGTGTGTGTGTGTGTGTGTGTGTGTGTGTGTGTGTGTGTGTGTGTGTGTGTGTGTGTGTGTGTGTTAGCCGGTACTACCAGCATGCTCCGGTACTACGGTTTTCTTGGATAGATATGTGGTGCGCCTAAATGTAGGCTTTTGGTTTTGAACTAATATTAGTAATAATTAAAGTTAACGCTAGGAAATGTCGGGCTCTGGTTCTCGAGATATTATCGAGTTTACCTTTTCAGATACAGTTAATATTATTAATAATTCAAGCTACCTAGGATAGTTTTGTTCATGTCAATAGATTGTAGAAGGTGTTATAGGGGCCGGGGTTATAGGGGGATAAAATTTTTTTTAGAAATCCTCTACGGGCTATGGTTTTCGAGATATTGGCGATTTTACCTTTTTAGATATAGTTAATATTAGTAATAATTCAAGTTTTTTTGCTCATGGGGGTGCTGCGTCTAATTGTAGGCTTTGTTCAGCATCATTCGAATTTCACAACATGACATCACCGTGAACAGATTCTAGAAGCCGATTAGCCGATACTACCAGCATGCTCCGGTGCTTTCTTGGATGTGTGGTACGATTCTCTTTGATTTGTGAAGTTTTTTGCTTCACTTTGGCCCACACGTGTCAGCATACTACGGTGTTGGGAAGTTTTTGCTTCACTTTTGCCCGCACGTGGCAGCGTGCTACGGTTTTGGGAAGTTGCTTCACTTTTTTGGATGTTTGGTGCGCCTAAATGTAGGCTTTTGTTGTTTTCAAGTGTTGCGCTTGGTTTTGAATTAATATTAGTAATAATTGATTTTTCTTGAGCGCCTAAATGTAGGCTTTTGGTTTTGAACTAATAATTAAAGTAAATAGTAGGAAATTTTTGTTCATGCCAATGGATTCTAGAGGGGTGGTATGTGGGGGGGGGGGGGGGGTATAATAAAGATAGGGAGGGGGGGTAATGATATTTCCTTCGGAAATCCTCTACGGGCTCTGGTTTTCGAGATATTAGCGTATTAATATTTCAAGTTATTTTTGCTCATGGAAATGGATTCTTGGCGGTGTGGGGTGGGAGGCGGAATGAAATTTTCATCAGAAATCCTCTACAGGCTTTGGTTTTCGAAATATTAGCGACATTTGCATTATAGCTACGTGTATAAAGTATTATAAATATATATTTATTTTAAATTGTATTATAGGTGTTTTTTCAAGAAATTATAAAACATCTTTGTTATTAATCCAAGAATTGTGTTTTGATGAAAATCCGAGCCATTTAACGTAAGCTTTATCTCCACTCTTCTTTAAGATTTTCTCTACGAGATATAGGTCTGGGTGTTTAACTATCAGCAGCTCCAATTCATAAAAACCTCCTGTGATTGGATTTCCTTGAGAATCTTCCAGCTGATATGTGATGGGGTTTGTGTTTTGAACTTTAATTATTTTAAAAATCTCAGCTGTCCAGTTTGGTATATAGCCTTTCTCAAATATATGCTTGTATTTGCTGATGCGTACAAAATCTCCAACTTTATACTTTGCAGGAACAACAATCTTTATATGAAAGCAGTTGTTTCTCGTTGGAGGTGTTGATATCACGTGGTCTCATTTTCGTAGTTCGATGTATTCTTGAGTTGTATTCAGTGAGCAGTTTCTTTACCATACCAATCCACTGATAAGTTCCATTAAAGCTGAATACCTTCCACATCATATCCTTTAGAGTTCGGTTAAATCGTTCCACTATTGATGCTTTGAGGAAACTGTACGTAGAGTAATGATTAATTGCATGCTTTATCATTAGATTTTTAAAGAGGCTGTTATAGAGTTCCTTTCCATCATCAGTCTGCAGGTTTTTAGGTATTCGTCCCTCGCTTAATATAGACTGCATGGCATCTCTTACTTCTACACCAGTTTTTCTTTTAATTGGAATTGCCGCTGCATATTTGGAGAAGGTATCAATTACTGTCAGCAGATAGCAGTAACCCTTGTTCACATACTTGTAGGGATCCATTTCAACCAAGCCTGCCTGCCACAAGTCATCTAGTCCTTTGATAATCACACGACGTCGTTTAAAATTTTTTCTCGCTGGTTTATGCAGCTCATTTACCACTTGTCTCTTACTCATCGTAATTATAAATGAAACAGATTTCTCAAGAGTTTTCACTCATATACACCATCTTTTGGTGTCAAGTCTTTCTTATTTATTACTGAAGTAAACAGATAGTTTTCAATCTTGGCGATTTCATCATTGATATATAGCGTTAAATTTGTCACCTCTGTATTAATAGTTTTTTTTTATTTCTTCAACACTTATTTTAATTTTCTTGTCAACATAGTCTTTGGTAGTAGCATTATCATTTTCAAAAGGTTCACCAAGTCGTTTTATACACTTTGAGTTTAGATCGTAGTCTCCGTTTATCGTTAAATTAAATCCAATACCCCACTCTCCTTGTTCACCAGCTGGACCCTGAGCTCCTCGTTTACCATCTGGTCCTTGAATTCCTTGTTTACCGCCTGGTCCCTGAGCTCCTGTTGGTCCACGTTCACCTGCTTTCCCAAGATATCCTCGCTTAGAGAAACGTCCAAACTTGTCAACGCTCATCTGTAGATTGTGATGAAGTATGGTAATGAAGTAGTATTTAAACTATAATATCTGCTTCTCGCAACTCCTCCAGGATAGATACAATTTCATTGTTGTGACTGGTGTTTCCAGCCTGCTTTGATGCCATTAGAAGACGCAGTCTATCCACTAATCCATTTAGATCATCCCAGTAAATTTGATCAATGTTTTCTTTAGGCAGACGCATTAGTCCCATGCCTTTATGCCGTATAATTTTACTGATTATAGCTTTATACTTAGCCGCTCTAGTACCCTTTATTTGCCCATCTTTAGCATAGTCACGTTTATATGCATTGGTATCTCTCAAAATAGATCCATAATTAGTTAAATCCTCTTTAGTATATGGACTTTTTACAGGATCTTTCATAAATAGCAGCTCACATAACCCCAAAGTTGTTTTATAGCTCTTCCCCTTGATAACAATATTTCCTACATCATCAAAATCAAACGTTGAATTACCGATTCTCCACGCGTTGTCATCATAGTAAACTCCATAGGTTGGATCAATTTTAGGGCTATTATCAGTGAATAGCTTTAAATAGTTTGAAACTATGTATCGAGACGTATCGGGGGAGGTGACAGGAGACCTTCCTGTCAATGTTCTTGAATGTTTAGGTGTTGCGAATTCTTCTTCAGATGTTAAGGAATAATCTCTATAACTTATAGGTGTGCTACTAGCCTCCATTTTCACATATTTTCGTTTTGGAGGGGTAAAAGGCTTCTTCTTTTGCTTCTTCATCTTCTATTGCTTCTTCTTCTTCTTTTTCTTCTTCTTCTTCTTCTTCTTCTTCTTCTTCTTTTGTGTCTTTTGTCTCAAACTTGGCTATATCCGGTGGCTCGTATTTGACTCTTCTAACAAACTCTTTTAAGGGTTTAGTGATTGGCTTAAAGGTTTCTTCAAGTTGAGCTTCTGCTTCAATCCTTCCCATCCTTAGAGCTTTAAATTTCCTTCGCACTGCATTCCTTGCTTTGATGAGTTCTTTTAATAGATTTTCATTCATCTTCGATATTACCTGAATAACGGCTTTTCAAACAGCTCTGATAATAGGTAAACAGCTTTCCAAACAGCTCTGATAACAGCTTAACAGCTTAACAGCTTTCCAAACAGCTCTGATAACAGCTTAACAGCTTTTCAAACAGCTCTGATAACAGCTTAACAGCTTTTAAACAGCTCTGATAACAGGTAAACAGCTTTCCAAACAGCCCTGATAACAGCTTAACAGTTTTCCGAACAGCTCTGGTAACAGCTTAACAGCTTTTCAAACAGCTCTGATAACAGCTTAACAGCTTTCCAAACAGCTCTGATAACAGCTTAACAGCTTTCCAAACAGCTCTGATAACAGCTTAACAGCTTTCCAAACAGCTCTTATAACAGCTTAACAGCTTTCCAAACAGCTCCGATAACAGCTTAACAGCTTACCGAACAGCTCTGGTATCAGCTTAACAGCTTTTCAAACAGCTCTGATAACAGCTTAACAGCTTTTCAAACAGCTCTGATAACAGCTTAACAGCTTTCCAAACAGCTCTAATAACAGCTTAACAGCTTTCCGAACAGCTCTGGTAACAGCTTAACAGCTTTTCAAACAGCTCTGATAACAGCTTAACAGCTTTCCAAACAGCTCTGATAACAGCTTAACAGCTTTCCAAACAGCTCTGATAACAGCTTAACAGCTTTTCAAACAGCTCTGATAACAGCTTAACAGCTTTTAAACAGCTCTGATAACAGGTTAACAGGTTAACAGCTTTCCAAACAGCTCTGATAACAGCTTAACAGCTTAACAGCTTTCCGAACAGCTCTGGTAACAGCTTAACAGCTTTTCAAACAGCTCTGATAACAGCTTAACAGCTTTCCAAACAGCTCTGATAACAGCTTAACAGCTTTCCAAACAGCTCTGATAACAGCTTAACAGCTTTCCAAACAGCTCTGATAACAGCTTAACAGCTTTTCAAATAGCTCTGATAACAGCTTAACAGCTTTTAAACAGCTCTGATAACAGCTTAACAGCTTTTAAAACAGCTCTGATAACAGGTTAACAGCTTTTCAAACAGCTCTGATAACAGCTTAACAGCTTAACAGCTTTCCCAACAGCTCTGATAACAGCTTAACAGCTTTCCAAACAGCTCTTATAACAGCTTAACAGCTTTCCAAACAGCTCCGATAACAGCTTAACAGCTTACCGAACAGCTCTGGTATCATCTTAACAGCTTTTCAAACAGCTCTGATAACAGCTTAACAGCTTTTCAAATAGCTCTGATAACAGCTTAACAGCTTTCCAAACAGCTCTAATAACAGCTTAACAGCTTTCCGAACAGCTCTGGTAACAGCTTAACAGCTTTTCAAACAGCTCTGATAACAGCTTAAAAGCTTTCCAAACAGCTCTGATAACAGCTTTCCAAACAGCTCTGATAACAGCTTAACAGCTTTTCAAACAGCTCTGATAACAGCTTAACAGCTTTTAAACAGCTCTGTTAACAAGTTAACAGCTTTCCAAACAGCTCTGATAACAGCTTAACAGCTTAACAGCTTTCCGAACAGCTCTGGTAACAGCTTAACAGCTTTTCAAACAGCTCTGATAACAGCTTAACAGCTTTCCAAACAGCTCTGATAACAGCTTAGCAGCTTTCCAAACAGCTCTGATAACAGCTTAACAGCTTTCCAAACAGCTCTGATAACAGCTTAACAGCTTTTCAAATAGCTCTGATAACAGCTTAACAGCTTTTAAACAGCTCTGATAACAGCTTAACAGCTTTTCAAACAGCTCTGATAACAGCTTAACAGCTTTCCAAACAGCTCTAATAACAGCTTAACAGCTTTCCGAACAGCTCTGGTAACAGCTTAACAGCTTTTCAAACAGCTCTGATAACAGCTTAACAGCTTTCCAAACAGCTCTGATAACAGCTTAACAGCTTTCCAAACAGCTCTGATAACAGCTTAACAGCTTTCCAAACAGCTCTGATAACAGCTTAACAGCTTTTAAACAGCTCTGTTAACAAGTTAACAGCTTTCCAAACAGCTCTGATAACAGCTTAACAGCTTTCCGAACAGCTCTGGTAACAGCTTAACAGCTTTTCAAACAGCTCTGATAACAGCTTAACAGCTTTCCAAACAGCTCTGATAACAGCTTAACAGCTTTCCAAACAGCTCTGATAACAGCTTAACAGCTTTCCAAACAGCTCTGATAACAGCTTAACAGCTTTTCAAATAGCTCTGATAACAGCTTAACAGCTTTTAAACAGCTCTGATAACAGGTTAACAGCTTTTAAAACAGCTCTGATAACAGGTTAACAGCTTTTCAAACAGGTCTGATTATCGGTGAACAGCTTTAATCTACTCAGCAGGTCCACAGGACTCGGTGTGCTTTCGGCAGAGCTACAACTTCGACTTATGAAGATTTCTCATTTTTCATTCTTTTATAGTACAATGAACGTATCAAATCCTTTACGGTAGCGCCCCTTGTTTAATGAGCTATCCTTATCAATCATCAAGAATCCATATTCATCCTTCCAACATGTAGCACAGGCTCTTCGAAATGTATCAAACTTCATATCTGTATTCACATGATCATTATAGATATGTTTCAATTTCAAGTCATCTTGCTTGAATAAGATGATTAAATTAGCATTGTCACGTATTAAATGCTTTGGTATATGCGTATATGTTTGACAGAGATAGAAGCTGTCTATATCTTCGTGACGACCCATGCAAAAATAGGATCGCACATTATCTTACTTTTCACATGCTACATCATCGAAAATAAACACTGAATGTGATTTGGCTTCCTCTGGTGGTAGAACGTCGCAGTTGTTTGAGAATGTATAATACCCCAATCCTGATATGGGAGTCATCACTCGCTTCAAGTATTCATACTTTGGTTGATGTAAAGATTTGGTATATATGTAAATATTTTCATATCTCAAACCATTGGGATGTTCCAGCAAACTTATCATAACATTAGTTTTTCCACAATTGGATGGTCCAACAATGATGCTTCTTATACTATTAGGCAATAGGGAACCATGCTTCTTTTTCACCTTCATAACAGCTACATCAGCATTTGGAACAGGAAAAGCTTGTTGTTGTTTAATGAACCGCATATTGAAGACTAACGTGATTCTTATAAGTACACGTGATTATATTACATTTCAACAGTATCATCGGAACCTTATAAGATGTCGGATCACAAATCGAAACGCTTCAGAAAATCTTTGAAAGGGGGCAGAGGACTATTAAATTCAATCATCAACAAATTACCTGTAGAATTACAGGATACCAGTACTGTGGACCAGGAACAAAGTTACAACAAAGATTGGCGAGAGGAGATCCGGGCATTAATCCACTGGATGCAGCCTGCAAGAAACACGGTATAGCATACTCGCGACATAAAGATACAAGTGATCGACATATAGCTGATAAAATATTAGCTGAAAAAGCCTGGCAGTGTGCAAAATCTACGGATGCAAATTTGAGTGAACGTGCCAACGCCTGGCTTATAACAAACGCAATGAAGGCTAAAATTACGCTAGGTATGTGTCTTAAGGCTAAAAATAAATGCCAACCGACATTCCGAGAGTCAGTGCGAAATGCACGTAAGATTTTAAAAATCAAAAAACCAAAAGACTTGATGGAAACTACAAAAATAGCTCTTAGTGCAGCTAAAAATATTGTGAAAAAAAAGAAGAAATCAATTAAAACTCCACGAGTGATACCTGTACCAAAGGTTGGCGGAGCACTTCCGTTCCTCATCCCGTTGTTTGCTGGGCTTTCAGCATTGGGAGCACTATCGGGAGGTGCAGCAGGCATAGCTAAAGCAGTAAATGATACCAGTGCGGCAAAGGCAAAATTGGAAGAAAGCAAACGTCATTACCAAGCAATGGAAACTATAGCGGTTGGTAAAGATGGAAACGGGCTGTTTTTGAAGCCGTATAGAAAAGGACTTGGACTCTATCTACAACCTCAACCAAAAAACTATTAAAGACGCTACCCAAACGACGGCTAAACGAGTTGGATCTCCACAAGTATACCACACACTTGCCGCACTTCAGAGGAGTATTTATGCGTGATAATCTACCTAAAAAGCCATGGAAGCGAGAAAGCGGTATTGTTAACTTGGACATCTCAACAGGATTAGGTACACACTGGGTAGCGTACTACAAGAAAGGTGATAACATCGAATACTTTGATAGCTTTGGCAATCTCCAACCACCACTGGAGCTCATAAACTACTTGGGGAGTAATATTACGTACAACTACAGTTCTTATCAGAACTATGATGCAGTAATTTGCGGTCATTTATGTTTAGAGTTTTTATATAATTGTTATAGCCATTAATTATTATCTATAAATAAATGTATCTATATTGAAATTGTGACAGTTCATTATCAACCGCCATGTCATTAACACTTACTCTCACGGGAAATTCATCTCTACTCACTGCTGAGTACTTTCCTCCGCTGGAGCTAGCAACGGATTATGTTTGTGGATTAATTGATTTTCAAACATACAACTCTATACCAAATATTGATGTGAGCAATAATCTGGTTCATGTAGGGAATGAGGTTGTTCAGATACCTGTTGGATCCTACGAGATTGTTGATATAGCAAAATATGTGCATGGATACTTGGATAAAGAAGGGAAAAGGATAAAGGTTGCTATAAAGGCTAACAATAATACATTGAAGAGTGAAGTTAAGGCAACTGAAGAAATACATTTTGAAAAACAGAGATCCATAGCTCCTCTGCTAAGATTCAGTAAAATAAACTTATATGCTAATATAGTGCATACATCAGAGTTGCCAGTCAACATCATTAAAGTAAATACTATACGCATCGAATGTAATATTATATCAGGATCATTCTTCAACAACACACAAGTACACACTCTCCACGAGTTTTCACCGAACGTGGGACCTGGGTATAAAATAGTGGAGGTACCCAAAAATGTAATCTATTTGCCTGTGAACACCAAACGTATAAGTTCTCTAACATTGAAGCTCCTTGACCAAGACGGTGACTTAATCAACTTCAGAGGAGAGACTATAACCATCAGGTTACATTTGAAGCTACAGCATGTTGACATACAATAATGATAAATACGAGTTCGGAGCAGACAAGATCATTAGTCAGCGGACAACCTTGAAGCGGTCAAGACCTACATTAACACCTGCAAATACAGCATATTTACAATCGATAGGCTTAACGCTTAAACAATGAATAAAGGAATACTATATATTGCACCAGACGCTCGCTTTGATAACAGTGTTACTAAATTTGAACATCACTCCTATTCACCATTTCTAACATCATTTAAAAACAGCGATGAAATCCGTATCTCTGCACAACATCAGGACTTGAATCTTCTACCCAGCAGGAGTTTTCTTTACATTGAGGGGTCGCTCACAAAGCTGGATGGAGCCGTTTCAGCAACTGCAAAATTAGCTAACAACGCTCTACTATTTCTTTTTGAGGAAATACGCTATGAATTAAATGCAGTGGAAATCGATCGTACAAGAAATCTTGGGATTACGACAACATTAAAAAACTACGTATCGCTTAATGCAAATGTAAGTAGGATACTACTCAACGGCAGCTGGTCACCAGGTTCATCCGTTATACCAGCCAGTGGACTGTTTAACTATTGTGTACCTCTGAATTATTTATTGGGATTCGCTGAAGATTACAAGAAAATTCTGATAAATTCCAAACATGAACTCATATTGATCCGGAGCAGGACAGACGATAATGCCATTATATCACCCACTGATGTGGTGAAAATTGAAATTACCAAACTTCAATGGAGCATTCCGCATATTACAGTATCCGATGATGAAAAGCTGCAACTATTTAAAATTATCGGGAGAGGTCGCCCGATACAAATACCATTCCGCAGCTGGGACATATATGAGTATCCAGTACTACCGGAATCCACGCATCAAACCTGGTCAGTTAAGACTTCCACTCAACTGGAGAAACCTCGATTTATCATCTTAGCATTACAAACGGATCGAAGGAACGATAAAACCAAAGATGCAAGCAAGTTTGATCACTGCAAACTCACCGATGTTACAGTTCATTTGAACTCAGAATCATATCCCTATGATGCTTTGAATTTGAAATTTGATTTGAATAGATACGCATTGCTGTATGAGATGTATATAAAGTTTACACAAACATACTATGGTCATCAGTATCAGCCGTTCCTCACATGGGAGAAGTTCAAAACCGATGCTCCGATCGCTGTCATTGATTGCTCACATCAAAATGAAACAATAAAAACTGGACCTGTTGACATAAGGCTAGAATTCAAGACATCTGAAAATATACCGACTAATACAACAGCATATTGTCTGCTTCTACACTATCGAATAGTAGAATACAGTCCGCTGACAAGTGAAGTTAGAAAGTTAAATTAAGAAGATGGCAGTCATCGTAGACATCCAAGGATTCAAAACAAATCTCAATGAATTCATCACTAAAGAACTGGCAATTTTAAACAATGAAAACCAGATGCAGCACTTTATATTTCAACCACCGTTCAGATACAAAGATTTGACTTCAGCGCAAAAGAGACAAGTAAAATGGCTTCAACACAATTTTCATGGATTCCGCTGGGATGATGGCTACATACCGTATCACAAACTGTACACTATAGTTGAACCACTGCTTCGAAACAAAACCATATATGTAAAGGGAGCTGAAAAAGTTCGTTGGATGCAGAAGATAGTTGGAGAGGGTGAAATCATTATTAACGTCGAAGATGAATACAACTGTGGAAACTAATAGAGATTAACACAAATGCGCCATCTTGCCAAGTTCATATTGGACAATGTGCTATAAGAAATACTTTTATAATAAGAAATTTTATTGGAAATAAAAACAAGTGTTTATAAAACATAAGACTTTTCAATACACATACCCCAGAACCCTCACTGACATCGTCTAGAATCTGTTCATGGTGATGTCATGTTGTGAAATTCGAATGATGCTGAACAAAGCCTACAATTAGACGCAGCACCCCAATGAGCAAAAAAAAACTTGAATTATTACTAATATTAACTATATCTAAAAAGGTAAAATCGCTAATATCTCGAAAACCATAGCCCGTAGAGGATTTCTAACAAAAATGTTATCCCCTCTCTAACCCCCGCCCCTATAACACCTTCTAGAATCAATTGACATGAACAAAACTATCCTAGGTAGCTTGAATTATTAATAATATTAACTATATCTGAAAATGTAAAATCGCTAATATCTCGAAAACCAGAGCCCGTAGAGGATTTCTGATGAAAATTTCGTCCCCCCTAATAGCCCCACCCCAACCATCTAGAATCCATTGGCATGAACAAAAATTTCCTAGCGTTAACTTTAATTATTACTAATATTAGTTCAAAACCAAAAGCCTACATTTAGGCGCACCACATATCTATCCAAGAAAACCATAGTACCGGAGCATGCTGGTAGTACCGGCTAACACACACACACACACACACACACGAAAACCGTAGTACCGGAGCATGCTGGTAGTACCGGCTAATGCTGCTAGGGGCGCAGTCAAGACCAAGTGACACATCCCGGTAGTACCGGCTAATCCCGCTAGGGTGCAGTCAAGACTCAATGGTGCATCCAAGACATAAACCAGTACAGTCAAGACACACCGGAGCATGCTGGTAGTATCGGCTAATGCCGCTATGGCTCAGTTGCTGCATAGTACTGAAAGTGATCTCGTATCCCCAAAACTCGAGATGAAAAACTTAATGTCAACTGAGAGCCTACGAGTCCGGGATGAAAAATAAGCGAACTCCAGAAACAAAATCGAAATCCTATGTTAATTCCCTATGCTGGAGAGTGCTAAAAGTGGTCTCGTATCCCCAAGACTCGAGATGAAAAATAAGCGAATTCCAGCAACAAAATCGAAATCCTATGCTATTTCCCTATGCTGGAGAGTGCTGAAAGTGGTCTCGTATCCCCAACATCCAAGACACAAACCCATACAGCTGAGACATAGACCCACATTTAGTATGGACTCAACCCACCTAGCGACGGTGGCGCCATCTGTGGCGAAATCCTGGAAGCTAAAACAGTGATCTGGTGCCCCCACAGAACAACAACTAACTATAGTTAGTGATTTGCTTTGGGGCGTAAAGTCCCGACTGCCAGCCTGAGCTGACAGATCACTTGACGGACAGCGTTGACTGCAGGGCGGCACGCTAGTTCGCCTCAGCTATTGGCGGAGAGTGTGGGGAGGTTCCACAAAAAAAAACCTGCCGCTGCCGTCAGCCATAATCAAACAAATTTCGTGCCTATCAACACAAAATCGGCACACCCTAGGTCCTGAAGTGACCCTTACGTCACTTACCTGCATATGATTGAAGGCGCAGATGTTTTGCCTTCTTTGCCGGCCCCATCCTCCCATCTGACTCTGAGGCGTATAATTATTCAGAGTCCCTATTTGACCTGTAGAGAGAGAGACAGACTAGGCGTGCCTAGTCAACCTTCAACCTACGTGAGAGGGCTCCAGTAAAGGAAGAATTAAAACTTTCAAAATTTCATAGTTTCGTTATAATTTCAGTGTATTCAAAGGGAACATACTATAACTTAAATAAGATTACTTTAAGATTAGACCATATATTAATGAAATTATGATGTTTGCTACAAAACCCTTAATAGTAAAATATTAAAAGGGAAAACAATTTAAGTGAAATATCGCAATATCTACAAATCAATAGTTTCCATCTTAAACAACTTCTTCATTCACTACATAATTATAAGTCATTATCTATTTTGCATTGATTTCTGGCATTTCTAACTACTGTAGATAAATGTATTCAAGTCATGCCAGAGGATTGAAAATAAGATTTTGCAGAAACAAAAACAAAAATCTTAATAACCAGTTATTTATGTATAATAAAATTTGTCAACAACAAAAAATGGGCTTTGAATTTCCATTTAAAAGTAAGTTCCTGAAGGCTGAATCACAGACCATAAATAAATTTCTTAATGTCTTTTTCCTGAATATGAAGATATTATTTTCGTTAATGGGGATTTCTAAAATTCCAGTGGTATTTAATATTAAATCCGATTTTCTCGTTACGTTGATAATTCTGATGAAAATAAAAATTTCTTTAAAAGATACTTTTCTTTTGTGTAATTAGGAATGACACCTCTACGTAACAAAAGTGTTTTTAAATTCTTACAAAAGTTGAAGAATTTGAGTAATTAAGATAGGAGCTTGTACTTTACAAAACAATATTATTTTACACTTAATCTCTAACTAATTTCCTTCGAAAACTTTACTTTGCAATAATTTAGTGATTGAAGATTGTTATTTCCCTCATACTTCAGGCCTACTATGTATATGCATATCTTCCAGTTCAAAACTATACACTTAAATCTAACTAGAAAAATTGCTTTTGATCTAATTTTCCGTTCGGTACTTTCGGTAATGTGTAGTATAACTATAGCTAGTTATATATAAAACATTAAATCAGGATTCCAATATACATGTGTAGGTAAGTATACCATGAAATCAGACATATATATGTGCAAGTATAGCTTTAAATTGAAACTATGTAAATATATGAAAAAAATATCAATAACGAAAAAGTACTACAGTGCAAGTCCCTACAAAAGTCGGAGTATATACATGTGTCAAAGGAAAAGTGCAATATCAATAATACTCACAGTTAAAATTCCACGGCCTGATGAAGCGCTTCAGCATCCGCCATCTAGTTAAAAATTAAATTAGAATTTAATGCTTCGACTTGCTGTCTGTAGGCTCTATCACAAACTAATTTGTTGAGTTGAAATAATATTGCCCAGCGGCACTTGTATCTACACTTACATATATCTTGAACGAAATTAAAAAAGAAAGTGCGGAACGTAATTATAATAAAAATTTTAATTTAAAACAATTTACAAATTCATTTTATAGTTGACGCTGCATCTACTTTGTGCAATCCCGTCGAAAACGCTCTCAACTGAACTGGTTGACTATTTTGCATGAAAACAGCTTCAGTTTCGTTCCACGATTCAGGTACTTTGCAGTCTCGCAATGTGTGGATGAGTATATCCAAAGTATAAAGGCAATCTAAAAGTGGCAAATAGCTAACAGTTGCAGAGATTTGTCTCATTACATCCCGAATCTCCTGTTGGAGACGCTTCAACTCCTTATTAGATATTGGGTTCTTCGGATCACCAGAACTGTTGTCACCCGGTTCTGTCTGCACTTTAAAATCCCACCACTCCAGAACTTCTTTGGTGTGAACATGTGTAATAATCATGAATATTTTCTCAAGAAGATTTTTAGACAACCATTCTTGAACTTGAGAGAGTACGTTTTTCAAGAATTCTTCGATTTTACTATCCTTTGACATTAAAATTGCAAATCCATATTGCTGCGTGTTCGCAAAACGCTCAGGAGGATATATTCCCCTTTGAAAAAGTATTGAGTTTATACCATATTTTAAGTGTTCCGCCACTATAACTGTTTTAAATCAGCACTATGTTGAAACTCTTGTGGGGCATATGAAGTTTTACTTTCTGAATTGAAATTCGCTAACCATGGTTTGAATCTTCCAGCAAAATGTAAACTTTTAACACGATCACGAAACTGTTTCCCCTTTTTTTTTTTTTTGATTTTTTTATTATATTCTATATATCGGTGGCAAATCCCATAAATAATCCAGAGTTCAAATAACGTGGTGTATTAGCAACGCTGACGGATATTTTTTCCGTGACTTATCCTTAGGCCAACAATAATGTTCAGCACCCTTTATAAATTCCTTTTTGGGCAAGATGTCGATGAGAATTTTCGATGATTAATTTTTTCTGGACTTCTTTCACGCGCGTACTTTTCGAGAAGTAAGACAGATTGATTGCCTTCTTCTTCTTTTTCTAGATTTTTTTATTTAACTACATGTCAATTAATAATATAATAATAACAATAATTAAATTTGAATTCGAAAAAGTTTGAAATAGCATTTATTTACATTTGATGGGATTAGCGCGATTACGTCTCCAGTATTAACTGTAGCATAGCTTGCAGAAATAGGGCAAGCTTCATATACAAATTTTCCATGAGTCTAAAAATATAAAGATTACAGAAATTTAATTTAATTCTTGAAACCATAACATTTTGTTGAATTCTTTTTAAGCTCTGTAATTAAATCTAACAAAAAAATATGAATATACTGCGTAATACTTACATTTGATGCTACTCCAACTGGAACTTCCATATTGCTAGTGAGCAAAGATTCAGATTCCTCCATAATAAGTGCGGGCTGTTCAAACATTTGAACATCCTTATATGTAGTATGTATGTAATAACTATAGTCAATGTTCATAGTCATTACTTACCGTCATATCAATAAGACCAGAGGTACTGAATCGCTTCTTAAGTTTTTATTTTTTCCGAGTCGTTGAATATCCGCCTCTACAAAGTGGTTCTCACAAATAAAATTTCTACTATTTGGGATGAATTCTGGTTTCCTTATTGCTTCGAGCCACTTCTTTAGTAATTATCACATCCTTAGGAAATCTAAGACAGGTAATATATGGCTAAATGGCTAATGCTTATATTCTGTTGGTTTTATAATGATTGAAGTCACAATACGATTTAAACTATTGTTAATAAATTGTTAACTCCCAAGCTTATCACAAATTGAAAGTTTTCCCCCACAGAAAAAATATTTACACGCCGTCGCTATTCCGGGGCAACTTGCCAATTTGCAAAAAGTAAACAAAGTTTTTGTTTGGGGTGTCTGCGGTAAAAATGTTCTTTTTCGACTTTATTTTGAAATAATTCACATATTTAATTTATATAAATCGTTGCTTCTATTAACAAAAAAGATAATTTAGATAGTGCAGTTGCCTGAAACATGACTTTTCCTAGCTTATAATCCAATTTATATTTGCAAGCACTGACCGAGCACTTCATTTCTGTTTTTTTAATTGATATGAAGTGGCACTATAAAACTTTGCACTAAATAAAGTTCAAAGATAAATATTTTTGAAAAGAATTGATTCGGTACTTTTGTTAAATTTCACAAGAGAATTTTATACCCTATCTCGCAACAGGGCTAAGCAAATTACTTAGAGCACTCAGAGCATGTGCCAGATACGTTTATGATCTCCGACGAAGAGCACATGTCACTCCATTATTGGAGATCCTAATACCTGGTTCATTGGAATGCATGTACAAATTAAAAGCGCTTGCGTTTATACATAAAGCCAGATTTGGTCTTCTGCCCAACTATGTAAAGAACTGATTCTCTTGGAGCAGGAGGGACAATAAACGGCTTATTCATCCACGCGTAAATACTCAGTTTGGTAGCAGAAGTATATTCGCACACGGGGTTACAAGCTGGAATGGACTTTCGGGCCAAATAAGGAAGTTCAGTATGCCTGGTGAATTCGCGACCAAAGCCTTGTGCGCCCTCAGATCTTAGGGAAGTCTACATCTATTTTCATTTTTATTGAAGGCTTTTATGGCTGGCTGAACACATGCGGCATGATGGACAAGACATTCTATGTGATATCACGATTAAGGCCATGTCGGTAGGACATGTCTCCTTGTCTTTATCCATGCCTTACTTACTTTATTTTATTCTATTTCGTTACTTATTGCTTCGTCTCATTATCCCATTACATTGCACTTCACCGCATTTCACTGCATTCACCTTTTCATTGTATCTCCTCTATTTTATTATATTTTATTTTATTTTATTTGATTTTAGTTTCTCTATTTGTTTACTTCGTTACGGGGAACTTGAACTGAAATGAACTTGAAATTCCGTACAACTATGTGTTCACATGGTCAATAGTCTGCATTGATGCACTGTGTTTTTGAGTGGTATTGAGTATATTGGATACGTTTACTCTACTTAACACAGTAGTATACTCTCTTATATTCCTTTATACTTCTTTAAAATCTACAGTCCCGAACTAGATCGAGCTATTTTAACTTGAGGCTACACTGACGCATTGGTATATATATTGACACTGACCGATGCACTGATGTGCTGATAAGTGAGGATTGAGTTATAGGGCCGATACTGATATCGGTATAGATAATTGTTGATATCGATATTAGGGTAATCTAACCACTACTCAGGGTTAATCTAATCTTAATCTTAATCCAAGTTAATGACACAATGAAACTAAATGTAACTAAATGTAGAGAACTGTACATGATTTAGATGATAAGACTATATGTGACCGTTTAACACGCTAAACATACTAATTTAAGCTAATTTGAATTAGTTTTCTTTAATTTAATATTGTTTATTTTGCTATTGATTGATTCATTTATTTATTTATGTAAACTGATTACTAAACTATGTATCATTGAGTATATTGGCGTTATACGTTGCTTTAAGCAGGGGCTTTGAAACAAATATACTTTATATGAAATAAATATACCATACGGCGTGCTAAGTCGCTGGTAGCGTCGGCTCCTCACGGTAACGTCCAACCGCCTGTGCACTCTACTGCGACATCGAGATTGCCACAAACAGCTCCAACCGATGACCCATCGTCTAGGAACAATCTGGTGTCCTTAAATCAGCTTTCAAATAACCGATCATCGAGCTGTGAACTGTTCAATTCAAGCGACAGCTTTACTTCACTTGTTCCAGAGTCACCTACTAGCCAGCTGTCGGCTGTTTATGGCTCGTTCGATCTGACGACTAAAAACATAGAGTCTAAATTAAGTGCACCGGTTAGTAACTCCACAGCTACTTCGTCATCCCATCTGCTACCAGGTACTTTTGGCAGATTGATCTCCCCGATTAACACCAGTTCGATTATTTATGATCCCAGTTATGAGTGCTCTCCCAATGCACAATCACTAACTGGGGCAGGTATTGTTAAGCTAAATACCGACAACCTGACTAGCAGGAATATTCCAATCAATACGGACATCAGTATCAACAAAACTAACGTCTCCCTCCTGCTAGATAACGAAAATACACATCAAGTGAGCTACTCTCCTTCTGGTAGTCCCACTACGGCTAATTCAGCCTCTTCACACACACCCCATAGAAGTGGACTAAAACAGGTTCCACTACAAATTGAATTGACGGATCAAACACCAGGAGAGGGGACTGTCGCCAGTGTCAGGGCACTGTTCCAACAACTGACTGAAAGGGTTGATGCAATAACAGCAACTTTCCACACTGTTGGCGGGCCCTCTGTTGATCTTGACGTACTCTCGCGCCTATATGTGAAAAATACTTACCCCTGTAATACTTACTCTTGTAATCAGCAATCTTCCCAGTGCACTAACTGACAGTGGGATCAGGGACGTGCTGCTTCCGGCACTGTGTAGAGGTATAGATCTGGAAAGCTCTTTTGTGACAATGTCAAGCTCATTGCACCGTTCCAACCTAAGCTGGGTACACCTTCCCCTATCCTTCCTAAGGTGTGCCTAAGATTCTACAGGGAGGAGGATTACTCTGCCTTCTTCCGAGCCTATCTGGTGAAACTTAAAACAAAACCGCTCACCCTGAATGTAATCTATCCTCAAGGAGCAAACACTAGAATATACATCAACGAAGATCTATTGCCGCAGGACCTATACCTCTTGCACACTGCTATTCGCCGCAGGAAATCGAACCTAGTGGAAAAGGTATACACTAGAAACCGGAGAATATACATTCTGCATAAGTCGGCTGAGTGTGACCTAATCGAGTTGCAGATCGATTTACTATTGTACTTGCGCAACGTCTCTCAAAATCCTCTGCTTTACCTAACATATCTACCCCCCCCCCCTCCCCTGCAATGTCTAATATAACTAACATCCCGCATCACAATCTATCAACTCAGGCTGATCTGTCCAATGTCCTACAGCCGAATAATTTTAACATACTTTCATTTAACGCAAGATCCACTTCCAAAAACATAATAAACATCAGGCATCTGGCTGAACTTGGAGATGTCGGGGTTCTGCTGGTGTGTGAGACGTGGGCTAAGAAAGACCACACTTCTAGAATGCTTGTCATTTCTGCATATAGACTGCATAGGCTCGACAGACTCGCCAAAAAAGGCGGGGGTGTCGCGGTCTATGTGGTCGACACCATGAGGTCCAAGGTCTGTTTTCGCTTCATCGACAACAGCTGGGAGATCTTGGCTATTCAGGTGGAGAGCTGTGAGGATGATGTGAAGTCTGTGACTTTAGTGGTCATATACAGATGTGCAGCAACGTACACGGACAATGATATGTCGGTCTTGTTCAATGCTCTCGAGAAAATTACAAGTTGCACGTCACGTGTCCTGATAGGCGGTGATTTTAATGTGGACGTTGGGAGCTTGTCTACTTTGGCTCGCTCACTGAAAGACCAATTGAGTGAGAGAGGACTTGTAATCATCAACAATCTGCCCACGCGTCGTGGGCTCGGCTCTGCAACAAGCCTTGATCTGCTCATCTCGTACTCACATTTTCAGCCGGTCTTCTCTGGTCAGTGCCCTGGCATCTCTGAGCATGAGTTGCTCTTTGCCTCGTTCAACTTTCGTTGTCTTCCGTCTAACCTATGGAGAACCTTCAGAAATTTTTAGCAATACAAACTGACGCTCTCCAAGCGGACGTCGCTAGGACTGACTGGTCCCCCATTTTTAACCACTCCGACCCCGGCATAGCTGCACAACATTTTTCAGACTCGTTGTGCTCCAAATTCATGAGGCAAGTGCCCCTGAAAACCATCAATGTTTGTACTGTTAAAAAAATCATTTTTAAGCATCCTGAGATCTTGCTCAAATGTCAACTTCGTGATCTTGCCTATAGGCAGTGGAAAAATGACAAAACAGTGCAGAATCTGGTGGAATTTCGTCGCTTGCGTAGTCAGGCTGACTACTTAACATAAATTGGAATAAGGTGAACGATTTTGGCCTGGGCTCGAAAGCTAGAGCTCAATCGACTATTTACCCTGAAGGATATGCTGACTTTTTTTGTCCCAGCCTCTTAATGCTGTCAAACGTTACAAGTGACAGATTAGATAATGTTCAACATATTCTCACTGATCCACGCTCCACTGTTGCTGATGATGTTTTCAGCTTCTCAAATGTGTCTGAGGTTGAGGTTGTGAACGCCTTCCGCAGACTTAAATGCAATGCTACTGGATACAATGACGTACCTCTCAAGTTTTACAAAATAGTTCTTCCCTTCATCCTACCTATCATCACACATCTGCTTAACAGATTAATTTCATCCTCACACTTTCCTGATCACTGGAAGATGGGTCCAATCACTCCCATCCCCAAAGTAAACTCCCCATCCCATATTTCTGAATGGAGACCAATCTACATATTACCAACGATCTTCAAGGTCCTGGAGATTATCATTGCTGATCAGATAACAGAACATGTAGGCTCTCACAATCTACTCTCAAAATCAGGCTTCAGGAGGCTTCACTCAACGGGTACAGCTCTTCTTGAGGTGATGGCGGGCATTCGTGACCTGTGTGATAGGCACCACTCCTGTTTACACTCTTCATGGATGATATCACCACTGTGTTGAATGATGTGCACTTCCACATCTATGCAGACGATCTACAAATCTACTGTGGTGCTCCTAGAGACAACCTCAGTGAGGCAGCATGGTCATTAACCGGACTCTGGCAGGGATTGCTGCATGGTCAGCTAATAATAGGCTATCTCTTAATCCCACTAAAACACAAGCCATTATTTACTCCATTCGTCCATCGAATGGGTCTAACTCTTCAGACTTTCCAGCATTGAACTTATTAGGACACAATATCGAGTTGTCTACGAAGGCGGTGCTCAATCTGGGCTTGCTCATGGATCCTGGTCTGACCTGGGAACCACAGATTAATAAAATCTGTGCTAGAGTGTATTATGGTTTGCGCTCAATTTATGCAGCGTCACAACACCTAGATGGGGCCACACGTACTAGACTCTTCTCTGCTCTGATCTTACCACATTTCTTCTATGCAGATGTGGTACTGTTTCCTATCTCCTGCGGCAACCTCGATAAACTGGGCCGTGCTTTCATGGCTTGCGCCAGATATGTATTCGGCTTTAAGCATGGCTGACGTGTGCCCGCTTGTCTCCTTGAAATGCTCATCCCATGCCAGCTTGCAAAGATGTACGAGCTCAGTGTTTTGAACTTGATTTTCAAGGCTAGACATGGTCTATTGTCCGGCTACCTGATGGGTCGGATCAAGCGGAGCACTTTGAACCGGTCGAGAATTGTCCTCCCAAGAGTGCTGCCGCAGTATGGTGGAAGAAACATTTTCCTGCGTGGGGCGACCATTTGGAATCAGATAACTGAGGAAGCCAGGGGCAGTGACTCACTAAACTCATTTAGATCAATAGCTATCGACTTTCTGAATGCAGGGCAGAATTTGCCAACTTCTATAATACCGTCTATAACACCATCTCCTTCACGTCACTCATCAACCAACCTCCCCCTTTAGTACTAAGTCTATTTGATGCATCTGAATCGCTTAGAACCAAATTGCTCTGAGGGGCCTCCCCCCATAATGTTTATTTTCTCTGTCCGATATGTTTAACTCCATAACCATGCTAAATCAAATCAAATCAAATCAATTCAAGTCAGTCTTACAACCAATGTAGAAACAGTAAAAGCCGTAATATTGGTTCATTTTGTTTTATATATATAGTCAATGTACATAGTTAAGTTCAATCGGAAGTTCAAGCTAAATGTTCAAGGGTTACCTCTACTAAGGGATGATTCATGTCGTTTGGTGTATATAGTTAATTTTACTTTTCAGTTCAACCTTAAATAGTCATTAGTTACCTATACTATAGGTATTGCCTAGTTGCTAATATCCTCTAATACTAGTTCAAGCTAAATGTTCAATGTTTACCTCTAGTAAGGTATGATTCATCCCATTTGGTGTATATAGTTAAGTTTACTTTTAAATTCAGCATTAAGTAGTCATTAGTTACCTCTACTATAGATATTGCTTAGTTGCTAAAATCCTCTACTACTTGTTACTGGTCTATTCACGTTTATCTACTTTGGTGTATATAGTTAGGTTTACTTTTAAGTTCAGCATTAAAGTCAAAGTCAAAGTGCATTTATTTTTTGAACCCCTGCTTAAAGCAGCGTATAACGCCGGGTTCCACGACAGTATAAAGCTTATCAATTAGTTTACATTATTTATAGCAAAAGAAACAATATATCAACTTAAACAGGATTCAATTAGTTTAAATTAAATTAAATTAAATTAACAGCTTATATAGTCATAACAATCTTTAGATTTCACAGTTGAACTACACTTAGTCATTAATTAATTATGATTTATCCGGAGTTGTACTGAGGCCAATGTTAGCCCAGACACCTATTCGAACATCAGTAACAATAACAGTAACAGCAACAGGCATGACATAAACATTCGTTACACGCCACCAATCGTCAGCAATCAATACATGAACACACCAGCTCATACAGTTAATCCCAACAAGGCACCAAGATTCATATGGCTCGATCAAGGATTGGAAAACAGAACTTGAGAAAGTATAAAATAATACAATATCAATGAGTATGATGAAGTGCATTCCGTAGAGCAAATATATCCAGCAAAATAAGGTAAAGTGGAAAAATAGAATAACGTATCACGTTGGTATTGTTAGATCTGTTGAAATCGTAGAATATTTCTAAATTAGATAGCTGACTATGTACATACCGAATTACCTCAGGTCAATGTACGCATAAAACAAGAAAAACAATTGTACATAATTGCTACATATGTAAAACGGCATTGCTCAGGAATGCGGTGACCCAATAATACTTACATTGCAATAATTCACAAAATTGGTAACTATTGCAATCCAATAAAATCATTCTCACTGGGGTCACTGCCTTACGAGCGATTTTTGCAAGAAAATTAATTTAATGTCAATTCAGCATTGTAAGCATTTTGTATTTTATGCATTGACCTAGAGTTAGCTGTTTGTATATATAGAGTAAGATTGAGGAAATAAATTCATTCAGTTTTATATTAAAGCATATAGCGCACTCAGTTAATAAAGTTTACATTAAAATCGTTTGCATATTTTTTGCTAGTTATTCCGCCTAACATATCATCATAGTGTAGCGGTACATTGCACCGTTTGCACCTTCTACAAGAAGTCAAGGTTTATGTGCCTTGGTCTTACATCTCAATTTGCATTGGTCAAGGTTTATGTGCTTTGACACTGCAAGGCAGAATAAAAGAATTCTGTACATTTTTTTGTCAGATCATTCGGATCCGAAGACATTGGTGTAAGTGGTCGAGAATTTAATACAGCTTCTATCTCTATCACAGCCGTCTCTAGTTCTTCATAGGTTAGTGAGGCGGCTGCTAGTGTGCGTTGTAACAGATGCTTAGCTGATTTAACAGCAGCCTCCCAAAGTCCACCAAAGTGTCGGGATCGGGGCGGAATGAATCGGAAATCAATGCCTTTAGAGCTACATGCTGTCCTTATTTTATTTTGCAAACGTTGTAGATTCTAATATTTCCTTCACTTCCTGCAATTGATTACGTGCACCTACGAAATTGGTCGCGTTATCACAATAAATGGTTTTGCAATGTCCTCGTCGAGCCATGAAGCGACGTAAAGCTCCCAAAAATCCTTGTGTCGACAAATCACTTACTACCTCTAAATGCGTGGCCTTTGTCGGGAAGCAGCAAAATACAGCGATGTAGGACTTCTGTAGTCTTTTTCCACGCATCTTAAAATGAGACCATATTGGTCCACAAAAGTCCACACCACAGTTCACAAATGGTCTGGCTGGTTGAACTCTGTGTGCTGGTAGATTTCCCATCATCTGTGTTAGAAGTTTCGGTTTTGACTTAGCGCATTGGACGCAATGCTGTACTACTGAACGAGCCAAAGTCTTTCCTTTAACTGGCCAAAACATTTGTCTGCTTATTGCTAGAAGGGTTTGTGGACCCACATGCAGATTTTCCTTATGTATGTCGTTTAGTAGGCATTTCGTTAGATGATGGGAATGCGGTAGAAGTATTGGATGTTTTGCTTGGTATGATAGGTTTGAGGCTTCAAGACGACCACCAACTCTAATGATTTCGTCTTCAATGAAAGGTGCCAGGCTGCTGGGACAACTATTCTTAGATACTTCTCCAAACCGCTGAAGATGCTCAAGATCTTCCTTGAATTCTTCTCCTTGCATCAGCTTGACGATCAATGTTTGAGCATCGATTAGCTCCTGCGCAGTCAGGACAAGTGTGTCCGAACGATGTATGTTGCGCGTTCTAGTATGTCTTACAAACCGTAACATGTAGGCTGTAATGCGTTGGGCCTTGCGAAAGGAATTTCTATAGTTCATAGCTTCAAGTAATTTGGTGACCCCGACGTGATTAACATTCACGTACTTTTCAAAAGAGTTTTATCTTCGCTCACTCAAGTACAAGTAAATCAAGATGAGCCTAAAAGAACTCACTGCTCGTCAAAAGACAACGGGAGACGAAATGAAGCGGATAGCGGAGAGCTACGGAAAGGATTCGGAATACCGCAAGACATTAGAGTATCTAACCCAGCGAACTACGGCCCTTAACCAACTATGGGATGACTTTGAAAGGGTGGACACCGAGATACGCACTAAGCATGGCGCTGAACTATCTCACGCATACTTCATGAATGAGTATTACGAAGGAACTCGAAGTGGCTACGAGAAAATCAAAGGCACGATGGTCACTAGAATGCAGCGGCTGCAGGAAGAAGAAGAAGCAAGATCTTCACAAATGTCACCAGTGACAGAGACGCAAGCCCAATCCACTCAGAAGGAGAATGATCAAACACAACCAAATCCAGTAAAGCAAGTCACAGAGACGCAAGCCCAATCCACTCAGAAGGAGAATGATAAAACACAATCAAAGCCAGTAAAGCAAGTCAAAGAGGCTGTTATTGGAACGATGCCCCAACAACTGGTGTTAATGCAGGGTTTAAAGAGGATACTGACCAATTTGGAAGCACGTGAGCCACTTCGCTCCGAACGATTTTACATGATTAAAATAAAAGCCATCGAAGACCACTGGCAGCAAATTCAGAATTTACACAAACAAAGTTTGAATCATTGGAATAACAAAGATGACGTGAACAATATGGAAGACTATTTTGATCTGGAAGAACAAACACACGACATGCTCATACAACTACATGAATGCTTAAGTCGCTGTCAATCAGATATAGAAGCTGACAGAAATGGATCACCATTAAGAACAGAACACAGCGCAAGACCAATGATGAAACTCCCAAAGGTAGAATTACCCAAATTTGATGGCGATTATTTAAAGTGGAAGCAATTTTGCGACTTATTTACTGAGCTGGTTCACAATCAACCCATAGTCGCATGTCAAAAAATGTGGTACTTAAAGGGTAGCCTAACTGGAGAAGCTGAGAAACTGGTCAGACATTTAAGTATCTCCGAAGCAAATTATCTCTCAGCCTGGAAGGTAATCAAGGACCGTTATGAAAATACAAGATTACTGGTCACTGCACTTCTCAACAAGTTACTTTCGCAACCAGCAGCAACTACTGAGAGTGCCTTCGCAATAAAGGCAATCCATGACACTACACAAGAGTGCCTTCTCGCCCTGGAGAACCTAGATGTCAATACTAGTCATTGGGACGCTCTTGTACTACACATTTTGATAAAGAAGTTGGACAAGACCACACACACACTGTGGGAACAATCACTAACTCAGCCTAGATCACTTTCAACAATAAAAGAGTTTCTAGACTTTTTAGAAACACGGTTTTAGTCTCTGGAGGCCCTCGGCGAAGCAACTAAGATAGAAAACAGAAGGCAGCACACGCAGAGAGCATTAACCACAACAGTTAAGACAAACTGTCCATCATGCAACAATGACACCGATCATCAACTCTTCGCGTGTCAAAAATTCCTTCAATTATCGCCATCCAAACGAATTGCACTAGTAAAAAGAATTAATGCATGTCTCAACTGCTTGAAGAAAGGTCGCATGATGGACAACTGTCCATCCAGAGGGTGTACTAAATGTGGAAAAAGACATAATACACTACTTCACATGCAATCTGTAAGTCAACTGCCGACGAGTAATACACTGTCAAGAAATAACAATATTGCAGCAACTACGGCCCAATCATCAAGAAACAGCTTAGTACCATCAGGCAATGAGACTGAACGATCGAACTCACTTACCGCAAAGACTACGGCTAATATTAGGAATTATATCCTACTAAGTACGGTTATCGTAAGGGTGAGCAACAACTCTGGTCAAAGCATCGAGTGTCGAGCCATATTAGATTCTGGATCTCAAATAAATCTGATAACAGAAAGACTAGTTAAAAGACTTGGACTTTCGGGAACCTTCGACAGACTTAACATAGAAGGTATTGGCTCACGAAGGCAACAAGCGCAGAAGCGGGTCAATATAGGGCTAGAATCCCGCATCAATGGTTTTAACACTCGACTAGAAGCTCATATCTTACTCCGGATCATCTCTCCGCAGCCCGCGCACATGATAGATGTTTCGTCATGGTCAATACCAACAAATATACAATTAGCGGATCCACGCTTTAATCAGCCAGACACGATAAATCTGTTGATTGGTGCTGAACTATATTACTCGATCTTGTCAATTGGACAAATTAGATTGGGCGACGCACTCCCAACTTTGCAAAACACAGTGTTTGGCTGGACAGCAGCAGGAAAGATTCCTCGAATAGCCACCGACCAAACAACCTGTGGAGTGTGTTCAGAAGACGAAACACTTAATCGACAAGTAGAAAAATTCTGGATACTGGACGACTCAGAACAATCATCGCGGGCATTTACGTCAGCAGAAAAACAATGTGAGACACACTGTCTTCAAACTACGAGAAGAAATGAGCATAGTCGCTTCATAGTCAAATTGCCATTCAAGAATAACCCAGTAGAATTGGGAGAATCTAAAAACATAGCATTCCAAAGATTAACAGCCTTGGAAAGAAGATTATCCACTAATCCAGAACTAAAACAACAATACGTACGGTTCATGGAAGAGTATATTGAACTTGGGCACATGAAAGAAGAAAACTTCACAAATATAGAGGACCCATACAACTTCCTTCCACACCACTGTGTGATTAAGCCTGAAAGTAGCACTACCAAACTTCGAATCGTTTTTGACGCATCTGCCAAAACTTCCACAAATATCTCATTGAATGACGTATTAGCGACAGGACCAACAATTCAGGATGATGTCTTCTCAACTTCACTAAGATTCCGCATGCCAAGATTTGTGTTTACTGCGGACATCGAAAAGATGTATCGACAAATACGAGTCCACAATGAAGATAGAAAATACCAGCTTATTTGGTGGCGGAAGAACCCTACGGATCAACTAAAATGCTATAAACTTTGCACTGTGACATACGGCACAACATGTGCTCCATACTTAGCAAACCGATGTCTGCAAATGCTAGCGGAAGAACAGACCCAACAATATTCGCTAGTAGCTGAAGTACTAAAACGCGATTTTTATGTGGATGATGTACTCACTGGAGCTGATAGCTTGTCGACGGCAATCGAAACACAGACGCAGCTGAGGGTCATACTCCAATCAGCTGGATTTAAGTTGAGAAAATGGTGTGCGAATCACCCAAGCTTGCTGAAGGATATTCCACAAGAGGATCAAGAAATTTTACTAAACTTTGGCAGTAAAGAAGAGGATCATATCAAAACAATTGGATTAACTTGGTTACCAAAAAGTGATGAGCTGTGCATCAAACTGTATGGTGTCACAAAAGCAAGATCACTAAGCGTACGGCATACTCAGACATCGCACAACTCTTCGATCCACTAGGCATGATGGCTCCAGTGGTAGTCACAGCTAAAGTGTTTCTACAAAGATTATGGACCTTGAAATGTGATTGGGACGCAGCACTTCCTCAAGAACTTCACACATATTGGTTCAACTTCCGGGAAGGTCTGAAGGCTCTCAACAATGTGAAAATTTAAAGACATGTATTCGCTCACAAGAACACCAAATCAGTTCAAATTCACATATTTGCGGATGCGTCAGAGAAGGCTTACGGTGCTGTGGCCTACATCAGGTCGATAGATAAAGAGCACGTCATGAGGGTGCGGCTGCTGTGTGCAAAATCTCGGGTTGCCCCAATTAAACAGACTACGTTACCACGATTGGAACTGTGCGCAGCAAAACTTGCAGCTGAGCTCGGTCAGCGAATCAAGAGAGACCTGAATGTCAAAAATGCACCTATTTTTGTGGTCTGATTCGGAAATCGTTCTTGCCTGGATAAATTCGTCATCTTCATCGCACCAAACATTTGTGGCCAACCGAGTCTCTGTTATACAACAATTAACAATCCCTGAGCAATGGCGACATATCGGATCCAAAGAAAATCCGGCAGACATTCTCTCGAGAGAAATCGCACCCGAAAAACTAGGAACATGCACACTTTGGTTTTATGGACCGACCCGCCTGCATGGCTCAGAAGCCTTATGGCCACCTCCATATACAAAAAAAGGTGCAGATAATGATATTGAACGAAAACGAGAAAAATCAGTAATCACATCTACTGTCGTAAGGGAACACACCAAATTACTTGAAGCTATGAACCATAGAAATTCCTTTCGCAAGGCCCAACGCATTACAGCCTACATGTTACGGTTTGTAAGACATACTAGAACGCGCAACATACATCGTTCGGACACACTTGTCCTGACTGCGCAGGAGCTAATCGATGCTCAAACATTGATCGTCAAGCTGATGCAAGGAGAAGAATTCAAGGAAGATCTTGAGCATCTTCAGCGGTTTGGAGAAGTATCTAAGAATAGTTGTCTCAGCAGCCTGGCACCTTTCATTGAAGATGAAATCATTAGAGTTGGTGGTCGTCTTGAAGCCTCAAACCTATCATACCAAGCAAAACATCCAATACTTCTGCCGCATTCCCATCATCTAACGAAATGCCTACTAAACGACATACATAAGGAAAATCTGCATGTGGGTCCACAAACCCTTCTAGCAATAAGCAGACAAATGTTTTGGCCAGTTAAAGGAAAGACTTTGGCTCGTTCAGTAGTACAGCATTGCGTCCAATGCGCTAAGTCAAAACCGAAACTTCTAACACAGATGATGGGAAATCTACCAGCACACAGAGTTCAACCAGCCAGACCATTTGTGAACTGTGGTGTGGACTTTTGTGGACCAATATGGTCTCATTTTAAGATGCGTGGAAAAAGACTACAGAAGTCCTACATCGCTGTATTTTGCTGCTTCCCGACAAAGGCCACGCATTTAGAGGTAGTAAGTGATTTGTCGACACAAGGATTCTTGGGAGCTTTACGTCGCTTCATGGCTCGACGAGGACATTGCAAAACCATTTATTGTGATAACGCGACCAATTTCGTAGGTGCACGTAATCAATTGCAGGAAGTGAAGGAAATATTAGAATCTACAACATTGCAAAATAAAATAAGGACAGCATGTAGCTCTAAAGGCATTGATTTCCGATTCATTCCGCCCCGATCCCGACACTTTGGTGGACTTTGGGAGGCTGGCTGCTGTTAAATCAGCTAAGCATCTGTTACAACGCACACTAGCAGCCGCCTCACTAACCTATGAAGAACTAGAGACGGCTGTGATAGAGATAGAAGCTGTATTAAATTCTCGACCACTTACACCAATGTCTTCGGATCCGAATGATCTGACAGCGTTGACGCCAGGACATTTCCTGATCGGGGAACCACTGATAAACACCATTGATTCAGGTGCTGAACCAACAAAGAGCAATCTCATAACCCGTTGGAAACTCGTTTCTCACATTAAAAACAAATTCTGGAGGCGATGGACTGTTGAATATTTAAGTCAACTACAGCACAGGTATAAATGGAAGCAGCGTTGTGATAATATTGAACTAGGGACTATGATCCTATTAAAGGAAGACAATACACCCACACTGAAATGGCCACTTGGACGTATAATCAATATCATTAAGGGCGAAGATGGACTGGTTCGTGTAGCCGACATTCGCACTTCGACTGGCATTCTCCGGCGACCGATTCATCGTCTCGCACCATTGCCTATATCAACTGAAGGCTCAGATTATTCTTCAGTCCAAGATAATGGGAGCATACGAGATAGCGAAAAAGCATCGAAAACTACAGCATCGCAACATCCTGAAATCACAAATGAAGCACCTACAACCTCTAATGAAAGCGACAACAGCAGAACTAAGGCTAACCCTCGGAAGAAACTAAGAAGTTCTCTCAGATCTGCAATTGTGACATTACTTCTAGTTTGTTTAGTTGTACCACCTGTTAAAGCATCCTCTATTGAAGTGAAACCATTTATTCATCAACCAGGGATTTACTTTGAGAACTTAGGGGTAACAAACCTCATAGCCAACGAATGGGACCTCGTCATATTCTATGATATGATGCCATATTGGAGAGAGTATCAGTTCCTGCAAAACTGTACTCAGACACTCGAAAAAATGTGCCAGCATATAAATGAAAGAGTCTCCTGCTCAATAATCATTCAGCATGTGAAACATCTGCTGGCAGAATTAACAACAAACAACATGCTTCTCTCTGACAATAACAATTCCAAGAGAACTAAAAGGGGGGTAGCAAATTTCGTTGGAAGTATCGCCCACACTTTATTTGGTGTGCTAGACTCCGACTACGCTGAAAGAATGTCGCGAACCATAGATGATATTCACAAAAAATGAGGATCACTTATTGCAGCTGATAAAGAATCAAACCTCGACTATGGATGCTTCTTTAAATGTGATGAAGAAGGAGGAAGAGGACATCGACAGCCAATTTCGGCAGCTGCAAACCCAGCTCTCGCATGTTGCAGACCAAGTAAATGGCATAGCAGAAGAACTATATCAAGAGAAGTTGCACCAATCCTTCACCGCACTCACCATGCAGACCACTCTTGCCGCTTCTAACTTCTTACGGATTCAAACATCAATTCTAGACGTACTCACAGACACTCATCACGGAAAAATTAGCCCGTTATTGATCTCTCCAATCCAATTAAAAGAGGAACTCACGAGAATAAGAGCACATTTATCTCCATCATTACGACTGCCAATATCACAGGACGATGCTTTGAGGTATTATACCTTCATGACCATCGCGGGAAGAGTCGCTACACGATATCTAATTTTCAAACTACAAATTCCTTTAATATCATTGGAGGAATTTGAACTGTTCAAAATTACACCATTTCCAGTGCAGATTAATGATTCACTTGTCACCATCAAACCTTCGTCCCAGTTCCTAGTTATCAATTTACATAGAGATCAATACTACCCACTGAGTGAAGAAGAATTACAGTCATGCATCATCATCGAGGACAGCAAGCACATTTGTAAACAAAAACATCCAATATATAAAAGGGGATCAACAGTTAGCTCATGCGAAGTAAGCCTAATAAATCAGCTGCCACAACCACCAACATGCCAGTTGATCAAGACCGGAAATGGACCTCATTGGATTCAATTATATAGTCCTAATCAGTGGATATACGTACTAACGGAAAAAACCACTATCAACGTTGTATGTGGAGACAACACCACGCAACACAGCATAGAAGGCGCTGGAATTTTAAAAATCACAGATAGATGTCTCATCAAACAACCACTAGTGACCATTCAAGGGCATAGAATATGTCCATCCAACAGCAGAGCATCTTATATTCCATCGAGCAATTTGACAGCATTTGTTTACGACATCTACGACAACAAACTCATCTCTGGACTGCATGAAACTGGCCCTTATCAATCACATTTGGCTGAAATTGAATCGATAAGGAACGAAGTGATACAATTCAAAGACAACATCCCGCTAACATTGACACATCATGATGTTCATCAATTTGCAGTCGGCTATGGGGCCATTCTACTAACGATAATAATACTCCTGTGTATGATTTGGAAATGCCGAGAGAAGGTATGCCGGAGTCGACTCAAGACGAAGACACCAGTAGCTGCACCCCGGCAAGGTGGGACAAGACGTGGCAACGCTGATCTTGAATGTGGGACAAGACAACACTGGGCTTGAATTCAACCCTACGTTCAACGTATAAAGAAAATTAGTTGAATTACCATTCAACGCGGGGGAGAATGTTGAAATCGTAGAATATTTCTAAATTAGATAGCTGACTATGTACATACCGAATTACCTCAGGTCAATGTACGCATAAAACAAGAAAAACAATTGTACATAATTGCTACATATGTAAAACGGCATTGCTCAGGAATGCGGTGACCCAATAATACTTACATTGCAATAATTCACAAAATTGGTAACTATTGCAATCCAATAAAAACATTCTCACTGGGGTCACTGCCTTACGAGCGATTTTTGCAAGAAAATTAATTTAATGTCAATTCAGCATTGTAAGCATTTTGTATTTTATGCATTGACCTAGAGTTAGCTGTTTGTATATATGGAGTAAGATTGAGGAAATAAATTCATTCAGTTTTATATTAAAGCATATAGCGTACTCAGTTAATAAAGTTTACATTAAAATCGTTTGCATAGCTTTTGCTAGTTATTCCGCCTAACATATCATCATAGTGTAGCGGTACATTGCACCGTTTGCACCTTCTACAAGAAGTCAAGGTTTATGTGCCTTGGTCTTACATCTCAATTTGCATTGGTCAAGGTTTATGTGCTTTGACACTGCAAGGCAGAATAAAGGAATTCTGTACAAGATCTATAAATTATGTCCAACGTGTTTGGTTGATTATATGAACTTTCGAGTGCCACAGAAAGTCAGCTTAGCGGCAGGACTTCATATCTCAGTCGGACAGCTGTCACACTGTAGCTGCCACACAATAGCTGAAGTAAGATGTAGTAAGTATTTGCTATTGAAATATTAGGATATTGGGTTTAGAGATAATAATACAGATGGGTACAAGATTGAATTTCTTAAGAAGTGAGAGCGCTTAAGGCTTTCGTTTTGAACTCGCCAGGCCAGCTGATCTCCCGAATTTCACCCGACAATCCATTCCAGCTCGTGACACCATGTGCGAATATGCTCTTGCCACCAAACTGAGTGTTTATGCTTGGATAGATAAGCCGTTTGTTGTCCCGCCTACTCCAAGAGAAGCGATTCCTTACGTAGCCTGGCAGAAGGCCAAATCTAGCCTTATGTATAAACGATAGGGCTTTAAGCTCATACATACACCGCAGTGACCCAGGTATCAGAATGTCCAACAATGGTCCAACATGAGCTCTTCCTCGAAGATTAAGCACGTATTTAGCACATGCTCTAAGTGCTCTCACTAATTTGTTTAACCCGGTCTGCGAAATGGGGTATAAGACGACATCCCCATAAAGGAAGTGTGGCAAAATTAAGGCAGTGAACAGCCTTAGCCTAGTTGTCTCGTCAAAATGCGGAGAGGCTGCATAGAGGGATCGCAGCCTATGATACACTCGCGCGCACATCATGTTAATTTGTTCTTTCCATGTGAGATTGGAGTTCATGAGGAGACCAAGATTTCGAACGGCCTTTGTTGCAAGAGGAATATTATGACCCATTAGTGATATTGATGTTATCTGCGATGCCAGATGTGTGCTTCTCTCAGGCCTGATTGCATAGCCAATTGCTTGAGTTTTTGAAGGATTAAGCGCCAGTTCGTTTTGGACAGCCCAGTTCACGACCCTATCCAGGGCCCCGTTGCTATTTGATACCATTTCGTGTAGTTCCTCTGTCCGTGCACCTGCATAGATCTGTATATCGTCTGCGTAGATATGAAAGCCCATTCCGTTCAGAACCTCGCCGACATCGTCAATGAAAAGCGAGAAGAGTAGGGGAGCAAGAACGGCACCTTGTGGAACGCCTGCTCTCACCCTCCTCAATGATGAGTGATTCTCCCCAGACCTAACCAAAAACAGCCTGTCGGAGAGGTAACTGCCGATCATCTTGCAGGCAGTATTAGAGAACCCAAATTGAGATCTGAGCTTCAATACCAATTTATCATGTGGGACTGAGTCGAACGCTCTACGCATTAAGTAGTCATTAGTTCCCTCTACTATAGGTATTGCTTAGTTGCTAAAATCCTCTACTATTTTTCACTGGTCTATTCACGTTTATCTACTTTTCTATTTTATTGTCACCATGTTATACATATCACACTATAAATCCCACTACAAATTTTATATTTTGCTGTAATTTTTAATATTGTTTATTTTTAATGAACGAGCTACTACGGACGCTCTAAGCCTCCACTGCTCTTACTTGTTTATGTTTCGTTTTGCTATAATGTGTATCTACTATGTAACTCGCTATGATGTGCCCAACGCTCGGCGTGCCTTATGCATGGGTGCTCAAATAAATGGATATTTATGTTATGTTATTTTATGATTTGATTTGATTTGTTTTGAATTGACTAAACCTGTTCACAAAAGGTCTGTCTGTTTGAAAGTTTTTACTCGGTGTAAAAACTTTTACGCATTTCACAAACCGTCTGTTAACTTTTCTTTTAGCTATTAATTATCGATTTTTCTGTAAAAATTGGATGTCATCATAATGTACATCCTGCTTTAATTTATAGGTTTCCCCCTTAAATATATAGCAAACAGGAATGGTTGAATCGTGTAAAATTCGTGTACATGAGCGTAATTTGTCAAGAGCAGGAGACTATACATAGGAGTAAGTGAGATGCTGCAAGAAAGATTCGTCATAGCTGGGTGCAGAATTGTCAAATGTGATTTTGTTTTGTGAGCAGATTTAGTCAACTTAAAATTCTTTTGTGAAATTTAACAAAAGTACAGAATCAGTTCTTTTCAAAACTATTTATCTTTGAACTTTATTTAGTGCAAAGTGTTATAGTGCCACTAGTGCCTGTTAAAATCTTCATATCAATTAAAAAAACAAAAATGAAGTGCTCGGTCAGTGCTTGCAAATTTAAATTGGATTATAAACTAGGGAAATCCTGTTTGAGGCAACGGCACTATCTAAATTATCTTTTTTGTTAATAGACGCAGAAATTTATATAAATTATTTATGTGAATTGTTTCAAAATAAAGTAGAAAAAGGACATTTTTTATCACAGATGCTCCGCACAAAACCTTTGTTTACTTTTTGCAAATTGACAAGTTGTTTAGAATAGGGATGGAGTGTAAAAACATGTAAAAATGGACTACCAACACAACCAAAAATTCATTACGCAAGATCTTGCTTGTCACCATTCCTGTTTGCTCTATATTCTAAGGTTTCCCCTCTTGCACAAAGTTAAACATTTGTACTCATGATCAAGAGGATGTGTAACTTCGATATGCAATCAGCTGACTGTCAAAAACATTAAATTTGAGGTTAAGCCAGTTGCTGTGATATCGAATGAATGTAAAAACGATAATCTAATGAGTTGAGATTTTTAAAAAAATATTACAGAGGATTTTTTAAAACGTATTTGAAATTAATTAATTGTTTTCTGTTTTATACAGAAAAAGTAGCAGCCAAATTTTTGACACATGGCAAGCTGAACAAAATTGACTTGAGAATTGTCTGGTAACTTTTCTTGAGTTATCCCCTCTACCGCATAAAAGTTTTTAAAACAAATTTGACAATCCTGCACCAAATGTTCCTTCCAGCATCTCACTTGCTCCTATGTATAATCTCCTGCTCTTGACAAAGTACGCTCGTGTACACGAAATTTACACGATTCAACCATTCTGTTTCTCTATTAGTGAATTCTTTTCTGAACTTGGAATCACATCTCCACACGCACCAGAACTGTGCTGACACATTTCTTGTTCGGAGCTGTCAAATGTGAAATTGGCAATTCCTGTGTGTTCCGTGGTGACGGTGGGGCTATTCAATGGTTAGAAACAGAAAGAACCAAATAATATTACGATGCGGACGCACTTATAATAAAATCAAAACAAACGCCCTAAGACTGTTTTTTTCCAAATTTAAATAATAATAAACTACAACAAAAACGATGTAATTAATTTTTCCACCACAAAAACACAAACATCCCGCTCAAAACCCAAACCTCGAACCCCAGTCAACTCCCGACACCGGAAAAATTTGAGTGTAGAAATTTGCAGACCAGTGGCAGCACCAAAGTAACAGTGGTAGGTTTTGGTTTTGCTACTTGGTGGGAAGAAAAGAGCATGAAAATGCCAGATTCGGCGGCAATGCTTACTCCTTAGAATAAAGAGAATACAGGAAGAGTGATAAGCCGTAACCACAGTATATTCTATGTTCTATTTCTATGTTCTGTAAAACTACCATTAACTTTTTCAATGACTTTTCTATTGTTTATGAAATTAGCTTGAGTCTCCTTAGAAATAGAAGTACAAGATAAATCGTCTGCTTTAACTTCAATTACGTAAAACATAAACATTTATTTATTTGAGTACCCGTGCCAAAGGCACGCCAAGCGTTGGGCACATCAGAGCGAGTTACATAGTAGATACATATTATAGCAAAACCGAACGTAAACAATTAAGAGTAGTGGAGGCTTAGAGCAGCCATAGTAGCATAGAGTGACGTTGGAGCAACAAAGTCTTCATAAACCATCTTATAATCTTTATTACAATCAATAATATGAACAGACGAAGTTGTATTGTTTTTCAATAAAATTTCCACAATATCAATCTCTACCGGAATGCCCAAAAGATTTTTTTAATTATTTTCCTCTAAATGTTTTCATATTTTCTTTTTGTGTTCCACATTATATTTGGTGTTAACATATTGCTTCAGGCATTTGCCTAATAAATCATCCTATCATTAGCGGCATTAAAACCAACAGTATATTCTAGTAAAACCTTTCTAGAAAAGAATAGGTATTTATTAAAAGTTTACATGAAAACCACTATCGCATTGCGTGCTTCGATTATTTATAATTACATGACTTTTATATTTAATTTTATTTTTCTAAAATGGAGAAAATTCTAAATTTAGGAAAAGAATTAGACTAGTCTTTACAGAAAATATCTAGCTTGCGAGTAAAAGATGACATTTCACTTTGTCACTTTGCCATTCATCACTCAACCAGTTCTCTCTTTCTTGCTCGCAAGATATTTTGCATATTAAAACTATCTTTTTCCCACTTATTATTTAAGTACAGATCTTTGTATTAGTTTAGGATTTATTTTATCGATGCATGGTCTCCTGCCGGTGTTTCAGCCATTTTGACATTTTGACAGAGCTAATCTACTGTGGAATATACTGTGGCTACGGATAAGCCAAATTTAGCGTAGACAAATTCTGTTTGCGTTAGTATCTGTTGCCGCTGTAGTGATAGCTCAGTAGAGCCGTATAGTAGAATCAATATAGAGAGCGGGGCAACAAGATATATGGTTGAAAATATTGCGTTTGCTCACACCGAAAAGGACCTTATTCGATGCACTATGCCAACATACCCAGGGAATTTCGCAGCTGTCACAAACGTAAACAAATCTCGGTTGAGGAAGGAATTTTTGGATTTTTTATCGTTTTTGTTATGTATTTTTAATTTAATTTAATATACAAAGGTGTGTAAAGTATACAAGATAATATTTTATTACTATACTTGCCTAAAAAAATGATTTCTCACGTCGAACCTTGGTGTTGTTGTGGCAATTTTTCACCGAACATTTCATTCTGAAATTACATGAACATCACTTAGAAATTTATCACTATAATATTAACAGATAATTACTTACACTCTTTACTTTATTTAGCACATGTTTTAAATTATATTTAAATTATATTTAAATTGTTGCAAATTACGGAGTCTTTGTTTGACACCTAAACATAGATTTGTCTCTTTCTTCAATATAATGCTGAGCTACTTCACGGCCCGCTGTAAAATCCACGCTCATGCGCACGAACAGGGCCTGTCTCTATATTGTAAGGCTTACACCGAGTAGCAGAAAAGACTATTTATTCTCGCAGAGTTGTACTGCTAGAAAAAGTGCAACACTGGTGTACACTGAAGTCCCATCGAAATCTTCTTTACCTGTCAATGTCAGTCATGTACCCACTCCATTGAATGCCTACTCGCTGAGCTCTGAAGTTGTAATTGAAGTTTAAAAGGTCTGTTCTGTCGTGTGTGTTTGAGAATAAATTTGTAAATCAAAATAAAAAAAAAATATGCCTAAAGAGCATGTATCTAAGAGGAAGAATATTTATAATGCTGAGCAGAAACAAGGTGCGTAAAACTACATAATTGCGTTAAATCAATTTTTCACATGCCTAATATGTAGTTAAACAATGAGCTCTTTTATATTTCGAATGATTTCGCGATTGTTCACATGAAGCGGAGTGGTAGACTGGATTAGAATAGTTTTAATTCGCATAGTATAGTACCAACTTGTTCACAGTGTTCCATTCTCATTCCGGAGCTTGATACTCCAGTCTACTACACTTAATAGAATAGAAAAACCATTTATTAAAGAACCTCAGCCTAAGCTACGTTACAACGTTAGGTACATTGAGTATAAAATAGATAATAGTATTATAAGTTGAGTACAAAGTCAAGAAAACAAAAACAACAGGCAAACTCAATGCAACAGAAACTATCGAGTAATAGGATTATGAACGAGGTGGTACAATTAAGTCAAAGTCAAAGTCGAAGTACATTTATTTTTGAGACCCCTGCTTAAAGCAACGTACAACGTTGGGCTCTACGACATTCAAGTATAGTTGCAAACTTAGATGTTATAATTACATAGCAAAATAAAAAATAAAAAATAGAAATAAGACATTAGATCTAGTGTTACAGTTCGATATTACATGTAGTATATAATTAGTTGTTGATTAATTAGCAAATAAATTGGATCGCAATAGTTCAGTAGTACACATATGTATATGATAGATGATAGTAATTGATATTTACAAAGTAGTTTTCTGTGATATATAATAGCTTAGTTCATTTATTTAAGTTAGATATTGTTTATTGTTTAATAGCACAAGCCCTACGGAATTGATTTAGTAGCCAAATGAAGTGAAGTGAAGTCCCCCTCAGCAGCCCCAGCAAACGCGTAGTTGATCCGAGGCTGAACATGACCCCACCCGCAACCAGTGCAAGAGATGTTGGTGTAGAAAGATATAGAAATGCACGATTTACGGAAACTAATACTGATTGGTTAGTGCATATATTTGTAAATTGAGGGTTATCTATTGTTGAAATTTAACATGAAAGAATCTATATGATTGGATCTATGAGAGATATCTATTCATAATTGACCAGGCAAAAATTGAGCCTTTAGGGAGGATTTTAGATTTAAGCGTACATTGTACATTCAACCTGTTCCGACTTGTCAAACTTTAGCGCGTCTGGGAGAATTTATGGCTGTCAAGTATGGAACCATTTCCAGCCTCAAGGCTGGCAGTGGCTTCATCTAATTGCGTTGTGGTTCTGTCGTAAAAAAGTGATTTATTCAGTTTCTGTTTACGACCTTGGGTGTTTCATATATAATTAAGTTGGACCAAATCTGACTATTACCTTAGGTTAGCTGAGGTGCTTTTTGTGTTATTGAGCTACAGGTCTAGCTTATTAGCCGGACCATTAGTGGTATCCAGTTGTCGATCGCTCTGTGCTGAGATGGTTAAGGGCATTCTTTGCAAAGTCCTTGGGAAGAATGGTTTCCCTGATTTCACCCGGCAGCCTGTTCCAGCTTGTTACCCCCCGTGAGAAGATATTTCTACTGCCGAAATGAGTGTTAACACGCGGGTATATCAGTCGTTTGTTGTCCCTTGTGCTCCACTGGAACCGATCACGTATATAGCCTGGTAGTAGACCCATTCTAGCCTTGTGTATGAAGGATATAGCGTTCACTTCATACAAGCATTGCAGTGACCCTGGTATTAATAGATCGAGCAAAGGATCAACGTGCGCCATTCGTCGTAGGTTGTAAACGTATCTGGCACATGCTTTGAGTGCCCGTAGTAGTTTATTAGTACCAGTTTGAGAAATGGGGTATATAACAATGTCAACATAAAGAAAGTGTGGTAGGATTAGAGCCTTGAACATTCTAAGCCTTGTGGCTTCGTCAAAATGTGGCGATGCCGCATAGAGAGATCGCAGACCGTGATACACCCGCGCGCACATCATATTTATATGTGCCATCCACGTGAGGTTTGGATCCATGAGGAGGCCTAAATTTTTTACTGTTTTAGATGTGAGAGGTATATCATGGCCCATTAGTCTTATTGATGTTGGTTGTGATGATAGCTGAGAGCTTCTGTCTGATCTTATTGCATATCCGATTGCTTGGGTTTTTGATGGATTTAACACCAAACAATTCGTAGTTGCCCATCTTTCCACTCTTCCTAATACCCTATTAATGGATGATAACAATTCCTGCAGTCCTTCTGTCGGTGCACCTGCATAAATCTGGATGTCGTCGGCATATATGTGAAACCCCACCCCATTTAGGGCCACATTGACATCATTGATGTACAATGAGAAGAGAAGGGGAGCCAGGATAGCACCCTGTGGCACACCTGCCCTCTGTGTTCTAAATGACGATTGGTCCCCCCCCCCCCCCCCCCCCCCCGACCTAACCATGAATAGTCTTCCCGACAAGTAGCTCTCGATCATTTTATATGCACTTTGAGAAAACCCGAAGTGTGATCTTAGTTTGAATAACATCCTCTCGTGCGGCACGGAGTCGAAGGCTCTGCTGAAGTCAAGGAGCACATGGATTACTGCTAGACCCCTATCGCACATTTCGCGGATGTCAGACGTGACTTTTAGGAGCGCAGTGCTTGTTGAGTGAAGTCGCCTAAAGCCCGATTGCAAGTTATCCATGAGCTTATTCCCATTGATGAACTCGGTGATCTGGTCTGCTATTATGACTTCCAGGACCTTAGAGATAGCTGGAAGAATCGTGATCGGTCTCCATTCTGATATGTTTTTCGGGGACCCTGTCTTGGGTAAGGGAGTTATAAGACCGACTTTCCACTTGTCAGGGAAATGCGAGCTGGTTAGGAGTCTGTTGAATAGATGAGTTAATGTTGGTAAGATGTGTTGCAGTATTATTTTATGAAATTTAATAGGTGCATCCCTGTATCCAATTGCGTTTGATTTGATCCGCTGAAAGGCGTTTACCACCTCCAACTCCGTTATGTTTCTCAAACTAAATACTGGTCTGATGTTGTCAAGTTCATGGTTGTCGTTTTCATTGCTAGATGAATGGAAGATATCTTGTCTCGTTTCCAAGTTGCCAGGAATGGGATTTGGTCTTAGGCTGTGCATTTGGTAATTACTCCCCTCCTCCATATTTGGAGTCCATGCCAGATTAATTTGTTCATTCGAATCGACTATGGTTTGGTCATGTTGTGTGGCTTCACCTTCACTTTCGATGTAGTTATGTGCCCCATCATCTGAATTTGTTGTGCCGTTTGGTGTTGTAGTTGGTTCAGCAAGTTCACACAGGTAGTCCGCGAACTCTTCTGGATTAATATTTGATCTTTCTTTTGCTTTAGAACCCAGCCCTATTTCATTGATTTTTTTCCAGTTAATCATATTGCCGTTTCGAATACCCCTGAGGGTGCTCGAGCGCAGTCGTGCCCTTATCATGTAGTCCGCTAGTCTCCTGTGCTTGTGGAAAGATCTATAATGCGCAGTTGTTTTGTTCCGCTTCCATTCCCTGTAAGTTATATCACGAATTTGGCATGCCAGGCGGATTTCTGGTACATTGAATATGAATTCGCTAGTTGATCGGGCTCGCACCGTTTTAACTGGTACATGTCTGTCAAAAATTTCGTATATAGTTTCTGTATAGTAGACAGCTGCAGTTTCAGCGCTTGCTTCGTTGAATACGGGGCCCCAGTTGATATTAGTAAGGGCCGTATTCACCAAGCCATTTAATTGAAAGTTAATTTAATCTCTGTTTTAGTACTCCCATTAGAGACGCTTAGGGCTCACATTAATTAAAATTACAGTTTAATATGCGTTATTATAACATAAAATAACCCAAATTAAATTTAATTTTAAGTGTTCCCTAACCCTCTCTTACAGCAGTACTAAAACAAATTAAATTAAATTTCAATTAAATGGCTTGGTGAATACGGCCCTAAGGTATATAGTATTAGCAAATTAGGACAAGAGTTTTCCGATTGTTTTACCCATTAAGCAATTCGAATGAAATTCCGGTCGTTTCACTTGTCATTTTTGACGAGTTTACCTAGAAATTCATACTATCTGCATAAAGCAACGTACTACGAGAATAGAGTAGAAAAGCATTTATTGAAGAACCTCTGCTTACGCTACGTTACAACGATAGGTACATCGAGTAAGTAATAGATGGTATTATCGATAGAATTAAAGCTGATAAGAAAACTAACAAAGGAGCAACGAACAAACTCATTGCAGTAGAAATTAACATTAGTATTATTAATATTATGTCGATTTCGATGGGATCATTTCAGTGTTGCACTTTTCTGGCAGCGGAGAGCTGGGAGCACTGAAGTCCATCGAACATATTTCTGTCATATTCCTTGGATTTGTGGACACACGTATTATATACACGGAACTGTCAAACGTAATAAATGCTCTTTATTGATATATAGAAACAAAAGGCTGAACCACAATAGACGTAAATAACTGTACGAAATTGAACGAGACTGAGGTTAACTTACGAAAAATTGATACTTTTAGCCTAAATATATATCACATTCCGTACAAGTTATTATCTTGATATTTAATGTTTTCAATTTTGAAAAGTGGTAAAAGTGAAAAAACTAACAAATGGAAGTTGATGTAATTGAAGATTTGTGTCTTCTATTAATTCGCAGTGCCCGAATGACATTTTATGTGTTAAATTTTAAAAAGTGGTAAAAGTATAAAAAATTAACAAATGGAAGTTGATTTAATTGAAGATTTGTGCTTTCTATCAATTCACAGTACCATTTTTATTCCATTTTAAGTTTTACATTGCACTTTTAATCATTTAGTACTAAATTAACTGTTTGACACATCGCGTTCTTACGGAATGAGCTATTCTTACCGCACCTTTACTGACTGCAATTTGACTTTTAAATTTAACGAAAGTTCTCCTCACACGAGTTAAAGTTAATTTGTGTACGCCTGTTAAATTAAAGGGCGCGTTCGCTTTACGTAAGTAAATGTATTTACGTTTACTTCTATTGTGGTTCAGCCTAAAGTTCTTAACTTTATGCCAACTACCCAAATGAATTTTTTTTATTCATTTAACTTCAAAATTTCACAAATAATCGCGACAGTACACTTTGACAGCAGATGACAATTCAACTTGAATATGATGTAACACCGACAAAATATCCAGTGCTAAGTAGGGGAAGTCAGTGTAAACTTCGTGTTGCACTTTTGTTATAAAAATTGTCCCATCGAACATTTTCAGTGTTGCAATGCTGGAAAAAGTGCAATACTGGTGTTGAACTGAAGTCCCATCGAAATCGACATAAATGAATATACAGCGGTACAATGTGAATCAACATTTATTTTATTTATTTGTTATTATTTTAACAAAAGTTTTTAACAAGTTTAAACACAATTTCTCTTAAATTTCTAGTCCAATTCTAGTATAATTGCAGTGCTACCCACTCAGTCAGCAAGGCTGGTATGAGAGTTGGGAAAATCTATGTATCTATCAATTATATTTTAAATTAAAAGGTCAGCAAAAACAACCTATTGCTCAAACAATCACAGCCAAAATTATCTAGGTAGTATAAGACACACTACCGTTACAATACCACACCTTAAATCAATACTCAGCCATTATGACTTAAACTCAATCATATTCAAAGAATATACTAGAGTAACATCAAATCATCTTACCAGTAAAAGCCATTATACAGACAAGGCAAAAGGCAAACTTTAAGAGATACAAAATAAACAAAACAAATAAAGTTAAGTTCTGTCATATGAGGAAAAAACTGTACTTTGAGAACGTACCTAAATAACTAGACAAAAGCAGGAACCAAATATGAGGAAAGCTGTACCCGCCACAATTGCATCACAGCCGCTCCCAGAGACCACAAGAAAACAGTGACCACGCCAGCAAAGCATGTACACAAAAACAATGGGACCATCATACCTCCAGAGACCCAGTGACGTCCTGGAATAGGAATTGGATAAGCAACATAGTGTCGGAGTAGTCCTGATATCCTCCGGCAGAGTATTAAAGATTTTTGCAGCTGTGGTTAACAACCCCTGTCGTCTTCTTTCAGTTCTTTGCCTGCCTAGTGCTATATTATTCCTATTTCTCGTGAGGTGTTCATGAATATCTTGATGTTTTACCACTACTAGATTTGACCGTATAGTCCTATTTACTATGCTGTATATAAACTTCGCATTTTCAATTTGAATTACTTGCTTCAAGGTAAATTGGCATGCAAACTGATAGACAAACAGGGAACTAGTATCCCACGGCAGCCTGTATAGCGCCTTTAATGCTCTATTCATTAATATCCTTATGACATCTTTCAAGCCTATCGTACAATGCGACAAATTTATAATGCCATAACGAATACGCGACAAAAAGTGTGCATTGTAAATTAAGCTCGCAACATGCCTCTGCAGGCTAACATTTCTTCTAAAAATTCCACTCAAGGTTGTTAACTTTCTAACTAAGTTCCCTATATGCTGCGACCGCATAGTTTATCGTCAATCAATAGTCCCAGATAAATAATTTCTGCGGTTCTCTGCAAATATTCCGTGCCAATTCTAAGGCAAATAATAATATCTGTTTTGTTTTTGTGTCTGAATATTATATATTTGGTCTTTCTCTCATTAATCATTAACATGCTCCCAGCAGTCCATTTGCTATATACCCTTAGGTCATTATTCATCAAACGTTCAAGATCATCCGCATTTGAGACCTTACATAAAATATTGGTGTCATCTGCATACACATGGCACTCGCCGCGTAGGTCCGTGTACTGCAAGTTATTAATGTACAACAAGTAAAGAAGCGGTCCTAATACTGAACCCTGAGGAACGCCGCATTTTGTCACTAAAGTTTCACTAGTCGCCCCATCGAGCCTTGTTTTAACTTTCCGCTCCATTAAATAACTACTCAATAAGTCATTAACAACGCCCCTCATTCCTAGCGTGTTCAAAAAGTCCAGCATATCAGACCGTGGTGAACAGTGTCAAAGGCCTTTGACAAGTCAAAAAAGATTGCACCTACATAGTAGCCCTTATCCAAATAGTCATTGATCTTATTTAATGTCTCAGCTGTGGCCAATTCCGTGTTACTCCGTGGCAGAAAACCAAACTGGTTTCTCTCAAAACCTCCATTCGTTTCAACAAATTTCCTCATCATTTACACCTTCCACTTGTTCCATAGTAGCAGGCACCATATACATCGAATTCAAAGTCAGCTTATTTGCCACCGGAGACCCAGACAGAATCCTGCTTTGCACGGCCGAGCCAACACCATTAAAGTAGCTGTTAAATTCCCCCGCCAAAACCTCAGGACCGGATACCAATGATCCATTGATATTAATTTCCAGCATGTGACCCCCCGTTTGAGCTCTGTCCTTATTTAGGATCACACTGTCAATGACCCGCCACAACTTCCTTGCATCCCTCCCAGCCTGCAGAATCTTTTCATTTATGTAATCTTCTTTGGCCCTCCTTCCTTATCCGTTACCATGTTACGCACTCTTCTATAGTCAGACCGTAAGCACAGATCACCTGGGTTTGCCTTCATCCGAGAAAAAGCATACCTCGCTCCTTCATCCCCATGATAATATCATCCGTGATCCATACATTGGACCTGGTTCTGATTTTTTATAGGTAGTACTATTATTCTTTGCTTCTTTAATAATTTCTATTATGGTCTCAATTGATGGGTAGCTTGTAAAATCGCGTCAAATCCGACATGCAATGATCAATGATCGTACGTGTATGCGCATCCTGCCTTGTATAACTGGTCTCATCTACACTATTGACAATGGAGAAACCGCTAGCTGAGTTCATGCTTAGCAAATCAGTAACTGATCTATGAATGGTATTTTGCCTGAATACCTTAACAAGTACTTGCAATATGTAGGAAACGTACAATCAATATCGTTAAGAAATGCTACAGAGTTTAGATTAGGTTCGTTTAGAACATCAAGAGCACAAAATTCTTTAATTTATCGTGGTCTTAAAATGTACAATCAACTTAAATATGATATAAATGATACAAATATTTATCGTTTCAAAAAATATTGCATTGAATTTATAAAAGCGAATATTCACGTTCTTGGGCCATAAATTTTTAAGATTGTATTGTATTAAAATGTTTATATGTTGTTGTTGAAAGCTTTTTAAACTAGCTAATAAAGAGGTACTACTACTACTACTACTACTACTACTACTACTACTACTACTACTACTACTACTACTACTACTACTACTACTACTACTACTACTACTACTACTACTACTACTACTACTTCTACTAATACTACTACTACTAATAATACTAATACTACTACTACTACTACTACTACTACTACTACTACTACTACTACTACTACTACTACTACTACTAATACTACTACTACTACTAATACTACTACTACTACTACTACTACTACTACTACTACTACTACTACTACTACTACTACTATTCTCATTAAGGAGATCAATGTTGGTATCACCTATGAAAATGACACCCTTATGTGGAAAACAATGTTTCAAGGTGCTGCATATAATCCAACAGGTTTTCATTGGGTGACCTGTACATGGTCATCACTTTTAGCTTCCTTTTCTCTATAGTTGCTATCTCTATGATGGTAGTATTGCATCTACAGTCATTCAAAATTACACGGTAAATCAGGCTTTTATGTATGTAAATAGCAGTACCCCCACATCTGGAGTCATCTCTACAATTGAACACAGCAATATAATCCGGTAGATGGTAAAATTGCACCTCATTTGAGTAAAGCCAAGCCTCATTTAGAACCAAGATTTCTACTAGTTGACGTTTCATGATAAGCGCTTGTATTTCATATAACTTTTTCCGTAGGCTCCTGACATTTAGGTAAAGCAAGTTCATCCCTCCACTATTCCGATTCATGTTTAAATGCATTCAACTGATCGCTTTACCCAACGTCAGTGACGTGGCGCTTATGCCGGGGTATGTAATAAATAAACTTTGAATTTGAATATGAAATGTGAAGTAAGAAATACAAAATACAAATATGAAATACTTAATATAAGCCAGAAAATTACAAATTAAAATTAGAAACTATAAATTAGAGCTCAGAAACCAGAAAGCACCACTGGTGAAACAACTGCCCTACCAAATCAACAAACGATTCCAGACAAGAACACCAAAGCGCAGAGTGCCTCGGCAATGAGGGCTAGTGTGTCGACGGGGTATAATCTAGTGTGCATTGCGGTCCATAAGGTGAAGCAAAGCGAGTGCATTGAACTGCTTGCAAGGGCAGACATTCCTAACCGCCTCAGGAGCGAAAAGCGTCATTGGACCCAAATCGAGTGCGTGTCCTCTGAAGAACAAGTCTGGTGCTGTTAAGATTGCTCCATGAGGGCAATTGGCTTATGTAAGCTGGGAGTGAGCACCATCTGGCTTTATGAATGAAGCATAGAGCTCTAAGTTCTAGTAGCTTGTCGAGAGGTTCAGGCAAAATAGCTGAACTAGCGGGGAGAAGTGAGCCTACCGCCTAGGGCGAAAAATGTATCTCACGCAGGCCCTTAGTGCTCTGTTCAATTTAGATATTTCAGAGGCCAGCAGCAACATCGGCATAGACAAATTTGGCATGATCAGGGAGATTATCAGGGATTGTCTGATGGCCAGGTCCAGGTAGTGCGAGACTGGTAGATTCGGGTACACACTGCCAATCTGAGGCCGCCATGTGAGATGGGGGTCCATGAGAAGACCGAGGTTCTTGACATGTCTAGTAGAGAGAGTTATGATCTGGTCGAGAAGAAGCAGGCTGCGAAGCGTATCATTAATGGCACATCTTATGGTTTGGGCTTTCAAGGGATTGATCGCCAGCCCACCTGTTCGGCACAACACTCGAATTACTAACATATAAATCTTTATTCCACGCAAAACTGACCTATCCTCATATCTCAAACAGAGCTAACCCGAATCTAACGGTAACTTGATATTGCGATAACTGATAATTAAACGGCACTCGCCAGACCAGTCATTGGTCTTTTATGCCCCAATATTCGGAATTAAACTTTTACTCGCAACGCAGATGTAAACGAACGACACAACCTTGTCGTTTGTTCTACCGGTTGCAGCACCTGAGTCACGAGGTTAATTATTATTGTAATCGTCGATTGCTCCACTAAGCGCTCATCACAGCCAGGTGTTGGGCTAATCAGCAAAATAACCGACGGCTGCAGAACAATTCCATGCTAGGCAATTGTTTAGCAATCGCTGATATTTTACCAGAATGTGCCCTTGGCTGTTGGAAGAATCTTCCGTATATTGGGCCATAACATCCCTCCCCACTTGGAAAAACTAGTTTCTTAAAAAATTGAAAATATTATTGATCTCCGTTCCGTTCAAAATTTTTTTTTACATATTTACTATCTGAAATTTTTCATTTCACATCATTTTACATCATTTCTTTTTTTATTTTCTCCTCACTTTTAATTTCTCTTTGCTATGTTCTTTTCACCTTACATTTTTTTTCTTATTTTCTCTTCACATTAAACATTTTTTTTTGTATTTTCTCTTCATATTAAACAATTTTTTTCTTATTTTCTTTTCACAACATATCCATATTCTCTTTCTTCTTTTTTTCCAATTTCTTTCTTACATTTGACTTATTTAACGCAGTATCAACAGTAACTACATACATATTGCTTTTTTTTACACATTTTTCGGTTATATCCCTTTATTCGCTTTTCACATATTTGGAAATTTATCGTAATCAACTAATTATTTCTATTACATTAAGAATCTATGATTAACCTATTCCGCCAAAATTCTTAATTTATTTGCTGTGATCCCAAAAATAACAAATAGTAACAATAAAAAAAAATCCTTTTTACAATCAATTTCGGTAACAATGATTCACAAATACTATCAATATTCCTTTCACACTCATTTACAATATTAAAAGTATTGTCCAAATCATAACAAAAAAACTTCAATAATTTCAATAATTTTTACAATCTAATATTTTCTATGGGCGCCCAAAATTTCCCTAATTACATTATTACAATACAATAACTACTCTACTATTCTAAGTGCTCCACTGCTTCCCGACGACACGGTAGGTAAATTTGAGGTTTGCAGGTTTGCTGTTGTTGGGATGACCACTTCTATACTGGATTCTGCTTGCTTGGATAGCCTCGCTTGGATTGGCCCCGTCAATGGACTGCTGATAAAGGCTCGAACATTTTCACTTTTCTGCCGTTTCAAGTGGCACACTACTGCTAATACATTTTATTGCCTTTGAATTTCAAATAGATTTTATTTGAATGCTAATTTATCCCATGAATTATGTGTATAGAATGTTTTCATCTACACTGAATTTCTGGAAACCATTACATCAGTTTGTATCTTTTAAGGTGTGATCTTCATATAACGTATGACAATTTCTTTCTATAGGTGCTTTAATTTTATTGTGTTTAAAAAAAATTCTTTTATGCACGATGGAGTTCTCTCAATTATATTGAGAGTCCACACGTACTTCAAGATTTTTTTTTCTCATATTGTACTGTAAGTTCCTACAGACCTCTCAATATTTAATTATGCGGTCGTAGTACCGACATGTTTCCTAATTGTAGCTTCCCAATAAAAGTTTATCTAGCTATATTTTTGAACTTTTTCACCGCTACTCCAAGTTCGGCATCTATGTAGATCGCATATGTGGAATTTACTGCTACAGGAATAGTGTCCTATCGATTATTTCATTCGTCTCCCGATCGTAAATTATCCGTGGATGTAATTTTGCGATGCTCAAAGCGGCCAACATACTTATCCTTATATCCAGCATCTTGCTAATTTCTTGTACCTCGCTCATACTTTGAGCTGCAGCAATATCGTTTTCCTATATTTACTCGTTCCGTTTATATTTTGTTTCATAGATCCTCTCGATCTGCTGCCGCCTGTGCTCTGGAAGGTTGAATATGTAGATTTGACGATCTTATCTATACTTATTTAACCTATGGCAACCCTTTTATTTTTCTCCACCTTATGTACTATATACTGTATATTTTAAATCTTTTTTTTTTACTTTGTTTGCTTTGCAACTTTTTTTTTTTAACTCTTTGTTTTTTTTAAACTTCTCCTTAAATCTCTTATTCCTGTTAACTTTTCTTGACTCTTATTTAAAAACCTCTACGTTTAATTTTAAACTTTTTTGACATATTATTTTCCTTTATTTCCCTTGTGCCTACTTAAGATTTTTAAAACCATTTATTAATTATCTTCATAGTGTTATGGAACTAGGAGGAGTGATGGCTCTTGGACATTAAGTCCAGACTGCCATTGAGAGCTGACAGATCACTCGCTGACAACGTTGAAGCTGCAGGGCGGCACGCTAGCTTGCCTCGCTATAGGTGGAGAGTCTGGGGTGGGTACCACGAAATACCTGCTGTTGTCATGCTACCATGATAAAAAAAAATCGTGCCTAGCGAATAAAACCGAAGAACGAAGATATATGACGAAACATAATACCACCCACTGGCCCTGAAGGTACCACGTACATCAGTCACCTGAAGAGTGTCATAGGGATCGGATGCTCAGATCCCTTTTGCCGTCCTCCCCGGCCTCCCATGACATCGTGGCATGTAGTTTGCGATATCCCTTTTATATTTATCTGTTGGAGAGAGAAAAGAGCCTTAGGGACTTCCGTTAATTAAAAGGTTTTTGCCGATATACGCTATGGAACACGTTCGTCCACAGTTCCAGCCTTAGATAATTTTATGCCTCGGGTGAGACCCCGATCGTATTGCTTTTCTATGACCCAAATGGAAACAGCTTCTGACCAATAATATTTGATTTTCTATGCCTCTGGAGAGGCCCTTGTGATTGTAATAACTATCTGAAAATTCATATCTTGAGCATGTATAAACGTAGCATAGCAAATATTAAGTTGGTAGCACCTAGTCTCTATAACCAGTAATACTAAAAAATAATAAGCATTCTTTGACAGTAGTGCTAATTCAGGGAATTTGCATAATTTGGATGAGTTGCGGCAACAGTTGAAATTGCTTGAGCTGGAAAACAGGATTCTTAAAGCGGAAAAGGAGATTGCAAATACATCAAAAACGGGTGAACAGTTAATTTCACCAGTTAATATAGCGGTTCTTCGTGAAATTGTACCAGAATTTACTGGTGATTCGACTAATTTAAATACTTGGCTAGAGCAAATCCAAGCTATTCAAAAAATGTATGATGTGAGTGAGACAAACATGCATCTCGTAGTAACGTCAAAACTAAAGGGAAAAGCTTTGCAGTGGTTACAGTCCAAGCCAGAACACTACGAATTAGACTTGAGTGAATTATTAAAATCTTTGGAATCCATGTTTAAATTTCGAGAAAGTAGGATGGAAATTCGGAAATAATTTGAGGCTCGTATATGGCAAGACAATGAGCTTTTCAGGGAGTATTATTTTTCGTAAATTATTCTGGGAAATAAATTAAGTATCAGCGAAGAGGAAATGATCGAAGATCTTATTGAGGGTGTGGAGGACAGCGATATACAACTTCAAGCGCGTATGTAACAATTTAATTCAGCCAGTGACATGCATTTAGGAAAATTTTCAAACCTCGCAGATCTAAGAAAATGCTGGTCTCTTATCATCATACATCCAACAAACAAAAATCTGGGAAAAATGAAAAGGTAATTGTTTGTTTCAATTGGAACCAGGCAGGTCATAAAGCATCAAATTGCCCAAAACCGAAGAGAGCACGTGACTCGTGCTATGAGTGCGGATCAATGGATCATTTTGCTGTGAAGTGCCCGCTTCGCCAAGGAAGAAAGAACATTAACGTGGTCAATCATTGCACTGATGGATATCTGGTGAAAACCCAAATGGATTTAGGTAATAATTCTTATATTGAATTTGATAGTTTGCTAGATACAGGTAGTCCTATTTCTTTAATTAAAGCTCATTAAATCCTTACCTATTACAATTATTTATGAATATTATCCTCCTAAACAGTTTTGTGGAATAAATAACTCTCCTTTGCAGATAATTGGAATTATTCAAGCTAGAATTGTAATAGAAAACATAGTGTTTGATGTAGAATTTAAGATCATACCTGACAATGCAATGTGGAACAATTGTTTACTTGGTAGAGATGTCATAACGTATCCAAACACGACATTTATATTTAACGATAAGCTTGAAATACATCGTGATGTACCATTGGAAGAGAAGGATCATTTCATAGCTGCTCCTTACAGAATAGAAAATATAAGTGAAGATGAAACACTTGGATGAAGTAGAGGTAGGACCAGTGGATACTGTGAGTAAATCAAAATTTATGGATGTCTTTAAAATTTTTTACTTATATGGGGCTAGATATAAGAAGCCAGTGGTGACCACAAATGGTCAATATGAATACAATAAGATGCCTTTTTATTTATGTAATGGCCCTTCAAATTTTCAAAGATTTCTAAATGAGGTGTTTTCTAATTTACTGAAGAGAGGCGTAGTTCTCATTTATTTAGATGACATTCTAGTAGCCTCAGATAATATTGATAACCATTTGAAAATATTAAAGGAAGTTTTTGATCTTTTAAGAAAAAACTGTTTAGAATTAAAATTGAGTAAATGTCATTTTCTTATGAAAGAGATCATGTACCTGGGATATGAGGTATCAAGTCAAAGTATTCGTCCTAGCATGGCACACATTGATGCTATAAAAAGTTACCCATTACCAAGAAATATAAGAGAAGTACAACGCTGTTTAGGTTTAGTGGGATATTTTCGGAAATTTATAATAAATTTCGCGAAGTGGCAAAACCTTTACAGGTCTTATTGAAAAAGAACTCAGAATTTGTATTTAACGAAGACCAAGTACGAGCTTTCGAGATTTTGAAGCAGAAACTTGTTTCTTCCCCGGTGTTACGCATATATTCCCCTCTTGCAGAAACTGAGCTTCACTGCGATGCTTCTAGTTGCAAAAACAAGATGATGGACAATTTCACCTCATCATGATTTTTAGTAAACGGACAACAGAAGTAGAGTCCAGATATCATAGTTTTGAATTAGAGACGTTAGCAATAATTTACTCCTTGAAACGTTTTCATGTCTATTTACAAGGTATAGCATTTCGTATTATAATAGACTGCAATTCGCTTAAACTGACGTTAAGTAAAAAGGATATCAATCCCCGAATTAGTAGATGGGCTAGATGTACATAGAGACGGGAACAGAATGCAGCATGTTGACGCTTTATCACGACTCATGATTCTGTCGATTTCGGAGGATAGTTTTGAAAAGTACATGACTATCCTTCAGTCGAAAGATGAATCTGTCATGAAAATTATGGAAGAATTGGCTGAGAAAGAAAGTTCATTGTGGGAATGTCGAGCCGGATTGTTATATAGGAAAACTAAGGATAAATTATTGTTTTATGTCCCAGCAGGAATGAGAAGCAATGTAATTAGATCATGCCATGGTAATATCGGTCATGTTGGAGTTAGTAAAACGATCGATTTGATTAGGCAAGCCTATTGGTTTCCAAATATCAATGATCATGGTAAAGAGTATATTGCAAATTGTGTGAAATGTATTGCATATAACTATAAAGTAATAAAGGCTAAAGAGATGACAAGATTAACTTTGCTTTGCGAACCAACATTTGAAATCTCAATCGGAAAGTTTGGATGCAATCGTCAAAGCTTTTCTTGCAGAGCTCGCATCTTGTATATTGAATTTTGAGCCCACTGTACCAGCAGGCATCACACCAAGTCAAGGCATGATGTACTGAATGGAGTAAATGCAACACTATCAAAAATTACCATGGTAAATATTAATACGCATATGAATGTATTAATTTTGGAAGCTTTTATGATACAAAATATTATTGCTTCACGCGGAAGGAAAATTTTGCGATGATATACAACTGATATGGAGGTATTAGCTGCGTTTTTTTTATACTGTACTGGTTCATTGGAAATTTAAATTAATTTCATTCTATAAAACGTCTGATTTTTTTTATGGGGGAAAATTATCAAATTGCATTTCAATTTTCACAAAATGCCAAAATGCATCTAAAATATTAGTTTCTAATTCTAAAGTTGTAATTCTTCAAAAGCTGACAATTCGATGATTTCGATTCATTTATAAATCGGTGCATCTCCTTTTATAGGGATCAGGAAAAAAGAACGCAGCATTGTAATCGTAATAGTACTGCAAATTATATGCAAGCAAATTTCTTAGACGGCGATTTTTTTCACAGTTGTTTAAATTTCAAAGCCATTTAGTATTGTCCTATATTTCTATCTTCTTCTGCAGTTTTTTATCTTGCAGACATAAATATAATGGAATAGTTGATGAATAGTTCTAACAGCTCGAAATGGGAACATTTTCGAAAATATAAACAACATTCATCAATTATTTTTTTGTATACGTCGATGTACTTCATATTGTGATCGTGTGATATTCAAATTATCTGTACTATGAGCGGAGTGAGAGTGACCTAGATATCAATTTCTTACATTTTTTCTCGTTCCAAATATATTTTAACAAACTTTTTAATTTTATAAACTCATGATTTTTATACCTTGGATAAAGTCTCATATGGTATGCTAAGCATGTCATTCCGTTTGTAATGCATAGAAATAATGCTGGTAGAGCCAAATGGATTGGACACTCGCGCATATGTATTATTAATTATTTATATTTTTGCATATCCGTCTGCCGTCCGTCCCTCACCACAATAACTTGAGAAAACATTCATGGTTCGTTCCAAATTACATAATTTTGCATTAGTCAGTTCATGAAGTTCCAATTTCAAACCCAACTCGGGTCAACCACTTGAAACTCAATTTTTATCGCTGAGTTTGTATTTTCAATGTCCAAGACGATAACGTCGAGCAATTTATGACCTCGAGTATCGCATTACAAGTAAAGTGTGTGGGAACCGTGCTTCGCCCAAACTATGAAATTATTTTTCTAAAATCAAATCAGTGTGCTTTTATCGTTTAACTCGACGGACGCCAATGTCAGTACCTTAAATTAGTAAGGAGAATTACTTATAATTAATTAGTCTTTTTCTTATACGCGATGAATAAAAGTTTTGTTGTACACAGTGGAGCGTTTTTATTTATTACACCGATAACACAAAAAAAGTAAAAGTGCACTCCCCGATCCACAACAGAAGTAAAGTTTCTCGGGCGAACTGAGACTGGGTTTCTTGATAGTGGTGCCACTGTCAATATCGCCAGGGAGCTCTAGAGAAGCTAGCGGAAGCAGAAGTCGAGTGGAAGAGGTATCGCACTAAAGTGCAGGTAGCTACTGGTGCCATGACAAACGTCCATGGTCATGTAGACTTGATCATCACTTTCCGTGGTAAGACCCACAACGTGCGTTTTTACTTGGTTCCTGGGCTCACACAACACTATATCTGGGAATAGACTTCTGACGGCTATTTCGATTAGCTCCAGATGTTCCGGGTATAGTTGGAGAAGTGATGCCAGGCCAATTAGTTGCCTTAGACACTGGTTGGCACGTTCTTTCGGTTCAGGAAAATCAACGTCAACGCCACGAAGATTGAGACGAACGATTCAACTCCGATAAAACAGAGGTTTTATCCGATTTCAGCAGTCGTGCAGAGTTTGATGGATGCTGACATAAAACGCATGCTATCTCTGGGTGTGATAGAGAACAGCCAGAGTCCTTGGAGCTCTCCAGTTGTTCTAGCGAGGAAGCCTGGGAAAGCTCGGCTTTGTTTTGACACCAAGATGGTGAACTCCGTTACTAAGGAGAACGCCTATCCGCTGCCGCAGATAGACGTACTTATGAGTCGACTTCCTGCCGCAAATTAAATTATAAGCTTGGACTTGAAAGACGCTTTTTGGCAGATCCCTCTGGACACCGAGTCCAGAGAGAAGACCGCGTTTACAGTACCTGGTCATCCCCTCTATCAGTAGACCGTATGCCTTTCGGCCTCTGTAATGCTCCTCAAACTATGTGCGCCTCATGGACAAGGTCATTTCGTTCGATCTTTGTGAGAGTGTCTTCGTCTATTTAGACGATTTATTAATCTTGTCAACAGACGTTGACTCATCTCATTTTGCTAGCTCCTGTAGCGGATTGTTTGTGGAAAGCTGGCCTCACTATCAATGTAGAGAAGAATAAGCTCTGCATTACCGAGACAAAGTACTTGGGTTTCATTATCGGAAAAGGAGGAATAAGAATTGACCCCGATAAGATTTCAGCCATAGTTGGCTATCCGTCACCTAAAACTGTACAGCAGGCCCGACGCCTACTAGGTGTGGCGGGATGGTACCGACGATTCATTCCGAACTATGCTGATCTAACTGCCTCGTTATACAGTGCGATGCGATCCAACAAGGTATTGGTGTGCTGTTACAACTAGATGATGATGGCCACGAAAAGCCGATAGCCTACGTCTCCAATAAGTTGAATTCAGCACAGCGAAATCACACCGCCACAGAGCAGGAATGCTTAGAAGCAATTCTGAGTGTACAGAAGTTCCGACCCTTCACTGAACTTATGCCGTTCAAGATAATGACTGATCATGCGAGCTTGAAGTTGGTGCTGTTTCAAAAGGACCTCAGCGGTAGACTTGTTCGGTGGAGTCTGAAGCTTCAAGGTTTCGAGTTCAACATTGAGCACAGAAAAGGGAGCCTGAACGTTGTTCCTGATGCGCTGTCACGGATTCACTGTGACAGCTGACATCAGCTCAATATCCTGGTCCAGAAGTTGACCTTAGTTAGAAGGTTAAATCAGCTTCTGATAAATTACCAGATCTCTGCGGTAGGGATAGCTTCGTCTATATTCGGACTGTTCCGAGAACAGGTGATTCAATTCAGGAGGAAGAAGCTTGGAAGCGGTGGATTCGACGTGGGCTTGTCTCCGACGCTATTTCAAGAGCGAATGATCCGCCACTGGCTTACACGGAGGAACAGGAAAACAATGGAACGTTTAAGACGACATTTTACTGGCCTCGAATGACAGTCGATGTCAGAAACTACGTAGGCGCCTGTGACGTGTGTAAAGAGATCAAAGTTCCTAATACCATTCTTAAACCAGCAATGGGAGTTCAGTCTGTGACAGAAAGACCATGGCAAAAGTTGTATGTTGATTTCTTAGGTCCGTATCCCAGAACGACAAGCGGAAATGTCTGTATCCTGATTGTCAAGGACACTTCTCCAAATTCCCAATTCTCAGACCGATGAGGAAAGCATCTACTCTTAATATGTGTCAGTTCAATGAGACAGAAGTTTTTCACCCGTTCGGTGTCCCGGAGACGATATTCTTCGACAATGGAGCTCAGTTTTGCTCTGTTCAATATACCAAGCTACTGGAAAAGTATGGCGTTAAGCACTTGCGAACGGCAGTCTACTCACCGCAAGCCAATGCGTCAGAACGAGTGAACCGATCTCTGTTGTCAGGAATTAGAGCGTTTATTCGAAAGGAACACACTTAGTGTGATGACAAGGTGAGCCATATCGCTAGCTCTGTCCACCAAGCGACTGGTTTGGTTTCTCACCCTATAGAGTATTATTCGGTCAACAGATGAATAACCACGCGAGCTCATATTCCATCTTATAGAGCCTCGGAACTCTGAATGAACTTTTAAGCGTAGATGCTGAAGACAAGCTAAGATTGATCAGTGCGAGAGCGCAGGAGAATCTGAACTACGCGTTCGAACAGGGCTCAAAAGCTTATGATCTTAGAGCGAAGCCTGTCAGTTTCAGAATTGGTCAAGAGGTATATAAACAAAATTTTACAACGAGTAATTTCCAGCAACAGATTAGTCCAAAACTACGACGAAATTTTTTAAAGTGTCGCATTAAAGCAAGGAAAGGAAACTCTCTTTATTAGCTTGAGGATCTGCAGGGGAAGTCAATAGGAGTGTATCACGCGAAGGACATCCATTCCTGATCGTGACTAGTGCCTAATCTACAATGCATGGTAAAACCACGTCGTCAAAACGATATCGTTTGCTGAAGAAGGCATATAAATACACGAAATATGTAAGGGGTGGTAAGCTGCCACATTAAACAGCTGTTGACCTGTCAATTATCATAAATGTAATTACTATCTCGATTTCATTGCAGAATTACATCAAAGAAAGTATTTAGTCTCAATAGTTTATACTATAAGATTATAGCAACCTTAAAAGTTACGTAGAGTGCAGTCTGACAAGACAATTAATATAAACCTTTGTTTTTAAGATTGAAAGTACAAGTTCCAGTTACAGCTGTTTTTTTTCTAAATTCCCCTACATGGTTCTAAATTATGCTGAATACACCTGAGGTATTACCATATCGTTTTTGCTGATTAGATACTACACAAAAGCTCGTGCTCATGTCGTCAAATGAATGAGAGAGAAGGGACATTTTTGCAAGCATACATTTTCAAAAGCAAGAGTGGGAAGCAAACACAAAAATCCATATCGTTTTGACGACGTGGTTTTACCATGCATTGTAGATTGGGCATAATTTAACTCACAGATCTGTTGTGCTTACCTGATGTATATCTTTCAATCCTGGCATCCAACCAGCTTAATTGGAAACCATAGGATGCCAATGTACCGCTTAGGACCTTCCCAGCCTAGCGGCATACCTCCTGCTAGTCGATTCATTTTTTCCACACCCTCGCTTGACAATGCGTCAAAACCCCTCCCACATGGTACCCAACGAGGGTTACACCGAGATATTGCTGCTCCAGTAGTAAATCCGGCTAAAGCAAACTCCTGTCGTCTAAGTAAAAAGGGAAAGGAGGTGTTTTATCAAGCGATGCCAATGTAAATCGTCAATGGAAGGGCCCATAGCAGTACCTGGAAACATTTCGTTCGAGTTCTGTAAATTTAGCTAAGGAACGTTACTTTGAAGAATTTGTGTTATACATCATAGTTAATTAATTGAATAATGTTTTTGTAGATCCATATGATATTCGCTGAGTAACTAGTTTAACTATTTGGGTATATAATATCCTTAAATTTGCTTTAAACCACATTCCAGCGCCGTCTGATGAAGCATTTCCTCACGGCGGATGACATGGACATGTAAGTATCTACTATTTCTATTAAAAAATCTGTTTATTAAACATGACCCAGATTGGTTAGACAGGAAGACACCATACAATTTAGTGCCAATAACACAAATTAATTTTTATTTATAACATTTTTTTTCAATTAAACTTACTACTGGTGTCTTCGCAAACCTTATTTGGATGAATATTTAGAAGAAGAAAAATGTATTGTTGAATATATCTTGCAAGTTAGATATCTATTGTGTGCACACATAATATATTCTCGTAATAAATCTTTAGACGATAAATCTCATAAAAAACCATTACAGCTTTTGAAGTTAATTTTTTTAGCTCAAAGTAAATATTTTTGGTCGAACAAATATAAAAATGAAATCTCCAAACTTGTTCATGAAAATTAACGATAGATATTATTGAATCGCCATTTACATAAATTAATTCTTTTATTTTCGTATTCAAATCATTTTTACAATAAAATTCAAAAGTTTATGACAAATTAAGTAAGTTTAAAAATATTAAAAAAAAAAAAAAAAAAAAAAAAAACATTGGACAATTCATGCCAAATTCATGTACTGAGAATACGTGCAATTTGGTAAATTCAGAATTTCACAACATGAAGAAAACTTTTATTTTGACTTTAGTACACTTTTCAAATAAATCCTCAAGACAGTAACCATTACATTGAAGTAACTAATTATTTTGTTACTTAATTTTATAAAAAATTTTTTTTACTTAGACTTTAATATTTAATTTTTGTAAGTGCGGACCTTTTTTTTTATATAATTATGCATTCAGCTTTACTCGTTTGTGATTCATTTTGCTCTATTTTTATATTTCAACAAGTATCTAATATCCGCTATAATTATTTTTCTTATTTATTTAAATGAAATTGATAAAAACTGAACTATGTGGAATATTTTTTCATGCTTTATTAAAGAAAATTTTTATATGAAGAAAAAGCGGAAATTTTGATTAGGTTAGGCCAAGATATTTATTGTGATAGAGAGTTAAGGTGAACAGTAACAGAAGTAAAATAAATATAGGAATATTGTTGCACTAAAGATATCCTACAGCGGTATGGCGCCGTAGAGTTGTTAATTTCCGCCTTCACTCTCCTGGAGCCCTCCAAACAATGAAGGTTGACTAGGTTCGCTTTTCCACTAATTTTCGGGTGCAACAGGGATACTGTATCATCTCGCCCGCAGTATCATAGGTTGGATGGGGCGACGACGAAAGAGGACAGGCCATATGTGTCCTCCGTGTAGCTAAAGGTAAGTGATTTAATGGCCTGGATGTGTGCTTGGCTTTGTTTAGGCACGATTTTTGTATATAGCAGGTGACAGCGGCAGGTATTCGTGGAACCCCCCCCCCCCCCCCCATACTCTCCGCCAATAGCCGAGGCAAAGTAGCGTGCCGCCTTGCACTACAACGCTGTACATCGAGTTATCTGTCAGCTTGGCAGTTGGGACCTAACGTCCAGTCATAATCACTCAACATAGTACCATAACAAGCTTTACAAATGTATTCCAGGTGTGCGAAAAATTTAATTTCGGATTGTTGAAGGCACTTTGTTTTAACAGTTCGTGACTTTATTTTCCTGTGCGATGCTTGATATCCTATTTTTCTCCTGTATTTTTCATGAAATGCTTCGAAATGTTCCATTAATTATTATTTTAAGGTCTACAGCGAGTGGTAGAACCAAATTATCTGTAGAAATAGTAAATAATTTTGGTGGTGAAATTATAAGTGCAGATTCTATGTAGGTAAAAAGTGTGGACTTGGCTCTGTGAAAAACAAATAAGGCTGGAACAAAATTATTGTTTTTACTATGATTAATATCATAAATATGTTAAATTTCCATTACAAAGTATAATATTAGCAACAGTGCAAAGATCTGGAATTCTGTTAGATTTCGTTAAAAAATGCAGAAAAAGCATTGAAAATGAGATCCCTATGAATTCCCTGTAGAAACGCCATGAAAAAGTCTTAGAATTCTCTCTAACTTGCGAAAATGCGAAAATAACAAGGAAAAAACGTGGAAATCTGTTAGATAATACAATCAACGACTTGGAATCTCGACGCAGTTCCCTAGGGTTAAAGAAGCGCACATAGTACGGATTTCCAGGTAATATACCTACACCGAACGTTGAAGTGTATTCAGCTTGCACGCGCAATTCCCGATGCAGTTCATTCACCCAAAAGTTGATAAATCTAGTGATGGTTTATACTACCGATTGCCGTGATGATAACTTGGTTACGTATTTTTATACCCTAGATGAAATCTATAGGGGTATACTAAGTTTGTCATTCCGTTTGTAACGCACAGAAATAATGATGGTAGAGCAAAATGGATTGGACACCCCTGCATAAAATTAAAAGTTATTTTGATTTTTGCATGTCCGTCTGTCCGTCCGTCCGTCCGTCCGTGCGCACGATAACTCGAGAACGCGTTCACTTAGAAAGCTGAAATTTTGTACACGGACATTAAAAAAAAAAAGTAAAATTAAGTTCGAAAATGAGACAAATCGGGCAACTCCTTCGTGGAGTTGCTATACAAAAATTTCGTTTTCCACGATATATTTGGACACTACCTGAGAACACGTCGGCATAGAAAGCTGAAATTTGGTACATTGTGTTTTCATAGTAATAGCAAATAAAATGTTAAAAATGGAGTAAATCGGGCAACCCCTTCTTGGTGTTGCCATATGAAAATTTTGGTTTTTTACATATACTTTGAAAGCGATCAGTCCTAGACATTTTTATTGTACTAAAAACTTCTTCAGAATAAGAAATCCTATAAAATTGGTTAAAATCATTTTTTCTGTCCGACGAGCCGTTCTAGAAATATATGCGAGAAACCAATGCAAAAAATCAAAATTGCTCAAATGGGTGACCATACGAAATTTCATACGTGCATTCATCTAGGGTATCATAAGAATTGGTCTTAGACCAATTCTAGCTTTTTCACTTGTTTTACAAAAACTTGCTATTATTTTCCGGATTTCAATGGATTACGGAAGGATATTGCCTAGTCAACGCGAGGGATCCTGTACTGCTCTTTTCTATCTGACAACCCGCTTAATTCCGTCCTGTCCGATTGATTCTTTTTCCCTGTTTTCTTCTTTTCCTTCAGTCACAACCGGGGTGAAATCGTCCGGTCATGCCAAACGAGGCAGCACCTTCGCCATGTGGACGAAAGTCAACATTGCTACATTTGTCTGTATTGTACATGTAGAATGCTGCTGCATGCATCACGCTACGACCATAACACTTTTTTGATCAAATGAGATACATTTATATTTGCTTACGTTGATTTCACTACAGTTTTTATGGCACCATTTTTCCAGCCGTACTATATCCTTTTGAAGATGATCACAATCCGTCACGTTATTAATTTTCCTAAAAACCCTGGCATCATTATAATATAAGTATAATAAGCAATCAGATATGAAACAAGAAGGCATGTCGTTGATATATATGAGAAAAATTAATGGTCCAAGTATTGTACCTTGGGGCACTCCAGAAATTTGTTTAAATGAGGAGGATTGATGGCCATTAAATACAACGATATTATTCGTGTTGGTTAAATAGGAGCGGAACCAAGATATGGTGTCTGTTTGAAAGCCCATTAACGCCATCTTTTAAAGACAGGGTTTGTGATTAATCTTGTCGAATCCTTTGGCAAAGTTAGTGTGGACAGAATCTATTTGTGTATTTTCCTCGAGAGCGGACGCGATTTTGTCTGTGAATAGAGATAAGTTGGTGATCGTAGATCGCCCTGGTAAAAATCCATGCTGTTCTTCAGAGATAAATGGTTTTCAAATCAAATTCAAATTCAAAAACATCTTTATTGAATAACCTTAGTTACCTAAGCCTATGACAATAAAGCTAATCGCCCACGGCGACGAGGTCATCCGGGCACTAACAGCTATTTATGCTAATTTAAAAGTTAGTAGCTTTTGTTTTGTTGTAACTTTAGTATTAGTATTCTTTTCTTGTTTGAGCTTAGTTTAGTGTAATTCTGTCGAGTTGTCTCCTACCTAATAGTACTTGTTTATGTTGTACTAATTGTGTTTTTCCTTCCATTATTTTATAAGATTTTGCCACTAATGCTTAAAATCTACGTTCTATCTTAACGCTAGACTTTGTGGCTTAGTGTGGAGGACGTAGCTAGGATTTCATTAGGATCCGTTTGAGCTCAGTATGTGGTGCGTTAGAGTCTCGTTGTTAGTCCGTTGGCAGTTACGTATTGTTTGAGTGCGGGGATTAGTCCGTTCGTAGCCTCTCTGGAGTACTTCAGGAGTTCAGTTCGTAGAGTAGTCTGAGTAGTTCCCCGCACTCGTGAAAGATGTGTTTGTGTCTCCAAAGAAGTCTTGGTGGAGTGATAGATGGTGGAGCGGTCTGTATCAGTTGCATAACTGGTGTAGTGCTTGTCAAGGTGTTCTGCTATCAGCACAGGTTCAGTGACTGTGGCGTCCTCAACGTTAAGGCTTGTGATGTTTGCTTTAACGGGGTGTCCACAGATTGCCCTGACCCTGCGCCAGATCTCCTTCATAGGGGTGGAAGAGTCAATGCTGGATGCGAAGTCGTGCCAGGCTTGCTTTTTAGCAGCTTTGATTTCTCTTCTCATCAGGGCATTTGCTTTCCTATAGCAGACAGCGTTCTAAGGAGTCGGCTCTTGAAGGTCCTCCATGCTCTGTCCTTCTGCTCCACGAGGAGTCTTACTTTGGCATTGAACCAAGGTGGCTGGAGCTTGACTTTGGGTCGAGACAGTGCGATATTTACATTGGCAGCTTGACGTATAGCTCTTGAGAGCACTGCTGCTTCCCTGTCTGGGTCCAGGCCAGTCCGCCCTACGTTCGACATATTGCGGAACGTGCCGGACAGTTGGGAGAGTTTTCTCTATGGAGTTGAATATAGGAAGGTGGTCACTGCCTCTGAGGTTCTCTACTGTGTGCCAATTGGTGTCAGAAGCTAGTGAAGGGGAGCAGATGCAGAGGTCTATATGGGTGAGGGTATTACGGGAATTAACGATAGTGGGGCTGCCGTCGTTCAGGATGACAAGGCCAGAGTCATCCAGCCACTCCGCAATGGTCCTGCCTCTAGAATTGGCTCTGGGCGATCCCCACAGCGCGTTATGCTCGTTGAAGTCGCCCAGCAGCAGCACCGGACTCGGGACCTTGTCCATTAAGGACTGCAGGGCGCTTTCCGTGACTGTGTCCTCAGCCCTCAGGTAGACTGAGACTACAGGGGGGGGGGGGGGGGGGGGTTAACAGCTTCAGCTGTGAGTGTGGTGTCGAGTGGGATCACCGTGGCAGGGATTTTATTTCTGACAAACACCCCAGCTTCGCCACTCCCGCAGTGGTGGTGGTTTATCAGGAATGGCGTAAAGTTGGAGAGGCGGGGCGGGGAACCGCCGTTTCCTGGATAACCAGGATTGAGGGAGTGTACTCGGCAATCAGGAGCTGAAGGCTACCTAGGTTGTTGTAGTACCCGCAGATGTTCCATTGAGAGCAGTGAGGTCTCTTAGATGATTGCGTGGTACTAATGTGGGATTTTGCATGGGAAGGGGGAATGGAGTTTAGGTGGGGATCAAGACATAGTGATCATTTTTCTGTTCAGTCTGAGCTTTCCACCATGCTCTCGTCACCGAGTCCATTAGGTGAGTCCAGATTGGGGTCGTAATAAGTATGTGGAGATTGTATGGGGGATGAAAAACCGAGAAAAGGTGGGGAGCCCAGTTCTTCTTCTAGGTTACGTGTGGAAGGGAAGAGTTTGGCGTTAGTCACTTCTGGCGTGGCCAGATTGAATGTACTGTCTTGCTTGTTTTGTGAGGAGATAGGGGAGCAGAGGAGGTGAGAGCCAGGAGTGTAGTTTTTGAAGCTAAAATTAGTTTGTTTGTCAGTGTGTGAGTTGGTGTCTATACCTGTATTTGTTTCTTGTTCAGTCTTGGATGTAGCTATGTTAGGGTTGGTTTCGTTTCTCGTTGCTGTGGGGCGTGAGGTTGCGATTGTGGGTTGTTGTGCTTGTTCACTTACGTTTTTGGACGTGCGTGTTTGTGGGATGGCTGGCCGAGTAGCCATTCTGCTGTTAAGAGGGAGGTTAGTGGATATGGGGGTATGGGAGCTGGGGGAGTGGTTTTTGTTACTATGGCCTGCTTTGCTTGTGAAGTATTTTTTAGAAATTTCAGCAAAGGAAGTGCCTGTCTGGACCTTGCTTGGGCTTTGCTCGAGTGGAGCTTGGTTGCCGTACGTAGCATACCACTGTCGCCGTCCAAGGTGACATGGCCGCCGTCCAAGGTGACATGGCCGCCGACTTGATCACAGCTGATACAGTAATTGCGTGCGCATATGTGAGTATTATTTCCTTTCGCCTTGGATATGCCGCAGTCGGGACAGACAGGGATGGCGTGACAGATGCTCTCATGGTGCCGGAATTTGTAGCATTTCCTACATCTGAGAGGAGCAGGATACCATCTTCGTACCGGAAGTTTCTCTAGGCAGGAAACTATCGAGTAGGGGGGGGGGTGGCAAAGCACTCGAAAGTAATCTGTAAAGCGCATGTTGGTACTCGTTCGTCTTGTGACGGGCCAAGTTTTGTCATCTTCCGTACTTCCGTGATGGTCTGATTTTTTTCTCTCAGTCCTTCTAGGATGTCTGCCTTCGATAGCATTTTTAGATTGGGAGCAAACGCGGTGCCTCTGGACGAGTTGAGCTTTGAGTGGTAGCTTATTTGCACTTCGTGATCCTGGATTTTTTTAAAGCTTTTGATCAGCTTCTCCGCTCCGTTTGCGATGGGAGCAGGACAAGGTAACAGTGATCTCTTAGTGCTTTGCATAAGCGAACTAGGGGGGCTACATGCTCGATCATTTTACATACCACAAAAGGATTGAGGTCTGTAATGCTTTTCGTATGGTCTGAAAGCTTGATAGTCACATATTTCGGGTCTGTGCCCGAGTTAATGCTACCTATCGTTTCTTGTAGGGAGGGGAAGTCGAGGCTGGGGCTTCTTTTCCTGACCTTTTTCACTGCCTTCCTGGGCCAGTAACCTGCGTTGGGAATAGGAGCTGATAGTAAACGACTTTTTCAAAAATAAGTGTAAGAGCGTTAGAGATGGAAATGAGTCTATAGTTAATAACGAGCTTTTATTTGAAGAATAATGATTCAAGTCCTGCATGTAGCTTTGCGTACGCTGGTATGATATAATACCCTTTTGTCTTGGACGCTTAGAAACGTAATTCAGCACTAGATGACAATTACACATGGTGAACATTTTTCACTTTGCAGAGCAAACCGTTCTTTGTATCTAAATAAGTCATATTTAATTTTATTTTTATATATTGGATTACTTGTTTTAGTTTGTGTTGATATGACGAATTCTATCACTTATTGCGTAACATTTTTCAGAATGTAAGCTCCCGATCCAAAAAATGGAAAGAAATTGTCCTTCGCCTACTAAATCAGTTAACTGGACCACGCAGCATCGTATTATGTTTTTCGTTCTATTGCGTTACCAAATTGTCGAATAGCATATCCATGTGGAATACATAGCGTTTAAAACGGGGTACAAATAATTCCGTTAAGCAACAAAACAATCACCAAAAAAAGTGCGCTGCGCAGATGTGATGAAATGCTTATCTTGAATGTTGTTTTTGTTTGTTTTGATTTGAATTATTATTTTTCCTATTATAGTTAGCTGAGATGACGACCTATGATATAAAAAAGAGCATATTTTACTAATCACCCTGTAACTCGACAGGGTGACATTTTGCCCCCAATTCCATACAATTTTTTACTTGTCTGGACAAGAGGAATTAATTTGGCAAAATATAGTCATATTAGTCTCGGACACCCTGTATAACTGTATATGAAAACGTAAAAGTAGTTATTGGTGCAATTCTTTTTGAGTCTATATGTATATATCAGTTAACACCAAAAGCAACATTCGCCGTAATTTGATGCGACAACAACTTCTCCGTCAACCTGGAAAATACATTTCGGTTCCCAGGAAATTTCTGCTGACCACGCGTCTGGTAATTTTAAGTTAGAGATAATTTACGTTTATAGAAACTTGTAATTTTTAGTCTTAATTCTATATCCGAAAAATAAAGGTGCATGTAACCTGCCTGCCTAGAAAAATATATTTTTTTGAGGTTTTTATAATAAATTTTATTAACTTATCAAAACGTAAAACTAATTATTGATGCAATTCTTTTTCCATAGGTATGTCATAAATAGACATCAGATTATATGCGCTATCAAAGTGCTAAAATATGCACACACAAAATTCAAAATATGCACTATCAAAAAAGAAGCAACTTTATTATTTTACTGTTTAAATCAACATACAAGTTAAATCTAGAAAACAATTTATAACCACAGTAGTAGTAATATTTAAAAATCACAAGAATTAGAAATTAATTATAGTTTTTATGACAGTGTATTAATATGTACTTTTCTATATTTTCAATTTAAAATTTGTGAGTAACAATAATGAACATTCTACATCTACCGACGTAAGAGTGCTAAATTTAAAATTTGGCGCCGGATCCGCAGAAATCACCTCAGGCAAGCTTTGACCTGTGTTATTAATGTAAGCATTTAATTGCTTCAAAACTTGGATTTTTGACAAGAACAGTGTCTAACTTATATTAGAGTTTTACCAAAAATGAGTCTGGAATTGCATGAATTAATAGGATGGTTTTTATACCCTAGATGAAATCTATAAGGTATACTAAGTTTGTCATTCCGTTTGTAACGCACAGAAATAATGATGGTAGAGCAAAATGGATTGGACACCCCCGCATAAAATTAAAAGTTATTTTGATTTTTGCATGTCCGTCTGTCCGTCCGTTCGTGTGCACGATAACTCACTTAGAAAGCTGAAATTGTGTACACGGACATTAAAAAAAAAAGTAAAATTAAGTTCGAAAATCAGACAAATCGGGCAACTCCTTCGTGGGGTTGCCATACAAAAATTTCGTTTTTCACTATATATTTGAACACTACCTAAGAACGCGTCGACATAGAAAGCTGAAATGTGGTACATTGTGTTTTCATAGTAATAGAAAATAAAATTTTAAAAGCGGACTAACTCGGGCAACCCCTTCTTGGTGTTGCCATATAAAATTTTTGGTTTTTTACATATACTTTGAAAATGATCAGTCCTAGACATTTTTATTGTACTAAAAACTTCTTCAGAATAATAAATCCTATAAAATTGGTTATAATCATTTTTCTGTCCGACGAGCCGTTCTAGAAATATATGCGAAAAACCAATGCAAAAAACCAAAATTGCTCAAATGGGTGACCATACGAAATTTCATACGGGCATTCATCTAGCGTATCATAAGAATTGGTCTTATACCAATTCTAGCTTTTTCACTTGTTGATTTTCAACTTGGGCCATTTTGCGACCACAAGACACTTCGAACTGAAAAGTGTAATTTAGATAATTATGCCCAAAAACCACTTCGATGTTTTCTGGTATTTTCATTTTTCCTGGATTCTCCTATAAAATAACTAGAAATATAATGAAATTATCAACCCAAAACCCTGGAGTGGAAGGCGCAGATATTTCAAATTATAGTCTGTTATTTAATATACTTTTAAAATTTATAATTAATTTGCAGGAATACTTTTCAATAAGGATTTCGGTCAGCATATCCTTAAAAATCCTCTTGTAATTACGAGCATGTTGGAAAAGTCAGCACTTCGATCAACAGACGTTGTATTAGAAATTGGGCCTGGTACTGGAAATATGACAGTTAGAATACTGGAGAAAGCGAAAAAGGTTATTGCATGTGAAATTGATACGAGACTCGTAGCTGAATTGCAAAAACGCGTACAGGGTACTAACTTTCAATCAAAATTGCAAATACTTATCGGAGATGGTCTCAAAATACATTTACCCTTTTTTGACATTTGCATAGCTAATGTGCCGTACCAAATAAGCTCTCCACTCATTTTCAAATTGCTGCTACATAGACCATTGTTTAGGTGCGCAATTCTAATGTTTCAAAGAGAGTTCGCTCAGAGGCTTGTAGCAAAACCTGGTGATAAATTGTATTGCAGATTGAGCATTAATACACAACTTTTGGCTAGAGTGGATCTTCTTATGAAGGTATCGTTTTGTTTGAAACTTTAATATATGTTAAATTTTTTCATTTATTATAGGTTGCAAAGAATAACTTTAAGCCACCTCCCAAGGTTGAATCAAGTGTTGTCCGGATTGAACCCAAAAATCCTGCACCACCTGTCAATTTCACTGAATGGGACGGTTTGACGCGGATAGCATTTTTAAGAAAAAATAAAATACTCAGTGCTGTATTTAAACAAACTTCTGTATTAGAAACGTTGCAAAAGAATTATAAATTGTACTGTTCCTTCAGAAATATTGTGAGACCAATCCATAAGTGCTTTATTTTTTAAAAATTGATATTGATGATTTCAGGCAGTTCCAGAAAATTTTGACATTCAGGAAAAGGTCACGTCCGTTCTACAAAACCTCAAAATGGAAAGTATGAGAGCTCGAATGATGGATATCGATGATTTTATGAAAGTTTTGTATGGTTTTAATATAGAAGGAATTCATTTTAGTTAACGCAATTAATATTCACTTCTTTTTCTAATCTAAATAGACTTAGAATCAATTAACGAATTAATAAAAAACTGTATTTGTAATAATTATTAATAACTTTTAATAAATTAATTTGTTTACAGTGTAACTATGGATAGAAGCCTTTTAGAATTACGACGAGACTATGAGAGAGTTAAACCATTCAATAACTAACTAATAAGGAAGCGGGGGTATCGTGCGATTAGAGTCATTCAATGACAGTCGGATTGGATTTGGTTGAACCTGCTATAATGTTTCTGAAAGTAAATATTCGGGAGTTCAGTGAAACAGTTTTAAATTTAATTGTTTTTTGAGATTGTATTTGAAATTGTGTTACTACTGGAAGCTTGAAGTGTATATTTTGATTGAGTTCAGTATGGCCTGCAACTTCAGAGACTCCACGATAGATACATTCTCATTCACTCCTAAAGAGTTAAGGAAGTGCTTAATATTAATCACAGGCCTAGACGGTGATACGCCAGTTGAGGGATATACAAGATCAAATTCGAGACATTAAAATCAAAAACATAGCTCAATTTTCGACTCATCTCTCCAGAAAGTCGGAAATCGCCCTGAACATTTTCACCTAACTGAATCAGATGAGGACATCAAAAAACTAATCGCAATTAGGTATATTCTTTTAACCAGAGTACGTTGGGAAAAAAATAGCACAAAAGAATATCATAAGATGCTTCAGGTGTCAGAGATTTAGCCACACCGGCGTCCTCTGCGCCTATGACCCCAGATGTATCCTTTGTGGAGACAAACATGACTCCTCTACCTGCATATCGAAAGAGAAGGCGAATAGACCATCTCCCAAGTGCGCAAAAGGTAAATCAATGGAGCACCCTGCTAACAATGCGGGTTGCCCGGAATTTCATAAATACAAAATAAAAAAAGACGAACTAAAAGCCAAGATCAAAGAGAAAGCTAATAACAGATTTGACACGGTCAAAAACAAGGTAGAGTCCGTCGTAAATCCCTCCAAAACTTGTGCGGATATCCTTAAAGGGGACGTTAGCCATAGACACACTAGTAGCAACGATCCCAATAGCGGCAATGAACTTGATCAGTTCTCCTAAAGGAAGCCAACAATTTATTCAGGATCACGTTTATCGATTTGTAAAGCGATGAATACACACGAAGAGAAAGCCTTTGCATACCTCCAATTCACCGCCTCGATTATAGGATAACTAACCCTATATCCCTCATAAAATTCTGTGCTTTAAACATAATCTCTTTAATCTCAAACGAGAAACGATTATCACTTATTAACTTCCTCAATGACAATAAACCCCACATTGGGTGCATCTCCGAAACCAGACTCAACAATAGACATAAGGTTTCGATTAAGGATTACAATATCATCAGGAATGATAACGGCAGAAGCACAGCGCTCGTTATCTCGGATAGAATTAGTTACGAAGAAGTATAATTCAGCAGATAGGCCATATCCATTTGTTGCATCCAGGTCCCACTAGTAGACAGAGCGGGTCGGACCAAAAAACTTCTCGTTGGAAGTGTTTATATCCCATCCAACAGCGGACCCCCCTTGATCAATGACTTAAACAACTTACTGAACCTGTCCCGCAATTATGACTATTCGGTTCTCGGAGGTGACTTCACTGCCAGGCACAACAATTGGGGCGACACCACCAATAACACCAATGGCTATTGCATCTCGAACTGGCTACCAACGGCCCCTTTCTAACAATCGACATTATAGTCTCTATTCTACATTTCTTTCTAGTTTCGATCGCTCTTATCAACCAAAACATGGAAGACAACAACATAACCTGTCAGACGGTCCCTCGCCCTCAGATCATTTTTGAGTAATCATTAGTGTGAGCATTGTTATATATTCGGGGTCTAAAATACCACACTCCAATTTTGTTATGTAATTAAGGGGAATAAAAGTACAGATTACTCTTTAGGACTTTTTATCGGGGTAAACTTATATTTGTTCAAGAAGGAATTTTTTTAGATTCTCCGGTAAAATTTGAAAATTTGTGAGATTTAGTTGTAATTAGACTAGTGAGTTGTGTAAAGGAAAATAGTTCCGCGGAAAGAAAAATAAATATCCAACCTAATATAGATAGTGATGTGTGATTTCAATACTCTCAAAGGAATACAAAACAACTAATTCCCGCGCACACCTTGGTTGAGTACCCTTTAATTACATTTGTTCAAGAAGGATTTTTTTTACATTCTCCGGTATACAGCAAAAGTTAAGAAATGTTTTTAATTTGTTATTCTATCACACAACCCATTATATTTTTGGTGGCAAGTTTCAAGTCTTGGTGTGACTCATGAACAGGTCCCAAATAGCGAAATTGACTGACTTGAAAAACAAATGAAAAATAGAATGTAGAAAAGAAATGAAAAAATGAAAAAGATTGAGAAAAATAGAAATTTTTTTTTTAAAAAACCAGATTCATTCGAAACGAATCGAACCTGTATACGCCCGCAGTGGGCTGAAAAAAGAAAAGAAAACTTGCCACCAAAAATATAATAGGTTGTGTGATAGAATAACAAATTAAAAACATTTTTTAGCTTTTTCTGTATACCGGAGAATGTAAAAAAATTCCTTCTTGAACACATGTAATTAAAGGGTACTCAACCAAGGTGTGCGCGGGAATTAGTTGTTTTGTATTCCTTTGAGAGTATTGAAATCACACATCACTATCTATATTAGGTTGAATATTTATTTTTCTTTCCGCGGAACTATTTTCCTTTACACAACTCACTAGTCTAATTACAACTAAATCTCACAAATTTTCTTTTATTGAGTACAGTTTCTTTCTTTGCTTTACCGGTTGTTACACTTTCTCTTCTCAAGCTTTTCTTTTACCGGATTCAGATACCTCTTTTACGGTTAATAAAAATACCAGATCTAAACCGTGCCGTACTCGGCGAGCCAACAAAATCGAACTCTAATAATATTTAAGAGGATTGGTACCTTGTCAAATATTCGCGCGACTCCGACCCAAAATTCTAAAAACTCCACTGCCGAAACCTGACTGACTGTGACTTCCATTTCGTAAAATCTTAGGTCTACTCGTTCAGGTCAGAAAAAATCCATCATTCACACTTTTCAGGCCTGAGAAAATTATTTTCACTGGACGTGTTAGAACACGTCCAGAATTATCACGACGGACGACGGCTTTAAGTGTAATTTGTTATTTTCATAAAAATGTCAAGCAATCGTCTTGTCTTTGGTGCATACATTGTTGCTCGACACATTTTGCTGATAAGAGCTTTTTCGGTGCAGACTTGATCGTTTCAGTCTTCACCGTGTAAAATTTATCGCGCCCGATACGTATGTATATATGTATGTACATGCATATCGTATTTTTGACAAATCTTACTGACGGTAAGATTGTGGTGGGGCTTTTTCCTATTGAAACAACTTGGGTCGAAATTTAAAACTTATTTTTCCCAAGTCGTTTTGTGGAAAAATATTTTTGTTATTTCAACTAAGGAATTTGAAGAAATTGGTGATGGCAATTTCTTCGCCTTGCAGGGAGATAAGCTAACCATGCTTTAAGCATGATTAGCTTATACCTATGCATGAAAATTAATTAAATTATTATTTATTTAAATTCCCTTTTTAGGTAATTTAGGTATGTAACAATCCTTCCCCCTGCGAAAAAGAGTGTTGATGAATTCTGTATGTTATCGCTATTGTATTGGTTAGGTGTTGGATTTCCTCTCATATCTTATTTCAAGTGGATAGATTTGTTTTTCTAATTTAGATACTTTGTAATATTTTCGGGGACTAGTAAGTTACGCTGGGATTTCTGGCTCAGTCAAGATGACATTCCGAGTTGCGTTAGATCGCGATCCCTGGTTTCCCCCGAGCCTGTTAACGGCCAGAATTACAAGTATTTGCGTTTCACGGGTGGCTCGCAGTTGGCAGGAACCTATTTAAATTTATTTAAATTAAATTTTAATTTTTTTACACACAAAAGTTTTTGAAATAAATAACGGATTTATGAAATTTGTGTGTAAAAAAAATCAAAATTTTGGAAATATTTGAGAATAATTTAGAGATACTTAATTAAAATATACAGAGTAATACACTTTTCGACAGCTACTATTCTTGGCTATGTAATAAGCCAACATTAACCAAAATCTATAGCGTGGTTCAAAAGTTATACTCATTTATTCTCACGAATATTGGCAAAATCTTCAACTGGCCACAACTCCTAAAGGAAGGTTTCTAGGGCGGGGGGGGGGGGGGGGGGGGGGGTATGTGGAACAATTTTTTGATCATCCTCAAGGAATCGCGTGGTATACCGGAAGGTATCTTGATCTGAATCTCTGAATCACCCTGTATATGTTCTATTCTAATGTTAGTGGTTATTTAATTTTTATGCTAGGTTAGTTTTGTTATAATATTTATTTTATTTATATTATTTATTAGTATTATTTAACACTAGCTGGGGATGGTTTTTCATTTTTCTTTGTTTTTGGGTTTGTCTATATGCATGTTTCTAATACACTGTTTTATGTTACTTCTAAACCTTAATAATTATTTATTTATTTCTTCTCCCCTTTTGTTATTATTATTATTTATATCCTTTAACTTAATTATTCCGGTTTGTTGGAACCCGTTACATTTATTTTTGGTAGGAATGTCAGGGCAAGTGACGGTAAGTGTTGTGACCTTTTGAAGTAGTAGATTCATACCACTTGCACCGACTTCGTAGTTGGTAGGGTGCGGGTCCTTTTAAGAGGGGTAGGTGCGATTGTTTTGATTTTGTTCCTCCGCCTCTGGAGTGTTTTCAGATGTGCGTGAACGATAGTTTTTTATGAATTGGACTAGCCATTTGGCGACCAGGTACAGCACCATACATGTTATGACAACACCAGTTACGGATACTGATGTTGCTAATACATGTGTAGGATGGTGTTTTATATGAGGAGCTATTTTTTTTTTAATTGTTCGTCGAGCTCTTTTATTCACTTGGTACCTTTTAGGATGAGATTATTAGTGTATTATAGTTTTGTACTAATACTCTCGGACTGTACTTCTTTGGGGGTTTCATTGAGGTATTTTTCTACCATTTGCTCTAATGGAGCTATGTCTGGAAAATAGTTGGGTTGCTTGAGACTCAATGGCTGGATATTCTCTGCCTCATAGTGTAGGATTTGGGATCCTACTAGTAATTTGCAGGGATGGTTGATGGTTATCCTTCCTTGGCCTTCGATTTTTGAGGTCAAGAATTGTTGGGTACACTGAACTTGTACAATTGTTGGTTCTATCAAAGAGAATATCCATGAATTAGGCTATTTGATAAGTAGGTCTTTGGGAGGTATTTGTGCTCTAAATTGGCACTGTGGCTCTTCCTTTAATGGATTAAAGAGCAGTTTCACTATGCATTCTTTAGACATAGTTTGTTATGAAACACTAGCTTACAGGTGTGCGTCGGTGCGCAATAGTAAAAATATATATCCAGGTGTTCCAAACTTTGGTTTTAGTAATAATTCTCGGAGACTGACCACTTCGCCACGAAAGCAGGGTACTTTTAACCTGACTGCACACTAATGTTGGTCTCAGCCGGTCATAACCTCAACTCACCACATGTATTGGTACATTTTGGGAATCTGTGCCCCAAAGGCGGATGGTGCGTCTAATCACACTTTATGCCGCGTGTGGCTATCTATTCTATGTCTACTTTTTGTTTAAAATTTAAAAAAAATGTTAACTTAACTGACTAGCAAACTTAGTATGCGAATCCGCTATCTTTAATGCTTCACCTGGGTGCCTCAGTCTTTCCGCGTGGTTGCCCACGGAGCACTAAGATTTGTATTACGGGATGATGGTACCGTTTCCACCGTTACTTATCTGCCATCGTGATTCCGGGAAAACTCAACTGGAATCTCTGGGATATTGAGATATCCGCCGCATCCTTTTCCAACTGTTTAAATTATTAGGGATTAATTTGCTAAATAATTACTAATTAATTCCCCAAATGATTACCGATTATGCGCAATAGGGATGTATGTGGTGTGGGGGTCTTCGCTTAATCAGCAGGCAAAAACTTTCTTTTCTTAGAACGAATTTGTTTTTCTTTCGCTCTATTTAACTTATTCGGACACTAAATTTCTTTTTATTTCTGTTATCCTCGTAGCTGAATCTGAAAATGGCGGCAAACCACCTTCACATTCTTATCTGTTCCAACGCTCTTCTTCTTCCCTGTCAGGAATTTTTTTTTTTGGTCCAAGCTATGTGGCACTATGTGGGTTCTGCTGCTGGCTGTCAGCGTGTAGCATACTGCTGCATGCAGCACTCTACGACCACAACAAGTTGCCTTTGTTACGGGAATGCCTAGCTTAACGATGTAAGTGTCCTCTTTGGAATATTGCGTTATCTTTTTGAAGCTTTTAAGATCTTGTGGTTTTAATAATAATATGTCCTGTGTCTTTACCTGGTGCGCTACGTGCGAGTACTGTATATCGGATACCAATGATTGTTTTTTATTCACGTGTATGGGAAAACTATGTACTCTATACAACTTCATTTGTGGTAAATTGAAAATCGGAAGTTGTAATCTAATGACTAATTTATCTTAGACTAATCGTGCCTTTGTTTCCGCTGTCTGATATAGAAGCGATAGGCAATTTTGTGCATCTAGGCAAGTAGTGTGCGACTTGTGGTATATCTCCAATAAACTTTTGGGAGACACCACTAGCGGATCCAATTTCTGACTTTTACTGGCGATTATTATGTCGAGTAAGGCTTGCTGCCTGTACTCAATCTCGAGAATTTGTAAGGCCAGGCTTGAAATTATTTCCTGCCTCAATTATCTCATCACTAAATCATCTGTTATGTTTTGCATTTTATTTACTTGGAGATTTACTTGACGTTGTCTTTCGTAAGATCTGTTGTAGTGTATGCAGTTTTGACGACACTGATCTGCTATCCTTCTAGGTCGGATAGTGCTTTGGTGTTTGTTTCTAGTTCCTCGGGTCGACTATATACCTTCTGTTCATTAGTGCTGTCCATGGTCCTGAATAGGTAGTGCATCGCATTCCCTATTCCATCGAAGATAGTTCTTGTTGATCTTGATTTTGGGAGAACTTCTCGAATGACACTTGTTCTCTTCTTGATATTTTTCAAGATTGAATGAACGTGTTTTTGTCGCACAAGGCATAGTTCATCCGTTTGAGAGCGGTTTAAGCATAATCTATACACTAGGCCTTCCGCCTGTTCTGCCAAAAGCGTTTGGTTGTCCAGTTCCAGTAGATTGATCTCCGTTAGTGTGTTCCATTGTAGCGTTCTGCCCTCACGCTACCTTCTTTTCGTTTTTATTTTTCACCTTAAACAATTTTTTTCTTCTCCTTCTCTTAATTTTTTTTTATTGATAGGCATTTTCTTTTACATTTCTCTCAATTTCTTGGGTACCTAAAAAGGGGAAAAGGTTGTATAATTTTCGAAAAGTAGCCCTATGCTACTTTTCCATACGACGCATAAGTCCCTGAAATGAAGAAACATTAGTAGGGTATCTATGCGGGTTCTGAATCAAGTGCATGTGTACTTATTTGACCTTGAGTGGGAAATATGCGCGGCTTCTTTGAAGTACAAAGAGGGCGCCGTAAAATTTTAGAAGTTCAGATCCTTGATATGCATTGTGTGTGGTACAGAGGGAGCCGCCTGAAGTACAAAGGGGGGGCCGCCGTAAAATTTTGCGGTTAGATTGCATAGCAGAAAATGTGTGGGAAAATATGAAGCGAATTAAATGTCTGCTTGGGGTACAAAGGGAGCCGCGCGGTTTCTTTGAAGTACAAGGGGCCGCCGTAAAATTTGCGGTTACAAGTTCAGATGGCTGGCGGCTGCCTTTAACTGGGCACAAACGGAACTGTGGGATGATGCTTCTTCTTTGAAGTTGGGGTTGGTGCATGCGTGGTAAATGTGTGGGGGGCACAAAGGGGTCCACCAATTAGTGGAAAATCGTGCAACTTGGTCTTTTAGCATAGAATAACGCACGAGAGTACTCTGTCCCCAACTTAAGGTTTAACTGTAATTACCACCCACAACACAATTTTACCGAGCATTATATTCCCACAATAGGGAATATGCTGCGAGTTTACGTAGGAGAGAATCACAAAAAAATGCGACAAAGAATTGCACAGAATTAACGTGGCATTGAATACGAATAAAAACGATATGACAAATTACACACCATTCTTCTTGAACTCTGGAAAAGAATTCGTTTTCAACGGATCAGACTATAAACTCCGAGAGGCCCATGAAGACGACTTCGACTTTATAGGTGCGCGAGTTACGTTCCCACCAACCAACACCTTCCCATCATCATATTATTACCTGCCGCCACACATAATTCAGCCACCTTGCACATTTACGGGAATAAGCATAAAGTAGAGCACCTGGCCATCAACCTGTGAACCGGATAACGTTGCACTTTCTCACCAACAACCCAGACGCAGAATCAGCGTAATTATTAAAAACGTTAAGTTCCAATTATTAAAGAAGCACAGCTTACATGCAGTCTTTTAGCAATTCTTGTAAAGTTCGGTTCAAATAAATATTAATTAAAACTCAAAGCTTTTTCAATTTAAATTTTATTATTATTTTTTTATTCAATTACTCGGCGAAAAACGTATTTCCTATCACGGTTAAAAAAGTAAAAATCGAAAGTACGTGATAAATTAAAACGATGGTTAATTGTTCTAAATTTTTCATTTGTCAACGGATTCTTGGCTATTTTTATACTTTTTTTTTAACGGTCTCTTAGCTTCCTAGTTAATTAGCAAAGTGATTAGTCTGGCACAAACATTTATATAACGAAGGATTATCGTTATCAACATCGACGAAGGAATATCGTCGACTGAAAAGCTACCAGGACTTGAAAGTTCCAACCTGAATCGCCTATACTAGAAGAACATGAAATTTTTCATGGTTATAATTCACCTGTAAGTCAAGTATTTGAATATATTTTTTTTCTTTCAATTAACTCCTTATATACATATGTTTACTAACAAACCTAAAGCAAATAGATCAAGAACAGCTCCATATAACAAAAAAATTCTTTCTCGCTATTTAATAAATATACATCTAAATAAACCAGACCAGATAAGTGATGAAAGTGATAGTGATAATAGTGTATCAGTGAGTAGTGAAACAGAAACCCTACAATCAAATAATCTAAGATACTACGAAATGGCTAACGTTAATAACAACCCTATTGCCGCTGGGCAAGTACCAAACCCTCAAATACAAGTTGCTCTTCCAAATCAAAATGAAGTTCAGAATCAAGCTCAAAATATAAATCCAAACCCAGCAGTAGCTGTAAGAGATGTTTTCGACTCCTTGAGAGTCCCTGACGCAATTAAAGATCTCCCTAGATTTGATGGAAATCCTAGACTTTATGATTTCATCAATAATGTAGAAGTAATTCTGTAATTAATAGCTGTAGCAGATGGCACACCTTATGCTCAGATATTATTACGTGCAATTGGGAATAAAATAGAAGGCCAAGCTAACGAGGTCTTAAACATGTACGGAACTTCATTAAGTTGGGAGCATATAAGAGGAAATTTAATCCTGCATTATTCCGATAAAAGAAACGAAACATCTCTCATTCAAGAACATTCCCTAACCAACGTACTTCGTATAATTTTAATCCCTCCAATCAAAATTCGCCAGTTAATTACATCCCAAATAGAAATAACTCATTCAACCAACAATCATTTAATAACCGACCGTTTAACAGGCAACCTTTTAACACACGTCCTCAATTTTCTCGACCGCAACAACAAACATTACCACCCCCAGAACCAATGGATGTTAGCTCAGGTAACACCCATCTTAGATTTAACAGACAAAACCAACCCCAATATAGACAACAGCAAAACAATTATTTTAGACAGACTGGACCACCCAGAGTAATAAGTGAAGAATTATTTAATATTTCGAACCAGAATTTTTCTCGACCGGATATAAGAACACCTAATCATATCCAAGAATTGGATAATTTCTATGATGAAGAATTAGTTCAAATAGATGACTCAAATTTTCAATTTCCCGCCTCGACGACCCAATCGGATACATAGATATAAACAAGCATGGATTTATTCTTCCTTTTATCCAAATAGCATCCCCATTTGGTAGACCCCTAAGATTTTTAATAGACACCGGAGCTTCCTCTTCACTTATAAATCCAGAATTCGTTAACCCCAGAGACGTTAAATTAATTAACCCTATCAATATAACTACGGCATTAAATAAACATAAAATCGAGAAACAAGTTACTTTACCAAACTTTCTAGAATTTAATCAGCCTGGTAATACAAAGTTTTTAATATTCAAATTTCACGGTTATTTCGACGGCTTATTAGGACTTGATGTCTTAACTTTACTACACGCTAAAGTCGATTTGGCAGATCAAATGTTAATAACAAAAAACGCAGTAATACCACTACGTTTAAAGCCAAACTTTATCTCTAAAAGATACGTCATCCCTTCAAAATCTAAATCTATAGCCCAGTTGCCAGTATATGTCAAAAACGGAAATATCTTTATTAGAACCACGGAAATAAAACCCGGTTTATTCATATCCGAAGGCCTTTATGAAGCTGTAGATTGGTTCAGCTCAGTTGTAGTTTCTAACGAAACAGGCTCTGATCTGGATTTATTCCTGGAGCAACCAATAAAAGTCGATTCACTTCCGTCTTCCGAATTTCATGAACTACATAATTTTAATGTCCAGTTTGAAAATGAAAATGCAAGTACAGTTAACACTGACGACATCAACAATCTAATTCGTACAACTCACTTAAACCAAGAAGAAAGAAAATCAATCTTAAATTTTTGTAAGAATTACGAAGACATATTCTTCAAGCAAGGGCAAAAACTAAGTTTCACAAATCGAATAAAACATCGGATTTCAACTACCGACGAAATCCCAATACACACGAAATCGTATAGATACTCTTATGTCCATAAAGAAGAGGTGAAACGACATATTAGCGAGATGCTGGACCAAAATATAATCAGGCATAGCTATTCACCGTGGAGCTCTCCTGTTTGGATAGTTCCAAAGAAACGAGATGCCAGCGGCAAAGTCAAATGGCGACTAGCCATAGACTATCGCAAGTTGAATGAGAAAACAATTAGGGACCGCTATCCACTTCCAAATATCAATGAGATTCTTGATAAACTTGGAAAGTGCATGTATTTCTCCACTCTCGATCTAGCGAGTGGTTTTCACCAAATAGAAATGGACCCAAAGGATATACAAAAAACAACCTTTACAGTGGAAGGAGGACACTATGAATACCTCAGAATGCCTTTTGGGTTCAAAAACGCCCCGTCCACCTTCCAGCGCGTCATGGACAATGTTTTAAAAGATCTCCAAGGCAAAATTTGCTTAGTGTATCTTGACGATATAATAATATTCTCAACATCCCTCCAAGAACATTTAGAAAATATTCGATAAAATAAGGGAAGCTAACCTGAAGATACAGCTGGACAAGTCAGAGTTTTTGAAAAAAGAAATCAATTTCCTAGGGCACATAGTCACTGATAAGGGCGTAAAGCCAAACCCTGACAAAATTTCCGCTATTCAAAACTTTCCCATACACCGAACACAAAAGGACATAAAGTCATTTCTCGGTCTAGTAGGTTACTATAGGAAATTTATACAAGACTTCGCAAACATGACGATACCCCTAACAGTCTGCTTAAAAAAGGGAAGCAAAATCGAGCTCAATGACAGATATGTTAAAGCATTTCAATCTTGCAAGAACTACTGATGCAAGTAATTTCGCAATTGGTACTATATTGTCACAGGGACCTATCGGTAGTGATCGACCCATCTGTTACGCTAACAGAACTCTGACAACGGAGACTAAATACTCAACAATTGAAAAAGAATCGTTGGCAATTGTTTGGGCGACCAAATATTTTCGTCCGTATTTATTCGGAAACAAATTCAAATTTGTCACGGATCACAAGCCTCTCCTCTGGCTTGTGAATTTGAAAGATCCAAATTCCAAACTAATTCGTTGGGGCTTAAAACTGGAAGAATTCGACTACGAGATAGTCTATAAAAAAGGAACTCAAAATTCTAATGCTAACGCTCTAAGTCGGAAGATTCAGAAACTCCCGATAATATAGAACTTAATGCAAATGAAAATGAAAATATCTCAGTACAAGGTACCTTAGGATCCACAGTACACTCGGCTGAAGAAAATCTCGACGATGGAATACCGATATCCGAACGCCCACTCAACGAATTTAATCTTCAACTGATTCTTGAAAAATCAAATAAACGACCCCCAATTTCGCTAGAAGTTCCATTTAAAAATCGCCGCCGTCGATCTATTCGACTACCTGAATTTACAGAGGAAAATATCACTAGCCTCTTCAAGCAATATTTAGCTCCAAACTGGCTTAATGCTATACATACAGATAATGATACATTTAGAATGGTTCAAAACGTATATTCGAAAAATTTCTCACAATCTAAAACTTTCAAACTTATCCGATGTATTGAAATTCTAAAAGATATAGTAAATAACGATGAGCAAGACCAAATAATCAACGATTATCACACAAAAAGTAATCATCGCGGAATCCACGAAACCCTTAATCATTTAAAACGCGAATATTATTTTCCATTCATGAAAAACAAAATCATAAAGGTCATCAGTAATTGCGAACCATGCCAAACACTTAAATATGATAAAAATCCACCTAAGTTACAATTTCAAGTTTCTGAAACCCCAAATAAGCCATTAGATATTTTACATATTGATATATATAGTATAAATAATAAAAAGATGCTAACTATAATCGACAAATTTTCCAAATTTGCCTCAGCATATACACTTGTCGCTATAAATAGTCTAACAATCTTTAAAGATTTTTGTAAGCAATTCAATATCATCAACTTCTAGTAGATTAGATTAGATTAGATTCGTAGAGGGGTGTGTAGGCGTCAGCCTCGCAATCACCGCGACCTAAAAGATCTATTGTGAGTCCCCGTTGAATTTATTCCCTTTCTAGGTTCAGACTGTTAATAAAGTCTAGGATCCTTCTGGGATTGAGGTTCCGTACGTAGTTAGGTGTAGGAAAAGCATGTTCGAGATGGAGTAGTCTCCGCCTGGTCAATGCTTCGCAGTTGCAGAGCAGGTGCTCCGAGGTTTCATGAGCATCCTGGCAAAAGCGGCAGGATGAAGTCTCAGCCAAGCCCATCTTGTTAAGGTGATACCTCAAGGGGCAATTGCCTGAGAAGAGTTCTGTAATTATTTTGAGCTCTATTTTCTTGAGAACTAATAGTTCTTTTGTTTTTCCTCCAGAGGTGTCGATAAACTTTTTTGCCTGACGAAGTCCTTGTAGCCTTTCCCAGTATAGGGATTTTTGTTTGTTCTCCCAGTTATTTAGGGCAGCTTTGAGGTAGCACTTTGAGGTGCCACAGAATGGCTCCCAACTTCTAGTAACTCCCCAGTTGAAAGAATGCATTCGACATTAACAGAAATCTATAGAGTCATCCATAATCAACACAAAGAGAAGGAGCATGAGGAAATTCTGAATGAAACCATTATCACCTACAATAATGCTATCCACTCTGCTACCAAACATACACCTTACGAAATATTTTACGGAAGAACTTACAAATTTAAGAATAACTTACAACATAACAACGTGCATGAATATCTTGACAAATTAAACGAATTCCAAAGAGAACTTTATCCTTCAATTAAAAATAGAGTGCAGGAAATAATAAATAAAAATATTAGTACTTTAAACAAAAACAGAACGCCCCCGAAGAAATTAAGAAAAGGTCTTTTAGTTTATAGGAAAGAAAATAGAAGAAACAAGCTCACGCCTAGATTTACTAAAACTAGAATTAAAAGAGATAAATTAGTTAAAATAATAGACGATAAACATCAAAAGATTCACAAATCAAAAATTAAAATAAAAAACTAAAAATAAAAAATTAAAATAATAAACCTTAATGAAGAAATAGATAAGATAGTGTCAAATCAATCTGTAATAAAATCCGACCTAAATAAACAAACAAGTATAAACAGTGCAATGATAAAAAGATTTGAAAACATAACAGAACATATTAATAGCCAACAAACAACGATTGAAGCGTATCTCAATCACTACCATGAACAAACTAAAAATAAAATTAAAGCTGAAGAAGACTCCTTAAAGCACCTACAATATCTGAATGTAATAAACTATAACATTGATCTATTAAATTCCCACTTGACTGGTCTAGCAGAAGCAGATTCAAAGCCTAGATGAAATATTAGAAATCTTGCAAAATTTTGAAAATCGAACTATTAAAGTAAAATCAGATCAACATTTATATGAGCTACTTGGTCTACAACCGTACTATAGTAACACTAACATCTTTAACGTCCGAATTCCAATACTTTCCGAAGGAAACTGTACCCTATTACACTTAATCCAATTACCGATTAACAATACAAAGAAAATATCCACAAAACCTTACATTATCCACAATCCCCAAAATATTTAATACTTTGATGAAAGGTGTCAACAAATAGAAGGGACATACCTATGTCAGGAATCAACCCAACAGGAAAACACCAGGGATTCAGAATGCATCGGAAGACTTCTCCGAAACGATCCAGCAAGATGTAATCTCATCGAAACCACAATCATCACTGAGATCTTGGAACCAGAACCCAACTTCATCCTTCTCACCAATGTTCCGGAAACCGAAATAAACTCATCTTGCGACTTCAATCATCAAAAACTAAAAGGAACCGTTTTGATCCATTTCGACAACTGCGACGTTACAATCAATGGTATCACATATTCAACGAAAATTGCATACATTGGGATGAAGTCCACATTCTTCCCGCAATATTCAACAATATCACCGCTTCATCTGTAACTCAAAATCTAAGCCTACTAAAATTGAAGTCCTATCATATTGAAAACAAAGAAGCTATCGAGTTCTTATCAAGGAAATCTGGGAAACTACTTCATCTAAACATGAGCACATCTATAACTATCATCGGGATCATCACATCAGTAATAACATACATAGTCCGAAATAATTACAACTCCAGGGGCCAACCTAAACAACAAATCGAAATCAACGCAACATCCTCGAATCTTCCAGATGTCCCTACAGAAGGAACCCATAGGACCATCTTTCTCTGGCCATCACTACACTAAGGGGGGAGGAGCTACGTTCCCACCAACCAACACCTTCCTATCATCATATTATTACCTGCCGCCACACATAAATCAGCCACCTTGCATATTTCCGGATAACGTTGCACTTTCTCACCAACAAGCCAGACGCAGCATCTGTTATGGTCGTAGCGTATTGCATATAGCAATATGCTACACATACTGACGCGTGTGAGCCGGCCGCGATCAAGTTTATAAAACTGAACGCGCCCCGACGAAGCAATGCTTCCTCAAGCTCTTGTGACATGCGGGTTGTGAAAAGAAAAGAAGAAGAAGAAGAGCCATCTTGTGTCAAGAAAGCTCTTTTGGCAAAGAAAACGAGTTCGAAAGGATTGAAGCAACTAAAATAAATAAAAAAGAAAAAAAAGTGAACCGGAGAATAGTGGCGGAAAGAAAAATCTTTTTTAAATTTGGTGAGTTAATTGGCGATATAGTATGAAAAAGGAAATGAAATTATTATTGAATATAGAATAGATCTGAAAAGAAATATTGACGAGGAATTCCCAGCGGAACACGAGGAAGACGCATCCGAGGGCGGCCATTGCCGAATCGAAATTCTTCTAGAATTTTTATACAATAAGGAGACTATAGCGACCAAGTTAATTAATTAATTTCCACCAGGTATTTAGTAGATTTTAGTTTCTGGTCTTAGACCTCAAATTTTCTGTATATAAAAAAAAAAGAATGTGCTCACTCAGTGTAATTGTCCGCCCATAAAGGTGTGCCCGCTAACGGTGGTGAAAAGGGACCACATCGTGATCCTGCCGGTACAGTAGCTCTCCGAGAAAGTCGTCAGTACCAAAAGCTACAAAATTGGTGATTCGCAAACTGCCCTACCAGCGTTTGATTCGTGAAATTGCACGAGACTTCCAAACAGATCTACGTTTTCCAATCGGCAGCCATTGGAGCCCTACATGAGGCCAGAGGAGCATACATTGTCGAGCTCCTCGAAGATACTAACTGTGTGCCATCCACGCCCAGCGAGTAACAATTATGTCAAAAGACACTCCATTGTGCAGACGTGTGTGGGGTAAACGTGCTTAAAATATTTCGCTTCTTTGACAATTTTGTCACAAGCTTCGTATACTTAGACTTAAGAGGTTACATTTAACTGGAAATTTCTTATTACCATAATTCCTAGAGAAGGTCGTGTAGGTTCGCTCGCTTGCTCTCTTTACAGGTCAATTTAGGGACTTTGGACAATTGTGCCACCCAAAGTCAATGGGAGGATGGGGCTTGGCAAATAAGGCAGACCATCTGCGCCTTCATTGGAATGCAGGTAAGTGACGTAAGGGTCCCTTCAGGACCGAGTGTGTGCTGGCTTGGTGGTTGTAGGCACGAAACTTTTTTTTTGATTATGGTTGGTGACAAGCGGCAGGTTATTTCGGGAACTCCCCCACACTCTCCGCCACCCTTAGCCGAGTTGCTAGCGTGCCGCCCTGTACTAACGCTGTCATCAAGTGATCTGTCAGCTCATGCTGGCAGTTTGGACTTCACGTCCTGACCAATCACTCATCAACATACATACCATAACAAATCAGCGTAATTATTAAAAACGTTAAGCTCCAATTATTAAAGAAGCACAGCTTATATGCAGTCTTCTAGCAATTATTGTAAAGTTCGGTTCAAATAAATATTAATTAAAACTCAAAGCTTTTTTAATTTAAATTTTATTATTTTTTTTTATTCAATTACTCGGCGAAAAACGTATTTCGCGCGCAAAGCTTTTAAATTTTTTTCATTAGATCAGAACAAAATAGTAAATAGAATAGAAAAGGCACATGCAAGAAATAAAGAAAGGTACGATAACGATTGGTCGGCCCCAGTAGTACTTAAAGTTGGTGATACTGTGTACAAAAAGAATTACGCGATCTCGGAAAAGGCTAAGAGCTTCTCCACGAAACTGGCGCCAAAGTTAACTAAGTGCACAGGAAAAGAAAAGGTTTCTAACCTTTGTTACCGCATTGCTGATGAGCAAGGAAGGGACCTGGGTCTGTGGCACGTCAAAGATTTAAAGAAGTAATTACTCCTTCAGAGAGTACGAATGTTAAGAAGCGGCAAGTAATCAGCTCCCGACTTAAAAATATATAAAAAAAAAATGTTTTACATTTTTTTTATGGTCGCGTGGGGGTGGTGTAACGTTCCAATTTCTAATTGAAAGGAAAATTGGACGCCTACATAGCACCCACTCGCTTTTCGGACCAATCCCAATTTAAATCTAAATCCAAATTTAAGTAAATGCGACAATTGCTGCGAATGTGTTCGATTCCTTTCTGCCCCTCTGTATGTCAGCACTGAGAACCGAAAAGAAGTAGGGGAACTTCCTTCTGGACGAAAAGAGGAGGAGGGGAAAAAAAGGATATTGAACGTGGGCTCCTTCTTCTGGTCTTGGACACGAAGTAGTGTAGATTTTTGTAAATAGATCTAAATTTAAAATAACTTGTGATAAAGTGTGTAATTTATTTATTTATAATTATACAGCCAAATGGCTAATTATTGACTATTACATATATGTATACTGGTGGAAGTGCACTAGACTTCGAGCAAAAGAATAGCAAAACGTTTACCCAGAAGGGAATTTTGTAATTTAAGTGGAAGATGGCCAAACAATAATAAAATAAGGAAAAACAACAGAGTTAAAACTATGCTAAAAAAATAAGCAAAGCAGAAACTAAACAAACAAACATAATAAATAAAAGGACACGACACGCAAAATTTCGAGACCGGACCACGTTGGACAAAAGAAAACAAAGAAGATTAGAATCCAGATAAGTGAACGCATGTGAAATGATTTGATTAATTAGTAACGTGCATAATTGTTTGATATGATAGACTTTGTCACATTTATTTAATACTTTTTAGTTATATATGCATGCATTTTCCTATAGTAGGTATTTATTTATTCACTGATTCCTGTATATTTAGAATATAATAAATTAAGTGGAGACCTCCGGAGATTAGGTAGTGCTAAAGTAAGATTGTGAAGAATTCGTTAATATAGAGCTCAAGCACTAACTCCAAGTCTTCTTTTTTTTCTCTGGGCCTAAGAAGAAAGAACTCAGTTCAACAAAAAAAAATTATCTTGAAGTAAATACTTTTGCTATAAATTACATTCTCATTAGAGGATCAAAATATCTGGTTTCGTCGCTGAACGAAGTATAGACTTACGAAACGACCCCGCCTGGGAAACATTAAACTAGACGTTACAAACGTACGTAAACATTCAATAGTAAAATTACTAACTAAGTGGGAAGGTCGACATAGAGCCAAAGTTATGATAGCTAAATCACAGCAGATCTATTTTCGATAGAAATTTGGTTGCCATTGAATTAAAAAAGACTGAAGTGTATTTTAATAAACCCATTTACATAGAAATGTGTATAATTGATATCTCTAAAACGTGTGTTTATAAATTTCATTATGATTATATTGTTACGAGCGTGGCCTTAGTTCGTTATATAAAACACAATATTTCAGATATAATTCAAAAGTTCTTTCTTTATTTAACTTTACTGTTTACTCTCACAAATTCACAAATAATTATCAAATCAACTCTTTATTTATCGCTAGTACTGTACTTCTAATTATCGCAACCCCAATAGTTTACTTCGTTCACTTCGCTGTCTGAAATAATACTCGCCTCCTGGATGTGAGCAGCGCCGTATTTATACTCTACGAATTATCCTAGAACCCTCCTGAATATTCCATTCTCCAAACCCAGTTTACTAGGATGTCACTAACCTAAAGTTGCTTCCATTCCTAACAGATGTCGCTTGATTCACTTTGCGGCACGTAACACTGCCCCCTTCTTAAAATTTGTTCGTCCCGAACAACAGATGGTCCACGGTCTTGGTGCTCTCCGTATTGACCCAAGCGATCTAGATGAACGATTTTTCTTTTGCATCTTGTACCGCGCTGATTCTTGTATGGTATGTTATTAATTTTAGTTTTATCTGCATACGGTCTCTCCCAGTGTTGTGGTAACTTTGGAGAACGTCTCGTGGCCTCGTGCACATCAGCTAATCGTTGTCTGAGCTTTGTTACGTAGTCTTCTGGTAACTTTTGTTCGCCTTTGGGTATACCAAGCTTGAGGTCGCTAGGTAAGCGCATTTCCTTTCCGAAAATGACCTTAAATGGGCTTTGTCTGGTCATTTTGTAAACAGCTGATATATAAGCCATTAGAAATATAGGAATATGTCGAAACCAATCGCGTTGATTATAGTTGAAGACCTTCCTTAGATGTTTGATTGATGTTCTGTTGAAACACTCTTCCATGCTTTGATTTTTCTTTCGTCTTTTATCTTTGATTCCTTTGTCCTCAAATTCCTTGCCCTTTAGATTGCCGTTGTCATCCTTTTCATTGCCGCCTTTGCGCTTCTTATTATCATCATCGTCTGAAACTTTATCTTTACCTTTTCCGACCTTCATTATACCCTTATCATCGTCATTATCAGCATCTTTAGACCCTTTACTTTTCGTCTTTTTCTTTCTTTCATTGTCCTTGCTCTTGGATTTCTTTCCTTTCTTCTTTTTACTTTTATCACCGTAATCATCATCATCTTTGGATTTCTTTCCTTTTTTCTTTCGACTTTCGTTATCATCATTGTAGTCATCGTCATCTTTTTCTTCCATCCGTCCGCAATGATTCCATTCAGGATTGCATGGACGTTGTGAAAAAGCTTCTGCATATCCGTGGATACGTCCTTTGCGGTATGGGATTTCAAAGTCATGAGGTTGCAGTCTAGTCTCTCCACGGAAAGCTTGCTCTCTAGCTCGCCATCTTCTCCCTTCTTCTTCTGTTGTTTGCATTCGTCCTCGTTTCCTACAGTCGTTTTGCAGGTGTCCCAGTCTACTACATTTCCAGCATCGAATGACACCACGCGAAGGAGTGGTCTCTGATGACGGTATTCTGCTGTGAGTCTGCTGCCCAACTCGATATCTTTGCCCAGCTCGATATCTCTGCCCTTCTTCTAGCGCTTCCATTCGTCGGCGTTTTCTGCAGTCCCTTTGGAGGTGTCCTGGTCTATTACAATTCCAGCATCGCAGAATACCGCGTGTAGAATTGCTCTGCATTCTATTACAAGTACATTCCTCCACCGAAATTTCTCTCACTCGTACTGCACTTCGAAAAGCTTGCCTGGCAGATTCATACGCTAGTGCATAGGCTAGTGCTTCTGCTGTTGATTTCTTTCCTGCTAGCCTCAACGCTTGTTGTAAATTTTGATCTGCGATAGCGTTCACAAATGCTTCTGTTGCCACTTCATTAAGGAAATCCACATTTACGCTAGAGTATGAGAGATAAGCTAATCTTTCCACATCAGCCTGCAGTTGTTGTAGTGATTCGCCATGCTTTTGAATCCTGTTGCGTAGCTGTAGGCGATATACTTGCTGCATGTGTTCATCTCCATAACGTAACTCTATCGCCTGTACTAATGAAGTATAATCACGTTGCCTTTCTATCGGTAAAGTTTGTAAAAGCTCTGATGCAGAACCTCGAAGTGCTAATACCAGAGCTGTGGCTTTGTCTGCATCATTCCATCCGTTTACTTCGGAAGCAGCCTCGAATTGTCTCTTGAAAATATGCCACGAATTTTGTCCATCAAATATTGGAGGTTTCATTCTGCCTGCATTGGATATTTCAATTCCTTCGTGCCGTGGTTGTCGATGCTTCATCTTCTCCAAATCTGATTTGAAATTGTCAAGCTGTTCGGTCACTTTTTGTTGAACTTCCGCCACTTCTTGCTCGATTCCTTCAATTTTTAAATTTTGTTCGTCTAACGAGTTTTTCAGGAAATTCTTTTGTTCCTCTAAGCGACTTTCTAGACAATTCTCCAGAGAACTCTTTTGTTCATCCAAACGCGTTTCCAGTGATTTCTTCTGCTCATCTAAACGGGATTCCATAGAATTCTTTTGTTCATCCAAAGCATTCTTCTGCTCATCTAAACGTGATTCCATAGAATTCTTTTGTTCCTGGAGAGAATTCTTTTGTTCGTCCAAACGGGTTTCTATAGATTTCTTGTGTTCCTGGAGAGAATTCTTTTGTTCGTCCCAACGGGTTTCCATAGATTTCTTGTGGTCCTCGAGAGAATTCTTTTGTTCCTGGAGAGAATTCTTTTGTTCGTCCAAACGGGTTTCCATAGATTTCTTGTGGTCCTCGAGGGAATTCTTTTGTTCCTGGAGAGAATTCTTTTGTTCTTGGAGAGAATTCTTTTGTTCCTGGAGAGAATTCTTTTGTTCCTGGAGAGAATTCTTTTGTTCATCAAAACGGGCTTCCATTTTGCTCATTAAAGTACTTAAAAGCTGTTCTATGTTCATTGCAGGCTCTTCCTCAATTTCTGGTTCTTCTTCGAAAACGAATGTCTCAGGATTCTTTTCTTCCTCTATCAAAGCTTGTCTAAGTCGCTCGACTAGAACATTCTTTAGGCCAGTCGTTTGTAATGACCGCTTCCCCAACTCCACTTTCAATTCCTGTATGCGAAGCTCCTCTAGCTTGCGTCCCATTCTTGCGTCTTTTGTAATTCACTCACAGTTTAATATAAAATTATCTTTCGGAATTTTTACACACGATTTCACAAAATTAATCACTCTTTGAATTTCAAATTCAAATGCCACCACTTTATTTCGCGATTTTATTTTACTTCTGACACCAGTTGTTACGAGCGTGGCCTTAGTTCGTTATATAAAACACAATATTTCAGATATAATTCAAAAGTTCTTTCTTTATTTAACTTTACTGTTTACTCTCACAAATTCACAAATAATTATCAAATCAACTCTTTATTTATCGCTAGTACTGTACTTCTAATTATCGCAACCCCAATAGTTTACTTCGTTCACTTCGCTGTCTGAAATAATACTCGCCTCCTGGATGTGAGCAGCGCCGTATTTATACTCTACGAATTATCCTAGAACCCTCCTGAATATTCCATTCTCCAAACCCAGTTTACTAGGATGTCACTAACCTAAAGTTGCTTCCATTCCTAACAGATGTCGCTTGATTCACTTTGCGGCACGTAACAATATTTTACCAAAAATGGAGAAAAATTGTAAAGTGTTGTATACTGATACCGACTCTCTAATTTATGAATCTAAATGTGATGATATTTAGAGAATCATAAGATCTAATGTTAATTATTTTTATACTAACGATTATCCACAGAATAATGTATATAATATACCTTTAGTAAATAAAAAAGCTCCCGGGGTTATGAAAGATGTATTGAATGGGAAAATAATGACCGAAATGACTCAAAAATGATTAGTCTAAGAGTAAATAATGAAGATTCGATAAAAAAATCCAAAGGTGTCAAATTAAATGTAATAAAAAATAGTATTGGTTTTGATGACTATTTAACATGTTTGAATAACTCTGTTGAACAGATAAGAACCCAGCAATATATTCGATCGGATAAGCACAATGTATATAGTATAAGACAAAGTAAGATATCATTAAGTTCTCATGATAATAAGCGGTTTTTAATAGAAAATTCAACAGACACACTTGCTTGGGGGCATTTTAGTATAAAGAAATAAAGGATGGTTTGATAAATTAAAATGCTATTTTTATTTATACATTTATACATAATATTTCATTTTTATTGGCCCATGAATTGTGTTTTGCAGAGAATCCAGCCACTTTACAAAAAATTTATTCCGTTTCGTCTTCAATACGTTTTCAACAAGGTAATCATGCGGCTATTTCGTATGTAGTATTTCTTTTTCATAAAATCCTCCTCTGATTGTATGTCCCTCATAATCCTCTAGAAGATATGTCACAGGATTCGTATTTTGTTTGGTTTTAATTTTAAAGATCTCAGTCGTCCAGTTCGGTGTGTACCCCTTTTCAAATGTGTGTTTGTGCTTGCTGATGCGAACATAGTCACCAACCTTATATTTTGCTTTCTCCACCATTTTTATACCCTAGATGAAATCTATAGGGGTATACTAAGTTTGTCATTCCGTTTGTAACACCTCGAAATAATGATGCTGGAGCAAAATGAATTGGACACCTACGCATAATATTAAAAGTTATTTTGATTTTCGCATGTCCGTCTGTCCGTTCGTCCGTCCGTCCGTCCGTTCGTCCGTCCGTCTGTCTGTCTGTGCGCACGATAACTCGAGAACGCGTACACCTAGGGAGCTGAAATTTTGTACGCGGACTTTAAAAAAAAAAAGTAAAATTAAGTTCGAAAATGAGACAAATCGGGCAACTCCTTCGTGGGGTTGCCATACAAAAATTTCGTTTTCCGCTATATATTTGATAACTGCCTGAGAACGCGTCGACGTAGAGAGCTAAAATTTAGTACATGGTGTTTTCATTGTACCAGCAAATAGCATTTTAGAAATGGACTAAATCGGGCAACTCCTTTTTGTTGTTGCCATATATAAATATAGGTTTTTTACGTATACTATGAAAACGATCAGTCCAAGACATTTTTATTGTACTAAAAACACCTTCAGAATATGAAATCCTATAAAATTGGTAATAATCATTTTTTCTGTCCGACGAACCGTTCTCGAAATATATGCGAAAAACCACTGCAAAAATTAAAATTGCTCAAATACGAAATTTCATCTAGGGTATCATAAGAATTGGTCTTAGACCAATATTAGCTTTTTTACTGGTTATGTGGTTGTATACTGTTTGTAGTAGAAGATTTTTATTAATGTGATTAACATCAGAGAGGCGAATTTTAATTGTCCTATGCTTTTTATACCTTAGATGAAATCTATAGGGGTATACTAAGTTTGTCATTCCGTTTGTAACACCTCGAAATAATGATGGTAGAGCAAACTGGATTGGACAAACATTCATAATATTAAAAGTTATTTTGATTTCTGCATGTCCGTCCGTCCGTCTGTTCGTCCGTCCGTCCGTCCGTGCGCTCGATAACTCGAGAACACGTATTTTTAGAGCGCTGAAATTTTGTACGCGGACTTTGAAAAAAAAAGTAAAATTAAGTTCGAAAATGAGACAAATCGGGCAACTCCTTCGTTGGGTTGCCATATAAAAATTTCGTTTTCCGCTATTTATTTCGACACTGCCTGAGAACGCATCGACGTAGAGAGCTGAAATTTCGTACATGATGTTTTTACTACATTGGCAAATAAAATGTCAAAAATGGACTAAACCAGGCAACTTTTTCTTGGTATTGCCATATAAACATTTAGGTTTTTTACGTATAAATTGAAAACGATCAGTCCAAGACATTTTTATTGTACTAAAAACTTCTGCAGAATACGAAATCCTATAAAATTGGTTATCATTTGTTCTGTGCGACAAACCGTTCTATAAATATATGCGAAAAACAACTTCAAAATCAAACTTGAACAGATCGGTGACCATACGAAATTTAATACGGGCATTCATCTAGGGTATCATAAGAATTGGTCTTAGACCAATTCTAGCTTTTTTTCTTGTTATTATTATATTCATGAGCAAGATTGTGTACAAAGTCAATCCAACGATTGGAACCATTCTTACTAAATTCGTTCCACATCATGCCTTTTAACGTCCTATTTAATCTTTCAACTATTGAGGCTTTCATTATACTAAAAGTCGAATAGTGTTTGATTCCATACTTTAGTATTAGTGTCTGGAATATTTTATTATAAAACTCTTTACCATCATCTGTCTGCAAATGTTTAGGTATCCGACCGCTTTTTAGAACTTTTTCCATTGCAGCCGTTACCTCTTTTCCAGTTTTATTTTTAATAGGTTCTACCCAAGCATATTTTGAAAATGTATCAATCATTGTTAGCAAATATTAGAAGAAATTATTTGCACAAACATAAGCGCCCATTTCAACCAAATCTGCTTGCCATAGATCATCCAAATCTTTCATAATGACTCGACGCCGAGGAAAATTTCGACGAGCTGCTCTGTGGAGCTCACTCACAAGGGCCTCTTTACTTATTGTTAGCTTTTACTATATGCGATTCTACATTTATAAGTCCACGTAAATTCTTTTCAATGCCTTCGAACTTTGTATCAATATATATCTTTAACTTTTCAAATGACTTATTTATGTGTGATTGTGCTAATATTTCCAGTTTTTCTCTAGTTATTTTAATAATATGATGTACATTCGCAAGCTCTTCCTCTAATTCACTCTTAGTTGTCTTTGTTTCTAAACTAATATGGGATCTACATAAATCTAAATATTTATCCAGCGCCTCATCTATATATAGCTTGTTTACAGCATCACTATCTTCCTCAGGATTTTTAAGATTCTTAATTTTGTTGAATTGCATATCTTAGTTTTTATCTGATGTTAGCAGAAAACCCACTCCAGCAGGTCCGGTGGAACCCTTTTCACCTGGTGGTCCTGAAGGACGCGGTTCTCCTCGAGTTCCAGGAGAGCCTCGTCTAATATTACCATCTCTTAGCGATCATCCGAACTTGTCAACACTCATTTCATGAATAAATATATGAAAAGCGGAAGGAGGCTTTTTTATAAAATTATATCAGACTCTCTTAACTCCTCAATAATGGAAACAATTTCATTGTTATGACCATTATTCCCAGCTACTTGAGAGCCAATTAAAAGCCGTAATCTGTCTGCCAATTCATTTGGATCATCCCAATAAACATAGTTAATCGTCTCTCTGGGAAGCTTCATGAGACCCATACCTTCATGATTGATAAATTTTCTAATAATTCTCTTATATTTAGGTCCTTTATTACCTTTTATTTGCCCATCTGCACTATAATCACGTCATTAGAAACTTCCAAGATTTCTCGATAATTAGCCAAGTCTTTTTCACCATATAATCTGTTTGATGGTTCTTTCATAAAAAGAAGTTTGCATAAGCCAGCTGTTATGTTATAGTGCTTCCCATTAATGAAAAAATTTTGTGCATCAATGTCAATGCTAGATTTCCCAATTTTCCACCTCCCATTATCCATATAAACACCATAAGTTCGGTCAATTTTAGGACTTTTGGCTTGGTAAAATCCTAAATATTTATTAACTAACCCAGTTGATAAGTTGAGGGTGGAATCTGATTTATTAGCTAAGGCTCTTGAATGAGTTGGTGTTCCATACTCGTTTTGTGATGAGATTAAAGAAGAGTCTCTATACTTCAGTGGTGTGCTTGTTGGTTCCATTTTCATATACTTTTGTTTTGGGTTTAACTCGAAGCCATCATAATCATCATCATCATCCCTGTTTTACTTTTGTTTCACTTATAAGCTTATACGGAAAGCAATCACCCAATTGAAATGGTATTTCGAAGTTGGGATTTGTATGAATATCCATCACCACCACAGGCCACCCGCCATACATTGACTGTTAAAACAGTTAATCAACTAGAAAAACCAAGATATGTGATTTTTGCTTTACAAACTGACCGTAAAGATTACAGTGAAAAAAGATGCATCCAAATTTGATCACTGCAACCTAACAGACCTAAAAGTTTATCTAAATTCTGAAAAATATCCATATAATGATTTGAATATAAAATATAACATAGATCAATACGCTATATTATATGAGATGTATAGTAAATTCATTCATTCAATTCATATTACAACCGCCGATCTGAACCATTTCTCAATAAAGAGCAGTTCAAAAATTTGGCTCCTTTAGTTGTTATTGATTGCTCACGCCAAAATGAATATCTCAAAACTGGTCCTGTAGATGTCAGCATAGAGTTTCAAACATCTGTAAATATACCGAAAAATACTGCTGCATACTGTCTACTTATACATGATAGAATAGTTCAGTACAATTCTCTAACTAGTGAAGTTCATAAACTGTAAAAATGAATTGCATCATTGATATTCAAGGGTTCAAAGGACCTAGAAATACGTTCATCTTAAAGGAAATTGCCATTATAACTCAGGATAATCAACTACAGCACTTTATTTTGAAACCAATATACAACTTTGAAAGTCTACATCCGGAACTACAAAACCAAGCAAGATGGCTAAATCAATATCACCATGGATTTGTTTGGAATGGAGGATTTACTTCACAAGATAGTGTCACTGCCATTTTTAAAGACATTCTCCAAGATAAAATCATATATATATATACGTGAAAGGAAATAAAAAAATCAAGTGGATTACCGATATATTAAAGTTGGAAAATAATGTACCAATTTACAATTTAGATGAAAAGGGATGTCCTATATCAGAAGAATTAAGAAAAAAATATGTTGATGTACCAATAATGGTGTATGTGCATTACAAAATATTTTCTGTATGAGAAATTTATGGTTATTTTTCAATAAAATACAATTTTTTTTGTTTAAAAAAAAATTAATTATTTTATTCACATAATATTATAAACTTTGTTTTTTATTCACTTCAGCTGGAACTCTACAGTTTATGAAATATCCATATTGTAAGTCTGCTTCATTTTCCTCAAATCAACAGATGTAATATCAGATTTATATGTGGAGTCATTTTCTCGGAAGTATTCAATTTTACCATTACTCCAAATTCGTTCTCCTTCAAGTTCATGTTCTAAGCTTATAGTTGCTGTCGTATGTACATCGAACTCTCATTGATTTTTTCTCCTCAAAGTTTAGTTTAAAATGTCTGTAAAACACACGATCACTTTTTATAATTCCACCGATGTCTTTTTCTTTGTTTATTAAGTTTTGCCTAAATCCTTCAATTGCCTCCTCAACACTAACTATATCATTTTCTGGTATTATTTCCACATCAGTGCCCTTAGAAGACTTTCTAAAGAGATAACAGAAGAATTATTATTTACATACCCTTCATCATCATCATTCAAAGGCATGTTAGTTGTTGTTGAAGGTATGGTGTCATAAGTAGCATTACTTAGTGTAAGTAATCGAAATGATAAAGAAATTTGAATAGAATCATTATTTGGTAACTTTGTATTGAAATCGATATTATCACTTGATTTATGCCCTAAGTTTAAATTGATTGGGAGTGCTAAGCAATTTGCATATAAAGAGCATACTAATGCAATTGCAATAAAAGTTTTGAATGACATAATATATCATATGTATAAATTCGTTTAGTTGTTCACTGTTCAAAACGTTGACAAAGACTATACATCATTATATTAATTTAATTTATTATATACAATTCCACCCTTATCACTCAATTTTCATATCATTATCTGTTTGAATATGTTATGGTCGTAGCGTACTGCATATAGCAATATGCTACACTGAGAATTACTGCAGCATGTATACCGGCCGGCTGCCAAACCGACAGTCCACATGCCATCCGACTCGAAGAATTCTTGCCGGCTGATGGAGAAGAAGAAGACAATCTTCTCTGTCTTGTAAAATCTTCTACAGTGAACACACCGAAGAATGGATTAATTAAGTTTCCGAAGGCATCGAAAAGGAAATAGACCCTGCAAAAAATTCGAAAATTATTGAAATTCAATCACAGTCGCCGCTCTACGCGGTAAGTAACCATATTTGCGAGAGATTAAAGTTGGCAAAATCAGCTGCATATTTTCCCGTAAGGATAGATTCAAAGGAACTACCTGTATCTGCTAAATTCGGCAAGTTCCTCGGCATCGAGTACAACTACAATACCTATAACCTAGGATCTATGGCAGTAGATTTAGTGGATGTACTGTCCGTAGTCAGAGCGTACATGCAATAAATGAAAGGTATAGTGAAATTTATGCCACTGGTATAAAGCTAGTAGTTTTTATTTGTTTATTCACTGCACTAAATGTTTCAAGTTCAATAAATTCTAAAACTTGAGAACTGCAAGATATATATATATATATATATTATAATATAAAAAGCTGAAACCAATGTTTATTAAATGATTAATATATAAATTTGATTTACACAACTGTAGCAATTGACTTGTACTCACCTGATCGATATATAGCAGCTGATTTACTTGACCTTTTATTTGACTGAGGTGTGGGATGAGGATATTCCTTATTGCAGTCGATACCCGCAATAAAGTGGATTTGTTAGGAATTGTCTTATTACAGTCGAAACCCGCAATAAGACTCTTTATTACAGTCGATACCCGCAATAAAGTGTTTTGTGTTAGTGATTTTCTTACTACAGTCGAGACCCGCAGCAAGAAGCTTTATTACAGTCGAGACCAGCAATAAAGTGTTTGTGTTAGTAATTGTCTTACTACAGTCGATACTTGCAGTAAGACCATTTATTACAGTCGATACCCGCAATAAAGTGGTTTTGTTAGTAATTGTCTTATTACAGTCGAGACCCGCAATAAGACTCTTTATTACAGTCGAGACCCGCAATAAAGTGGTTTGAGTTAGTAGATTTCTTATTACAGTCGAGACCCGCAATAAGAAACTTTATTACAGTCGAAACACGCAATAAAGTTATTTGTTAGTAATATATTATCTCAGTCGAGACCCGAGATAATATTCTTTAAGTCAGTCGAGACCCGACCTAAAGTGAATGTTAGTATATATCTTAACTTCAGTCGAGACCCGAAGAAAGATTTTTTATTTCCGTCGAGACCAGAAATAAAGTGTATTGTTAGTAATATTTTTTATTGCAGTCGCTACCCACAATAAAAAAAACCTTTGATTTAATCGCTATCTAAAACAAACTCCTTAATCCAGTCGGTACCCAGAATAAGAATATTTTATTTTAGCTGTCAATTAAACCAAGTATTTAATTTAGTAATAAAATACACACTAGGAAAAATCACTAGGAAAGAACACAAAGGAATAAAATTGCCAAGTTAATCACTGCACTGCTAAATCACAAAAGAGAGCGAGCACACGACACCAATGATGGAGTAGCAGAGGCGCATGATCACAAGAATTGGCCGTGATTCTGTAATTTTACGGTACTAGAGATAAAATATGCATAGCAACGAACAAAAATGCATAGTAACAAGAAATTTAAAGCAACCCATGCTGCTGTATTAAATTGAATTCTGTATATTTGCAAAAAATGTTATCTCTATCACGTAGAGAAGAAACTCCCGTTCGATAGTATTTATAATGATGATAGAGTTGCAAATTGATCTACTTGATCTGATTGTATTTGTGCCATGCATTGTATGCTACATGACAACACATGCTTTGGTTAGAAGATGTACCTATTTTTGGGAAAATTTGAAATTAGATTGAATTTGTTTTGTTTTTAGAACTCAATTTTAGCATGGTATTTTTGCATATGTTCTTTTTCAGCAATTGTTTTTTAGCACGAATATAATTGCTTCAATCATATGATAAGAATTTTTATTTGATCTGCTCAATGAGGCTATATTGTTGTATTGTATTTGTGCAATGTGTTATGTAGATGACAAATACATGGCTTTGTTAGGTTGTGTACCTGTCTTTTGATTACGAGTAATCAAATTAGATTTAATTTTCCTTAAAATTTGATGCCTTGTTTTCAGGATGTTTTCCTTTTAAAGTATTCGGTAAAACGAAAATATATTCGAACCGATTTGGTTCGAACATACTGCCCCCCGTTGAAAGGCTGTAATGTCTTTCAAATGTAAAGAGCTTGCCACTTATTGTTTTATTAATTAAGTTAAAATTTGGCATGGATATGAAATTTTTGTAAAATGAAAAAAAATTTGATTAGGAGGAAATAAATGTTTCGTGGGGTATTTTGTTTATTTGTTTGATTTTTTGTGTGCGTAGGTATATATGTGCAATTGTTAGCAATGCACTTTCGATTTTTGGGGAATATGAATTTTATTAAAATTTTCCCACGAAAACAAAAAATGAATTTTTGTCTTATTTCAGAAAAATGAAAGACGAGGCAAAAAAAAAAGAAGATGTTTTCCTTTAACATGCACTGTATTTTTCTGAATGGTGTCAATGTATTGAAGGGCTATAATTTAGTGCTTCAATCTTAGACTGCCATTTGTTTTGTGTACAAAAAATACGTATGAACATTTATGTTGGTGTTTTTGCAACACCATAGTTGGTGTTGTTTGAAATGGGTTATGAAGACCCCATGGTAGATTGATGCGAAGCATAATTTACCTTTTTTCTACTCTTGGAGTGTACTAATTTATGTCTTATGTGGACAGAACCAATTGTAGACCTCCATGTACTGTTTTCGTGTGAATTATTTTTTAATCTTGTCAAGTTACTTTTTTTGGAAAGATTATTGGATGTTTTTGATTGCAGACTCGACGTAAAGTCATGCCGCGAAAGTGGCCTAAGCTGGGACTATATTTTATAAAAGGAAAATGAGCTTGATATTGGCCGTTGGCGTTTCGGGAATTAGTTTTTTGGGGATAATCTTCTTCACAATCTCGATCTTCTTTATACAGTTGTCTTCCTGGAGTAACCTTTTCGGTCTCTCGAAATCGTCGTTGACGTTTATCCAGTGAAGACTTAGGCTCGTAGTGAGCGTTTGCTGTTAAAGTAGACGCTGTGGAGATTGTGGAAGTGTTTTTTAAACTTCCGAAAAGAATCCAACCGAGCGTGCTATTTTGCGCGATTGGTGTTCCTGAAGGACCTTTTCGTAATCCTTCTAAGAGGATTTCTCCGTATACATCCGCTCCTAAGAGCAGGTCGATTTTTCCTGGCTTGAAAAAGAATGGATCGGCGAGTTGCAGATCACGTACATGACTCCATTCCTTGCTTGGAATGGTGGACGGAGGTAATATATCTTTGATAGTACTCACGATAAGGGCATTAATTGTGGTCGCTTTATTCGATGTTGAATAAGGGTGTATGCTAATTGCTGCTTGGTTTTTAACAAACGCAGCTTCTGACTGTTCTAAGCCAGTGATTTGTGTCGACGTGTTCACAATGTCCAATTGCAGCTTGCGTGCAGCGGCTTGTGTTATGAACGTGACTTGAGAGCGTGAGTCAATCAAGGCTCGTAGAGTAAGCATGTTACCCTTTTTTGACGGAACTCTCACCAATGCTGTGGCAAGCAAGGCTTGTGTAGTTCGTGCTGATTGATTCGCGTGAAGCGTGTGAAGATTGGATGTGGAGGGTGAAGATTGAACTTGTATATCTGGGGTTTCTGATGCTTTGATCAAACCCTGTGGAATTGCGTTATCCCTATGGAGTAAGGAATGATGTTTCCTTCCACATCGCTGACACGTAAATTTGCTTGAGCAAACCTTCGAGTTGTGTCCTTTTGAAAGGCAGCTAATGCACAAGTTGTTTGACGTGACAATTTTGAATCTTGAATCTACGTCTTGTTTAATAAATTTTGGACATTTGAATATCCGATGTTGGTCTTTGAAAATTATACATCTGTCACCAGATGATGAAAGGTGAGTGGATGCTCTTGGAATTTGAGCTGGTCTGTTTACGGAATATGGTTTTGCTTCTGAAATTGCTTCTAGAGTTCGGAATCTCGTCTCTAGAAAAGCCTTTAGAGATTCTAGGGTAGGAAGTTCATTTGCACTATTCACTTCTTGTTCCCATAAGCGATGCGTCTCTGCTGGTAGACATTGCATTAGCATGTAAATCAGGACTGTATCCCAATGTTTAGTGGGGACTTCCAATGCTTCGAGTTCATAAATACATTCTGACGATTTGTCTAGCACAGTTTTTATTGCCTTGGTTGACTCGTGTGTCGCTTTAGGTAGATTGAATAGAATTTTTAGCTGAGCATTAATTAAAACTCGCTTATTGTCATACCTATTGAGCAGTATCTTCCATGCGTTGTCGTAACTCGGATTGGTCATCGGAAGCTGACGCAACAAATGTTCTGCTTCTCCAGAAATATTAGATTTTAAATAATGCAATTTCTGCACTGGAGATAACGCAGAATTTGTATGTACCAGTGACTGGAATAGATCGCGAAACGAACTCCATGAATTATATGACCCTGAGAACTTTGGGATTGTGATGCTAGGTAACCCCAGAAACGAAGAAGATTCATTCTCCGTGTTTGGCTTTGAATCTACTTTTGTTTCGAATGCATCTAGTGCATCTCTGAGAATACCTCGAAACGTGTAGTATTTATCTTCCACGCTTGAAAACTGATCTTTTGCAAAATAATCGTATTTTTGCAAATCGCTATCTTCTAAAGCCTGAGTAGCTTGGAGAATCGTATAATGCGTGTTCTTATAGTAGGACCAAATTTCGTTTAGGGCAATTAACCGCTCAGAAATAAGTCCTCTCGTTCGTTTTTCTACATCAGTATTTTTGTAGTTATTGAACGATTTTTGGAATATTTGTGCAGAGGTGACTTGATTAGCGAAAAGTGTTTGAAGTGAAGTCATGTTTGAAAATAAACAATATATATACCACTAGACTCTAAATCCGGCTCGAAGGACCATAAAATGTACTGCCCGTAGTCAGAGCGTACATGCAATGAATGAAAGATGTAGTGAAATTTATGCCACTGGTATAAAGCTAGTGGTTTTTATTTGTTTATTCACTGCGCTAAATGTTTCAAGTTCAATAAATACTAAAACTTGAGAACTGCAAGATATATATATATATATGTATGTATATATATATTATAATATAAAAATCTGAAACCAATGTTTATTAAATGATTAATATATAAATTTGATTTACACAACTGTAGCAATTGACTTGTACTCACCTGATCGATATATAGCAGCTGATTTACTTGACCTTTTATTTGACTGAGGTGTGGGATGAGGATATTCCTTATTGCAGTCGATACCCGCAATAAAGTGGATTTGTTAGGAATTGTCTTATTACAGTCGAAACCCGAAATAAGACTCTTTGTTACAGTCGATACCCGCAATAAAGTGTTTTGTGTTAGTGATTTTCTTACTACAGTTGAGACCCGGAGCAAGAATCTTTATTACAGTCGAGACCCGCAATAAAGTGTTTGTGTTAGTAATTGTCTTACTACAGTCGATACTTGCAGTAAGACTCTTTATTACAGTCGATACCCGCAATAAAGTGGTTTTGTTAGTAATTGCCTTATTAGAGTCGAGACCCGCAATAAGACTCTTTATTACAGTCGAGACCCGCAATAAAGTGGTTTGAGTTAGTAGATTTCTTATTACAGTCGAGACCCGCAATAAGAAACTTTATTACAGTCGAAACCCGCAATAAAGTTATTTGTTAGTAATATATTATCTCAGTCGAGACCCGAGATAATATTCTTTAAGTCAGTCGAGACCCGACTTAAAGTGAATATATCTTAATTTCAGTCGAGACCCGAAGAAAGATTCTTTATTTCCGTCGAGTGCGGAAATAAAGTGTATTGTTAGTAATATTTTTTATTGCAGTCGCTACCCACAATAAAAAAAACCTTTAATTTAATCGCTATCTAAAACAAACTCCTTAATCAAGTCGGTACCCAGATTAAGAATATTTTATTTTAGCTGTCAATTAAACCAAGTATTTAATTTAGTAATAAAATACACACTAGGAAAAATCACTAGGAAAGAACACAAAGGAATAAAATTGCCAAGTTAATCACTGCACTGCTAAATCACAAAAGAGAGCGAATCAAGTCAAACTGCTGTTTATATAGCCCTTGCTTGCACACGACACCAATGATGGAGTAGCAGAGGCGCATGATCACAAGAATTGGCCGTGATTCTGTAATTTTACGGTAATAGAGATAAAATATGCATAGCAACGAACAAAAATGCATAGTAACAAGAAATTTAAAGCAACCCATGCTGCTGTGTTAAATTGAATTCTGTATATTTGCAAAAAATGTTATCTCTATCACGTAGAGAAGAAATTCCCGTTCGATAGTATTTATAATGATGATAGAGTTGCAAATTGATCTGCTTGATTTGATTGTATTTGTGCCATGCATTGTATGCTACATGACAACACATGCTTTGGTTAGATGATGTACCTATTTTTGGGAAAATTTGTAATTAGATTGAATTTGTTTTGTTTTTAGAACTCAATTTTAGCATGGTATTTTTGCATATGTTCTTTTTCAGCAATTGTTTTTTAGCACGAATCTAATTGCTTCAATCATATGATAAGAATTTTAATTTGATCTGCTGAATGAGGCTATATTGTTGTATTGTATTTGTGCAATGTGTTATGTAGATGACAAATACATGGCTTTGTTAGGTTGTGTACCTGTCTTTTGATTACGAGTAATCAAATTAGATTTAGTTTTCCTAAAAATTTGATGCCTTGTTTTCAGGATGTTTTCCTTTTAAAGTAATCGGTAAAACCAAAATATATTCGAACCGATTTGGTTCGAACAGTGGACGTCGTCTTAGACAAAGGAGCGCCTGAACTCATTTAAGAACCAGAAGCCAAGTTGATCAGTATTTTGCAACCACTGACGTGTCGTACTAAAGATAGAGGAAATTAATGAATTTTTGGATTGATAACTCTTTCGACTGCCTAATGATAGTTTTCTAGTCGAGCATTAACGATAGTTTTCTTGTTAAGCATTCACAATCCTTAGTTAAGCATTCATATGTATTTTTAAGAAATTTAGCTATATAGGTTTAGTTTCCATGAACTCAGTGTTTGAAATCAACACTAATGCTAGATGCTATTACTAATATAATTTTGAAATTTCTGTAATTTTTTTCGGTAGAGCAGCATATAGTCAATTTATATTGAGGCATTGTACTGCGAAAAGTTTATGACGATTAATACAACTGGTAGGATATAGATGCTAGTGTTAGTTTTTGAACAGATGTTTAAAATCGCGAGACATATTGTCATCTTGTCGTTGCTTAATTCATAAATAATTATAAGTGAGACCAATGAGTGGCTACTGATATTTAGTCATGAGTATTCAATAGGGATGGGAGCAGAGCAACCAGGGATAGCAAGTTAAGGCATTCTAAATTTAAACCAAAGAAATTTTTTTGTTCTGGAAACCAGTACAGGTATGTGTGTATATTCATCGGATGCTGGAGCGCTTCATCATGCCGTGGAATTTTGATCGTGAGTAAAGTTAATATATATGAGTACAGTTAATATATATATATTCATCTCATGGTATGATTTGCTAATTTTGACTTGAATTTTTTGTGTTGCGCTCGTTCCCTATGAGGTTGAATATTCACGTTCAGCAATCATTTTAATGACTTATATGTCTATTGAAGAACTAATATTACTGAAGTTGATATTGTGTGGTGCATGAAGCACATTAAGGTGAATAAATACGAAATTGTCATGGAATAGTGAAGTTTTCCTCTCTCCCTCACTACTCTCGAGGGTGGCTTCAGACACGAAGGTCATGTAAGGTCCGCTCATTCAGTAGAATTTCAGGTCTACACGAGACTCTGCCTCTCTGCCCTCAGAGTCAGTTGGGAGGTTGGGGCATGCAGGAAGGCAGACCATAGCGCAATGTGGATGTAGGTAAGTGACGTCAGGGTCCCTTCATGACCGAATGTGTGCCGGCGTTTTTTTTTCTTTGAAAGTAGGCACGAATTTTTTTTTGTATATGGCAGGCGGCAGCGGCAGGTTTTCGTGGAACCTTCCCACACTCTCCGCCAATAGTCGAGGCGAGCTAGCGTGCCGCCCTGCAGTCAACGCTGTCCGCCGAGTGATCTGTCAGCTCATGCTGGCAGTCTGGACTTTACGTCCAAGTCAATCACTCAACATAGTTCCATAACAAATATTACTGCTTTCGCACTCTTTTTTTTCTGATTTGCTTGCTTCCTGTTGCTTTATCGGCTTACGATACCATTCCTCCTCACCTGCAAACGGCCAATTGTGTAGGAAGAAATTAGTACTTCGACGTTTGATCACCCCATCTTGTAGCCAACCTATTACAATTATTTCACCCCCCCCCCCCCCCCCCCCCTTCACTTCAATCTTAACATGTTCAAATGGATTGATGCGCATTGCCCCCAAACATGAGGGAATTGGTTGACCTCTAGTTAAAGTCAATATCTTACATCTTTTACCATCTTCAGCAGTCATATATACTTTCATTAAGTTGCATCTTACAACTGAATGCATGCACAATCTTCATATACATCCAACCATTCAGGCAGGTACAAAAATGCGTTTCATCCCATATACAATCGACCCAAAACATATCTACCTTTGAAACTGTGTTAACCTGCCTATTGTTAGATTACCAATGATCAGGTATTAAAAATGAAAATATCTTTATATATATATGTATATTCTACCCACCATACACCTGAATAATAATTTAAAAAAATCGATGTGAATAATCCATACAAACACATTTTCATAAAAAAAATCTCAACAAAATGCATGATTCAACCAAGAATCTATTTTTAGAAATATTTATCTTCCTCATATAGCCGGCAATTCAAAGCAACAATACATATGGTCATAGGAATTACAAAATAAGTGAATGCGTGGTTTTGTTTTTTTCTTGAGCCCCTTTTATATCAACTTTAGCGGCAGAAAATTTATTTCTAGATTCTAGCCCATCACATATAGGCATGAGAATTCTAAAACCAATGTGGTTGTCATCTAACCAGGCAAAAAAGATGTGTATATGGCTTATTAATTTCAAGAGCGCGGCGGCAAATTCTTTCAAGTTTGCTTGGCGCGCGCGCCGGCTGCTAATGTTGTTGTTGTTAAGAATATACATATGTGGTGTTTTAAAAAATCATAATTTCTCAATTATAAGTGAAAGTTTGTTTTTTTATATGAACTTGATGTGGGAAAATTTGTTCTTAAGATTCTTTGGGCATGGGAATTCTAATAATCAATGTGGGTGTCATCTAACTGGGCAAAGGATGTGTATATGGCTTATGAATTTTAAGACCGGGGGCAGCCAATTCTTTCAAGTTAACTTGGCGCGCGAGGCCTGCTAATGGCGATAGTAAGATTATTTGTGCCTTTTTAAAAAATCATAATTTCTCGTGCGAAATTTTTTTTTTATAGGAACTTGCTGCGGGAAAATTTGTTCTTAAGATTCTTTGTAAAGCATGTGGGCGTATTTGTGGTTTTAGAAAATCATAATTTATCAAATATAGAGGAAACAATTTTTTATACCCTAGATGAAATCTACTAAGTTTGTCATTCCGTTTGTAACACCTCGAAATAATGATGGTAGAGCAAAATGAATTGGACACCCACTCATAATATTAAAAGTTATTTTGATTTTTGCTTGTCCGTCCGTCCGTCCGTCCGTTCGTCCGTCCGTCTGTCTGTCTGTGCGCACGATAACTCGAGAACGCGTATACTTAGAGAGCTGAAATTTTGTACACTGACTTTAAAAAAAAAAAGTAAAATTAAGTTCGAAAATGAGACAAATCGAGCAACTCCTTCGTGGGGTTGCCATACAAAACTTTCGTTTTTCACTATATATTTGGACACTGTCTGAGAACGCGTCGACGTAGAGAGCTGAAATTTGGTATGTGGTGTTTTCATTGTACTAGCAAATAAAATTTTAAAAATGGACTAAATCGGGCAACCCATTCTTGGTGTTGCCATAGACAAATTTAGGTTTTTTATGTATACTGTGAAAACGATCAGTCCAAGACATTTTTATTGTACTAAAAACTTTTTCAGAATACGAAATCCTATAAAATTGGTTATAATCATATTTTCTGTCCAACGAATCGTTCTAGAAATATATGTGAAAAACCACTGCAAAAATCAAAATTGCACAAATGGGTACCCATACGAAATTTCATATGGACATTCATCTAGTAGGGTATCATAAGAATTGGTCTTAGACCAATATTAGCTTTTTTACTTGTTTTTTATGAACTTTGTCTGAGAAAATTCATTTTTGGGTGTTCTAAAACATTAGATTTTAGGAAGTAATGAAATTTCTGTGTAGGAAGAAAAGAACAAAAAGAGTTTTACATGCAAAGTCATTTATGGGAATTAGAGATCTTCTTATTTTACTAGTTTTAGCTGATAATATTTTTGTATAAAAGTCGTGGCCCTTTGATAAAAATGTCAAAAGTATTTCGAAATACCAAACGACAACATGGAAAACAATATGGAGTAAGTATGCACTTTTTCTTTTAACAGGTTTTTTTCTTTTTAACCTTTTTTTTATAGAGAATTAAAACAACTCTTGGCAGTAATAAACATTGAGCTCTCTTGGCTCATCCGAAAAATGCTGGAAGGCGACGAGATTATGGTGGAAGACACCGAGTGCATGATCATCACCCTTGACAAGTTGCTGGATATGCTGCGTGCAACAGGAATTGGAGACGATGATGAATATGAGGAATTAGACAACCTGAGGGAGACCATATTCTATGGATACGGAAACATAAATATGGAGGACGTCACATTTTTCCAATATTGTAAGGCGATAATTAATCATTTAATTATAGAAAATATAAATCAAAATTAAAACTTTTGTGTGTGTGTTTTTTCAAATGTCTTTAAAAATATAATACATTATTATTATTATTAAAAATATGACACACTACTATTATAATTATTATTATTACATATTACTATGACAAATAAAAAATCCAAATTAAAGCTGTTTGTGTTCTTTTTATTTTGTTTTTTCTCTTAAAAATTCTACGTTCTACATCTTACAGCTGTTTGTGTTCTTCTTTTCATAAAAAATTCTACGTTCTACATTATATTCATATTTTCCATAGTCATCTCCGCCTATAAAATGATAAAACCCATTTTTTGCTCTAGCACTTTCTGTACAAAAGTAAAAATACTTAATACTAGGTGATGGATCGTTAATTAAATTATATTCTGTGTTAGAAAAGAATCCATATTTGAATCGAACTCGGGCATCTTTTTCTAAAAGATCAATTTAATTTTCCACACAAGAATCAATTCTTTTCATCTGCTTCTGAATGATGCTCGCTATTGGTACATTTACTTGATAGACCTGTTGCTCCAAAATCCCTGTACAAACTTTTGGCCTAAGTTCATACACTAAGTTGATACAGAAACGAATCCCAAGTAACTTAATGACGCAAGTATTCATATTCTGCCTCTTCCCAGTAATGGTGAGTTGTACCAGGCTTTTAAAGCCAAGTACTTTAAGTTGAACGGAGACATAAGGCGAATCGATGGCATATCAACACGACGATTTTGCATTGAAGAAATAAAAGAAAAAACAGTCCACGATATTGTTCCTACAAGTGTCAAATCCAGTAATTCTGAGATAGATCCATTATAGGATGCCTCATATCCACTAGTGGATGCCTCTGATTCACCGGAAAGAACTTCTACTCCAAAATCTGTATCCGTATCCCACTCATCCTCATCACTCGACCCCGCCGGAAAATCAGCCCACATAATAGCAGACCTGAGAAAATTAAAAATTAAATTTCTATCAACTTCTATCCGGCGGCACCTTTGTCGCACCCACACATTTACCGCGCATACACCAACCCCAACTTCAAGGAAGCCGCACCATCCCACAGCTCCCTTTGTGCCCAGTTAAAGGCAGCCGCATAATTCATGCCAGCCATCTGAACTTCGAATCACCGCGCTCCCTTTGTACTTCAAACAAGCCGCGCACATTATACCACCCACCCACTCACTCCAGGTCAAATAAGTACACATGCTCTTGATCCAGAACCCGCATAGATACCCCACTAAATTTTTTTAAAAATTCTGCAAAATCTGAAGAAAAAAAACGTTAAAGGGACTCTGCTGTGGCAACGTAGCGAAATTCGTGAAGCGCCTGAAAGACAAGGAATCATAAATTTGGCATCGTCGCTCTATTGTCGACACAAAAATTTTGTGCTATACACCGTTTGCCAACTAAAATCCCTAGTAACAAACGGAAACTCGCCTAGCCGTAAAACATCGCGTGATATAACCACGCAATGTATTACAGCAGGTCAACCTGGACATTCCTGGAACAATTTAGCTCCACAACGATAGTCAGGAACCCGAGATGCCCGAAGAGATTTCTGCAGTCGATCGAACAACGAAAAAGTGCTCGCCTGCCGGTAGCGATAGGAAACGAACGGCTGCAATGTATAGAGACTGCGCGGAGTCGAGGCAGTTGATAATGAACTTTGGTTGGGGGTGCCTCGTAGAGTGCTCGTTCAGTAAACGCCGTGTTCGGGGAACAAAAAATTTTCTGGTTATTTGAAAAATTCTTACCTGCGTGCGAGTGAATGTTATACGTCAACAGTGTTGTACCTAAAAAGGAAAATTAATTAAACATTTTCGTACGCCCAAATTATCTTGGATCAAGTTATATCTAGATTATGTGAAGAATTATTACCTGTGCGCCAGTTATATTTAAACGTCATTAGTGATTTACCTGAATAGGAAAATTAATTAAACATTTTCGTACGCACAAATTATATTTGGATCAAATTATATTTCGACTATGTGAAGAATTCTTACCTATGTATCAGTGGTTTGTGCATCAATGGTGATCCACCTGAAAAGGAAGAATTAATTAAACATTTTCGTTGCGCACACATTATTTTTAGATTATTTGAAAAATTCTTACCTGCGTGCCAGAGAATTTTATACGTCAACAGTGATGTACCTGAAAAGGAAATTTTATTAAACATTTTCGTGTGCGTAAATTATATTTTCAATATTTTAAGAATTCTTACCTGCGTATCTGTCAGGTTACGCATTATTAGTGATTTACCTAAGAAGGAAAATTAATTAAACATTTTCGTACGCAAAAATTATCTTTGGATGAAGTTATATTTAGATTATGTGAAGAATTCTTACCTGCGTGCCAATGAATTTTATACGTCAACAGTGATATACCTGAAAAGGAAATTTTATTAAATATTTTCGTGTGCGTAAATTATATTTAGATTGTTTGAAGAGTTCTTACCTGCGTATCAGTCAGGGTATGCATCATATGGTGATTCATCTAAAAAGGGAAATTAGTTAAACCTTTTCTTACGCACGAACATTATTTGGATTAAATTATATCTAGATTATGTGAAGAATTCTTACCTGCGTATCAGTCAGTTTACGCATCATTAGTGCTTTACCTAAAAAGGGAAAATTAGTTAAAGATTTTCTTACTCACGAACTATATTTGGATTGAGTTATATTTCGAGTATTCGAAGAATTTTATCTACGTATTAATGAGTTATGCATCAACAGTGATTTGCCCGAAAGGGAGCATTTTCTTACGTATAAATTATACTTGTATTATTTGAAGAATTCTTACCTGCATGTCAGTGAGTTTTATACACCAACAGCGACTTACCTGAAAGAAAATTTTATTAAACATTCCCTAGTGTATAAACTATACTTAGGTAATATTGAGAATTCTTATCTACGTACGTGCTGTGATATAATATTATCAACTCAGATCTGAAAGTGTAATGAACTGAAGTAGATAATCTTCGATAAATAGTGTACCTACCTGTTGTGACATAATATCATTGACTCTTATCTGAAAGCAGGATTGAGTGAATTAGCTATTCGTCGAAATAAAATTACAATACAATACAATACAATACATTTATTGATGGAAAAGTACACACAATTTTGAAATCCTTTAAGAGTACTAGTTACTATAATTGGCACTAGATAGAACGTACTAAGCAAGTATATATCTAATCACTTAAATTTATATTAATGTATGAATTTTCATCAAAACTAGAAGAGTTGAATGTAACTAAATTACAGAAATTACAAAAATACAAAATTGCAAAGGTACGAAGTTTTAAAGTTTTTAAAGTTTTGAAGTTTGTGGTTTCAAAAGGGGATAAGAAGGAATTAAAAGAGAATCGAAGATACAAAGTAATGATGGAGACACCTAGGCTAGATGAGATTTAATAAGTGTCCTGAATGCACCGACAGTACTCGCAGATCTAATATTGGACGGTAAGGCGTTCCATAAACGAATGGTATAGACCAGATAAGATCTTTCCATAATAAATTTCCGAAAATGAGGTATCACTAGGTGTTGATTTCTTACAGACGTTGTAAATTCGAAATATACTCTCAGATAATCGGGTTTCCCTGACTTTAGGATATTATATAAGAATATTAGCGTATTTTGGTTTATATAATCGTTCACGAGCAACCCAGTACTCGGGGTCGTAGATGTGAGACATGGTCGAATCTACGAAGCCCAAAAATGAAACGAACACAATCGTTAGTTTGGGAAAAATGATCAGTAGATAAGCTATGCGGTTTCTGGACCAAGTGCATGTGTACTTATGCGACCTTGAGTGGGTGGTTTTGGGTGGGTGGTGAAATGTGTGTGTGGTACAAAGGGGTCGCCGGGCGGCTTCTTTGAAGTATAATGGGGGGGGGGGGGTTGCATGTGTGCGGCTTCTTTGAAGTACAAAGGGGTCGCAGGTGTGCGGCTTCTTTGAATGGATGGGTGTGTGGTGAAATGTGCGCGGCTTCTTTGAAGTACGAAGGGGGTGCATGTGTGCGGCTTCTTTGAAGTACAAAGGGGGGTCGCGAGTAAGTGTAAAATTTTGCGGTTGGATGGGTGGGTGGTGAAATGTGCACGGCTTCTTTGCAGTACAAAGGGAGCCGCCGTAGGATTTTGCGGTTAGATGCACAGTAGAAAATGTGTGGAAAAATGAATTAAATGTGCGCGGCTTCTTTGAAGTAAAAAATTTTGCGGTTAGAAGTTCAGATGTCTGGCATGCATTTGTGCGGTCGCCTTTAAGTGGGCACAAAGGGACCGCCGGATGTGTGGGAAACTGTGGTGAGAAGTTCGCATCATTGTTAGAAGATGTTTAGCATCAATTATGGTATAAAAGCAAATACATATTTCGAAATTAGATTAGTATTTCTTGCGGTAGGGTTTATAGCAATTTAATTTTTTTAATTTTCTCAGGTTTTACTAATATGTGGGTTGAAACTCCGCCGGGGACGAGTGATGAGGAGGAGGAGTGGGATACGGATACGGATTCCGGAGTAGAAGTTTGTTCTGCTGAATCAGAGGCATCCTCTAGCGGTTCTATCTCAGAATTACTGGATTTGGCACTTGTAGGAACAATATCATGGGCTGCTTTTTCTTTTATTTCTTCAATGCAAAACTCTCGTGTTGATATGCCATCGATTCGCCTAATGTCTCCGTTCAACTTAAAGTACTTAGCTTTAAAAGCCTGGTACAACTCGCCATACTGGGAAGAGGCAGTATATGAATACTTGCGTCATCAAGTTACTTGGGATTCGTTTCTATATCAACTTAGACCAAAAGTTCGTACAGAGATTTTGGAGCAGCAGGTATATCAAGTAAATATACCAATAGCGAACATCATTCAGACGCAGATGAGTAGAATTGATACGTGTGTGAAAAATGAAATCGATCTTTTAGAACCCAGTCTCCGAGATCGATTCAAATATGGATTCTTTTCTAAGACAGAATATAATTTAACTAACGATCCATCACCTAGTATTAAGTATTTTTACTTTTGTACAGAAAGTGTTGGGAGGGAAAAAAATGGGTTTTACCATTTTATAGATGGAGATGACTATGGAAAATATGAATATGATGTAGAACGTAGAATTTCTTATAAAAAGAAGAACACAAACACCTTTAAGATGTAGAACGTAGAATTTTTAAGAGAAAAACAAAATAAGAAGAACACAAACAGCTTTAATTTTTGAATTTGTATTTTTTATTGTAATAATAATATGTAATAATAGTAATGTATTATATTTTTAATAATAAATAATAATAATAATAAGTAATAATAATAATAATAGTAATAATAATAGTAATGTATTATATTTTAAAATACACACACACTAACAAAAAATTTTAATTTTCATTAATATTCACTGTAAGTAAATGATTAATTATGGCCTTACAATATTGGAAAAATATGACGTCCTCGGCATTTAGGTTCGCATACCCATAAAAGAAAACCTCTCGCAAATTGTCCAGATCTTCGTACTCCTCATCATCCCCAATCCCTGTAGCACATAGAAGATCCAGAATCCTATCCAGGGTTATGATTATGCATTCTGTATCCTCCACCATGAGTTCATCACCCTCTAGCACCTTCGTAACAATCCATGAGAGCTCGATATTGAGTACGGTTAATAGCTGCTTCAAGTCGCTATAGAAAAATAAAAGAAATAATTAGAAGAAAAATCTTGTTAAACAGAATAGGTGTGTGTACTTACCCAATCTGATGTTCCATATTATTCCCAACCTCGATATTATTTTCCATGTCCATCGGTTGTTGATTTGAAATTCTTTTGACAATTTAATCAAAGTACCACGGCTTTTATACAAAATATTATCAGCTAAAGTTAGTAAAATAAAAAGATCTCTAATTCCCATAAATGACTTTGCCTGTAAAACTCTTTTTGTTTTTTCTTCCCACACAGAAATCTCATTACTCCCTAAAATCTAATGTTTTAGATCCTCGAAAAATGAATTTTCTCACACAAAGCTAAAGAAAAAAAAATTGTTTCCTCTATATTTGAGATAATATGATTTTTTAAAAACCACAAAATACTCCCCCATGCTTTGCAAGGAATCAAGAACAAATTTTCCCACATCAAGTTCATAAAAAAAAAAAAAATATATATATATATTTCACGCATAATTGAAAAATTATGATTTTTTAAAAACCACAAATAATCTTAACAACATTAGCAGGCGGCGCGCGCCAAGCAAACTTGAAAGAAATTCATAAGTCATATACACATCCCTTTAAGAACAAATTTTCCCCACTTCAAGTTCATATAAAAAAAAAAAATTGTTCACGCAGAATTGAAAAATTATGATTTTTTTAAAAACCACAAATAATCTTAACAACATTAGCAGGCGGCGCGCGCCAAGCAAACTTGAAAGAATTTGCCGCCACGCTCCTGAAATTCATAAACCGTATATACACACATCTTTTGCCTGGTTAGATGACCTCTATAAGTGTGGGGCTAGAAATAAATTTTCTCACGCTAAAGTTCACATGGGTTCAAACAAAACACAATATGTGGCGTTAAGCAAAACTTTAAAGCAACTCACCGCCGTACATAAATTGATCTGTTAAATGACATACACACACACATACACTAATTTTGTAATTCGTATGTCCATATGAATTGTTGTTTTGACGCTGGCTATATGAGGAAGATGAATATTTCTAAAAATAGAAACTGGTTTGAATCATGCGTTTGTTGAGATGTTTTATGAAAATATGTGTGTATGTGTGTGGGTGTGTGGGTTATTCACACCGATTTTTTAAATTATTATTCAGGTGTATGGTTGGAAGAAAAGATATAAAGGTATTTTCATTTTTAATACCTGATCATTGGCAATCTAACAATAGGCAGGTTTAGACAGTTTCAAAAGCAAACGTAAAAAATGTTCTGGGCTGATTCTATATGGGATGAAACGCATTTTTGTACCTGTCTGAATGGTTGGATGTATATGAAGATTGTGCATTCAGTTGTAAGATGTGACTTAATGAAAGTATATATGACTGCTGAAAATGGTAAAAGATGCAAGGTATTAACTTTGACTAGAGGGTCAACCAATTCCCTCAAATTTTGGGGAGATGCGCATCAATCCATTTGAACATGTTAAGATTGAAGTCAAGGGAGGCGAAATAACTGTAGTAGCCTGGCTACAAGATGGGACGATCAGACGTCCAAGTACTAATTTCTTCCTACATAACTGCCCGTTTGCAGGTGAGGAGGAGTGGTATCGTAAACCAATAAAGCAACAAGAAGCAAATAAATCAGAAAAAATAAAAGATGTAAAAGAGTGTGAAAGCAGTAATACTCAAACAAATTCTGATATGAAAATTGAGTGATAGGGTGGTATTGTATATAATCAATTAAATTACCGTAGTAATGCATAGTCTTTGTCAACGTTTTGAGCAATCAACAACTAAACAAATAAAGAGATATTATGTCATTAAAAACTTTTATTTCATTTGCATTTGCATGCTCTTTATATGCAAATTGCTTAGCACTCCCAATCAATTTAAACTTAGGACAAAAATCAAGCGATAATATTGATTTTAATATACAGTTGCCAAATAATGATTCCATTCAAATTTCTTTATCATTTCGGCTACTTACACTAAGTAATGCTACTTACGATGCATTACCTACAACAACAACTAATATACCCTTAAATGATGATGATTCTTCTGTTATCTCTTCAGAAAATGGAACTGAATCACCTAAGGAAACTGATGTGGAATTAATACCAGAAAATAGTGTAGTGAGTGTTGAGGAGGCAATTGAAGGATTTAGGCAAAACTTAATAAACAAAGAAAAAGATATAGGTGGAATTATAGAGAGTGATCGTGTGTTTTACAGGCATTTTAAATTAAACTTTGAGGAGGACAAATCAATGAGAGTTCGATGTACATATGATAGCAACTATGAGCATAGAACTCTAAAAATATCCTGTTATGAATATCATGAACTTGAAGGAGAACGAATTTTGAGTAATGGTGAAATTGAATACTTCCGAGAAAATGACTCCACATATAAATCTGATATTACATCTGTTGATTTGAGGAAAATGAAGCAGGCTTACAATATGGACATTTCATAAACTGTAGAGTTCCAGTTGAAGTGAATAAAAACAAAAGTTTATAATATTATGTGAATAAAACAATTGATTTTTTTTTTTTTTAAAAAAATTGTATTTTATTAAAAATTATCCATAAATTTCTTATACAGGAAAACATTTTGTAATGCACATACACCATTATGTATTATACATCGTGGTACATCAATATATTTTTTTCTTAATTCTTCTGATATAGGACATCCCTTTTCATCTAAATTGTAAATTGGTACATTATTTTCCAACTTTAATATATCGGTAATCCACTTGATTTTTTCATTTCCTTTCACATATATGATTTTGTCTTGGAGAATATCTTTAAAAAGGGTAGTGACACTATCTTGTGAAGCAAATCCTCCATTCCAAACAAATCCATGGTGATATTGATTTAGCCATCTTGCTTGATTTTGTAGTTCCGGAGGTAGATATCAAAGTTGGTTATTGGTTTCAAAATAAAGTGCTGTAGTTGATTATTCTGAGTTATAATGGCAATTTCCTTTAAGATGAACGTATTTCTAGGTCCTTTGAACCCTTGAATATCAATGATGCAATTCATTTTTACAGTTTATGAACTTCACTAGTTAGAGGATTGTACTGAACTATTCTATCATGTATAAGTAGACAGTATGCAGCAGTATTTTTCGGTATATTTACAGATGTTTGAAACTCTATGCTGACATCTACAGGACCAGTTTTGAGATATTCATTTTGGCGTGAGCAATCAATAACAACTAAAGGAGCCAAATTTTTGAACTGCTCTTTAGTGAGTAATGGTTCAGATCGGCGGTTGTAATATGACTGTTGGAATTTACAATACATCTCATATAATATAGCGTATTGATCTATGTTATATTTTATATTCAAATCATTGTATGGATATTTTTCAGAATTTAGATAAACTTTTAGGTCTGTTAGGTTGCAATGATCAAATTTGGATGCATCTTTTTCACTTGAATCTTTACGGTCAGTTTGTAAAGCAAAAATCACATATCTTGGTTTTTCTAGTTGATTAACTGTTTTAACAGTCCATGTATGGCGGGTGGACTGTGGTGGTGATGGATATTCATACAAATCCCAACTTCGAAATACCATTTCAATTGGGTGATTGCTTTCAGTAATTTTCAATAGAGACAACTTTTCCATATCAGCTACAGTAACATGCGGCAGATGCCATTGTAATTTAAGTATATTTACTGAGCCATCACAATCTTTAGCATAAATTGCATTTAGGTCCGTTCTAGAACGAATCAAAACTAGTTCATGTTTGGCATTAATAACTATTTTCTTATAGTCTTCAGCAAATCCAAGAAGATATTTTAGTGGTATACAAAAATTAAAGTTTCCTTCTGAGTTAAGAGATATATTGGAGAGAGACCATCCTGAATTTAGAAGCATTTTACTTTCACTTTCGTTCAAAGAAAGCTTATTCTTTATCGTTGAGGTAAGACCAACATTTTTATTGCGATCAATTTGTACTCCATTTATTTCATACCGGATCTCCTCAAATAAAAATGCCATCGCATTATTAGTTAACTTTACATCTGCAGTTTTGTCAGGCTTAGGAGTACATTCCAATTTCCCTTCAATGTAAATAAAACTTTCACTTGGAAGTACATAGATATCTTGATGTTGAATAGCTATACGTATTTCATCATTATTTTTGAAAGAGTTCGTGAAGGGTGAGTAACTATGATATTCAATTTTTGCAACACTATTATCATAGCTTACAGCATCCTTTATACTCAAAACTTCACTCATTGCTTGTCTTTTATGATAAATCCTAAAGTACTCAAGTATTTCTTATTTTGTGGGGTAAGTTTGAACCGTTTTTCTCTTTGAGGTCTAAATTCGATGAGAGTTGCAGAAGAACTGTTGTTGATGGCAGCTAACGTACGTAATTTATCCTTATTATACAATATCATGTTGTGGTTTAAGATGTAACCGAGCTGTTATTGTTTCACCCCTAAAATTTATTAAATCACCGTCCTGATCAATGAGCTTTAAGCTAATGGAAGTAATTCTTCGAGTGGTTAGCGGTAAATAAATGACGTTCTTTGGTACCTCAACAATCTTATAACCAGGCCCCACCTTTGGAGAGAATTCGTGTAGTGTATGTACTTGTGTATCGTTCATGAATGATCCACTTATTATATTACATTCTACTCTTATTGTATTAACTTTAATTATATTAACTGGTAAATCTGATACATGCAATTTATTAGGTTCCAGTTGTCGCTTACTAAACCCTAAAAGTGATCCAACTGTACCCTCTTTGTTAAAGTAAATAGGTCCACTACATTTGATTTCACTTTTCAAAGTGTTATTGTTCGCACGCAATTTTATATAGTAACTCTCTTTACTTAATTTACTTAATTGATTCTCAAGATATTCAGCTATGTCATTTATCTCATTTGATCCTGTAGGTATTTCTATAACCGCATTCCCAATGTGAAATAGATTATTTTGTTTATTCTCAATATTTGGTATTGAATTGTAAGTTTGGAAATCAATTAACCCACATACATAATCCCCTGACAAATCTATGGGTGGGAAATACTCAGTTGTTATATATAGATGAATTTCCGCTTAATGTAAGTGTTAATGACATCGTGGTGTAATTTAAAATGACGCAATTATATGGTTTCCTCCCCCATTTATATAGATTTGTAAAGGCAATGAGAATCATTTCAGTTTTAACCACAGGCGGATTCAGTAGTACAAGAAGGAAATAAACAATGTGGAAAGATTAAATGGTGAAGTGCAAATATTTCTTAAACATTTCGATATTAGCAGTTTCTTGCAAGAGTATGACAAGTTGTTACTAGAAGAACATAAGGACGAAATAGAAAGATCCTACCTCTTTTTGGATGAATATAAAGAAATGAACATTTTGACTTCAAAATATGGGGAGCATTATGAATCCTGCAGTTGGGCTTACAATACTTCAACATCAGGTCCAGATACTTGTAATTGCCGGCATGTTAAAATAGAATTTTTACGAATATCCAAACTATTGAAGTTATATAATAGAATTAAGGGACCTTGTTGTTCCTATTGTATAAAGGAAATATTTTAAATAAAAATACATACATATAATTATATTCTTCTATTTATTATAACAATCATACAAAAATTTCAAGCATAAATGACCACATATTACTGAGTTATATGTTTGATATGGGGAATAATTATACCTTACATTACTAGTTAAATATTTTCTAATTTCTAATGGGGGTTGTAAATTTCCAAAACTATCAAAGTACTGAATATCTTCACCATTTTTATAGTACGCTACCCAATGAGTTCCTGGGCTAGATGATATATCCAAGTTGATAATACCACATTCCTTCTTGTTTAGTTTCTTTGGAAGCTTATCTCGCATGAAAACTCCTCGAAAATATGGTAGATCTTTTACATATTTATGCAAATCTACCTCAGTTAATGGTCTTTTAGGTAGCGTTTTCAATAGTTTTTTGGTTCTGGGTTTAAGTATAGCCCCAATCCTTTTTTATGAGGTTTGAGATAAAGGCCTTTCCCTATTAGACGGGATTCCAGTTCTTCATTATGCCTCTTACTCTCTTTAAGCTGCTCCTTTGCGTCCTTAACAGCATTAACAGCTTTAGCAATTGTAGCAGCACCTCCTCCTAAAGATCCTAAAGCAGAAAGGCCAGCAAATAAAGGAACGAGGAATGGTAAAATACCTCCAGTTTTTGGTATAGGTATGACTCGTGGAACTTTCACATTTTTCTTCCTATATTTAATTATATCTCCTATTTCCTTTCGTGCTAACGCAATGGCTCTGTTCAAAGAATCAGGTTTTTGCCTTTGAATTGATTTACATGCCTTTGAGATAACCGTTCTCAGGGTAATGTTTTTCTTAACTTTTTTATTTTTCTTTCGTGTGCTCGTTTTCTTCTTACTCCTCATTTTCGCCATACCCAACCCAAATTTAGCCTTAGCATTCATGATATTGGTAACTAGCAATGCGTTTGCACGTTCACCTAGGTTTGCGTCAGTAGATTTAACTCGACTCCAAGCCTTTTCAGCCAAAATCCGATCTGCTATGTTGCGATCTGTTGTACTTTTTAATTTAGAGTAGGCAATATCGTGTTCTTTACATGCACTATCTAAGGGATTAATACCAGGGTCACCACGAGCTAATCTTTTTACTAGCTTCATACCAGGTCCACAATACTGGTAGCCTGGTAAGTGTAATTCAAACGGCAGTTTATTAATGAGTGTATTAATTACCCCCGAACCTTTCTTATTATGCTCAAGCATAAGTATGAATGACTTTAACCTTCAACATTCAGATGCAAACTAAAAAGTATTTAAATTTAGTATGCATTTATAGATTGGAGTTAGTATTCAAAATGAAGTTCATTAAGCAAAATCTATCGCTGCCAATAAGAAATAATGATTTTCGAAGCAATATTACAGAAATTGGTAGACATAGTTCATTATTACCAAATAGTATACGTGCACTAATAGTTGGCCCTTCCAATTGTGGAAAAACAAATGTTATGATTAGTTTGCTGGAGCATCCTAATGGTTTGAGCTATGAAACGTTTATGTGTATTCAAAATCACTCTATCAATCAAAATATTTATACTTAAGAAAACTTTTGTCACCCATAAAAGGATTAGGCTATTATACATTTTCTAATAATGATGATGTTATACCATTTGATGAGGCAAAACAAAATTCAATTTTTATTTTTGATGATGTAGCATGTGGGAAACAAGACAACATGCGCTCTTATTTTTGCATGGGTCGACATAATAACATTGATAGTTTCTACCTTTGTCAAACTTATACTCATATACCAAAACACTTGGCTCGAGATAATGCCAAGTTTCTCATTTTATTTAAACAAGATGATACAAATCTTAGGCATGCTTATGATGATCATGTGAATACGGATATGAGCTTTGATACTTTCCGAGATATGTGTGCTATGTGTTGGAAGGATAAATATGGGTTTCTGGTAGTAGACAAAGACAGCCCCTTAAGCAGGGGACATTACCGTCAGGGATTCGATACATTTATTTCTGTATAAATATAACAGATCCATTAAAGCAGTCAACAGATCAGATAAAGCAGTTAGGAGAGCAGTTGAAGCTGTTAACAGATCAGTTAAAGCAGTTAGGAAAGCAGTTAAAGCTGTTAACAGACCAGATAATAAAGCTGTTAATAGACCGGATCGGTTTTGAAAAAATTATCAATACAAATGGGTAATAAGAGAGAGTTAATTAGGGATATTATTAAAACTAGGAATGCTATTAAGAAAAAGTATCGAACTATAAAAACAGGGCGAATCGATGTTGAATCTCAACTTGAAGAAACATTTAAGCCCATAGCAAAACCACTTAAAGAGCTTATAAGTGAAACAAAAGTAAAACTGGGACTTCATGCTGATATCAAATCAGAACCTAAAAAGGAAAATAAAATAAATGATGATGATGATGATTATGATAGCTTCGAGTTAAACCCAAAACAAATGTATATGAAAATGGAACCAACAAGCACACCACTGAAGTATAGAGACTCTTCTTTAATGTCATCACAAGACGAGTATGGAACACCAACTCATTCAAGAACCTTAGCTAATAAATCAGATTCCACCCTCAACTTATCAACTGGGTTAGTTAATAAATATTTAGGATTTTACCAAGCCAAAAGTCCTAAAATTGACCGAACTTATGGTGTTTATATGGATAATGGGAGGTGGAAAATTGGGAAATCTAGCATTGACATTGATGCACAAAATTTTGTCATTAATGGGAAGCACTATAACATAACAGCTGGCTTATGCGAACTACTTTTTATGAAAGAACCATCAAACAGATTATATGGTGAAAAAGACTTGGCTAATTATCGAGAAATCTTGGAAGATTCTAATGCCCATAGACGTGATTATAATGCTGATGGGCAAATAAAAGGTAGTAAAGGACCTAAATATAAGAGAATTATTAAGAAATTTAGCAGTCATGAAGGTAAGGGGCTTATGAAGCTTCCTAGAGAGACGGTTGACTATGTTTACTGGGATGATCCAAATGAATTGGTGGACAGATTGCGGCTTTTAATTGGCTCTCAAGTAGCTGGGAATAATAGTCATAACAATGAAATTGTTTCCATTATTGAGGAGTTAAGAGAGTCTGATATAATTTTATAAAAAGCCTCCTTCCGCTTTTATATATTTATTCATGAAATGAGTGTTGACAAGTTCGGACGATCGCTAAGAGATGGTAATATTGGACGAGGTTCTCCTGGACCTCGAGGGGAACGGGGTCCTTCAGGACCGCCAGGTGAAAAGGGCTCCACCGGACCTGCAGGAGTGGGTTTTCTGTTAACATCAGATAAAAGCTATGATATGCAATTCAACAACATTAAGAATCTTAAAAATCCTGAAGAAGATAGCGATGCTGCAAGCAAGCTATATATAGATGAGGCACTTGAGAAATATTTAGATTTATGCAGATCTCATATTAGTTTAGAGACAAAGACAGCTAAAAGTGAATTACAGGAAGAGCTTGCGAATGTACATAATATTATTAAAATAACTAGAGAAAAACTGGAAACATCAACCCAATCGCACATAAATAAGTCATTTGAAAAGTTAAAGGTTTATATTGATACAAAGTTCGAAGACATTGAAAAGAATTTACGTGAACTTATAAATGTAGAATCACTTATAGTCAAAGCTAACAATGAGTAAACAGGCCCTTGTGAGTGAGCTGCACAGAGCAGCTCGTCGAAATTTTCCTCGACGTCGTGTCATTATGAAAGATTTGGATGATCTCTGGCAAGCAGATTTGGTTGAAATGGGTGCTTATGTTCGTGAAAATAAAGGTTTCTACTATTTACTAACAGTGATTGATACATTTTCAAAATATGCTTGGGTAGAACCTATTAAAAATAAAACTGGGGAAGAGGTAATGGCTGCAATGGAAAAAGTTCTAAAAAGCGGTCGGATACCTAAACATTTGCAGACAGATGATAGTAAAGAGCTTTATATTAAAATATTCCAGACACTAATGCTAAAGTATGGAATCAAACACTATTCGACTCTTAGTATAATGAAAGCCTCAATAGTTGAAAGATTTAATAGGACGTTGAAAGGTATGATGTGGAAAGAATTTAGTAAGAATGGCTCCTATCGTTGGATTGATTTTGTACACAATCTTGCCCATGAATATAATAATAAAAAGCATAGGACCATTAAAATGCGCCCCTCCGATGTTAATCACATTAATAAAAATATTCTACTACAAACAGTATACAATCACATAAAAATAGTGGGGGCAGCAAAATATAAGGTTGATGACTATGTTCGCATCAGCAAGCACAAACATATATTTGAAAAGGGGTACACACCGAACTGGACGACTGAGATCTTTAAAATTAAAACCATACAAAACACGAATCCGGTGACATATCTTCTAGAGGATTATGAGGGACATACAATCAAAGGAGGATTTTATGAAAAAGAACTACTAAAGACGAAATATCCGCATGATTACCTTGTTGAAAAAGTATTGAAGAAGAAACGGAATAAATTTTTTGTAAAGTGGTTAGGGTTCTCTGCAAAACACAATTCATGGGTCAATAAAAATGAAATATTATAAATGTATAAATAAAAAAATAGCATTTTAAGTTATCAAACCATCTTTTATTTCTTTATACTAAAATGTCCCCAAGCAAGTGTGTCTGTTGAATTTTCTTTTAAAAACCGCTTATTATCATGAGAACTTAATGCTATCTTACTTTGTCTTATACTATATACATTATGCTTATCTTATCGAATGTATTGCTGGGTTCTTATCTGTTCAACAGAGTTATTCAAACATGTTAAGTAATCATCAAAACTAATACTATTTTTTATTACATTTAATTTGATGCCTTTGGCTTTTTTTATCGAATCTTCATTATTTACTCTTATACTATACATTTTTGATCTTAATCCTATAAATTCAGTCATTATTTTCCCATTCAATTCATCTTTCATAACCCCAGGAACTTTTTTATTTACTAAAGGTATATTATATACATTGTTCTGTGGATAATCGCTAGTATCAAAATAATTAACATCAGATCTAATGATTTTATAAATATTATCACATTTAAATTCATAAATTAGAGAGTAGGTATCAGTATACAACAGTTTACAATTTTTCTCCATTTTTGGTAAAATATAATCATAATGAAATTTATAAACACATGTTTTAGAGATATCAAGTATACACATTCCTATGTAAATGGGTTTATTAAAATACACTTCAGTCTTATTTAATTCAATGGCAACCAAATTACTATCGAAAATAGATCTGCTGTGGAAATTCGGTTTACTTATCATAACTTTGGCTCCATATCGACCTTCCCACTTAGTAAGCAATTTTACTATTGAATGTTTACGTACGTTTTCCATGGTTTTTCCAAACACTGCATTATTCATAAGCTTATATTTGTTTTTATCAAATTCATTTCTAGCTTTCTTACGCATTTCAGTATTTAAGTCAATATATTTTTTTAACCACGGAGACTGATTGAATTGAAGAACTCGATGTACTTTTTTCAAAATAAGTCCATGAGCTATGCACTGCTTCAGATTTTTATAATGAATAACATACGTTTCTTTATTAAATAATGTAGTCATCAGTTTTTGTTCCTTAGATCCTACAGGTGCTTCATGTGTTGAACAAAATGGTAAATCTGAATGTTTATCATGCAGATGTTGTGGGTACTCAAGATCGACTTCTAATATGTTACCTAATGGTGATTCATCCGATACATGAGTAATTTCTATATCTGTATTCACCCATTTGAAATCATGTGTTGGAAGATACTGGGACATTGCCCAACCATATAAATTATTAACATCAAACTACATGAGATATTTGGAATCCTCTTGATCGTTATAGTTTATCATATAGCTATTATTTGCTTTGCTATATCGATTTGAACACTGACTTATTCCACCTCGAATTCCTCGTTCTATGAACATAACCATATCGATATCAGTTAATAACTCCAGCTCTATTTTGGTGTACTTCAGCATAGCATCCCATGTTAATCCTGGTAGAGTAAAATAGTGCGCAGGGTCCAAACCATATGTTTTTGCACATACCTTTCTAAAATTCTCAAAAACGTCAGCTAAAAGTAGAACATCGATCTTTAAATACAAATCTGAATATTCACCAAGAGTTTGTATGCGAAATGTCTTCCACACAGTTTGTGCATGTAGGTAATCATCATGAGAAATATCAGATTCATTTAATTGGTTATAAAACGCTTCCCGAGGTGGTAATGTTACCTCATCCAATTTTCCCAAGTCGCTAGTGTAATCATAAGGAAATACACCTTTTCTCGCCACTAGCTCAAATTCTGAAGAATTCAAATGTTTCCACTCCTTTTTTGTTATAAGCAACTGTTCTTTAGGTAAATATGACACCAGTTTATCTAAAGATGATGCCATAAATTTGAATGAATCAATAAAACGAAATTTAATTTCACTATATCTAACATTCTTTGTAAATGATATATATCGTTCTTTATTAATTGGCAAAAGATCCACTCTGCCTCCAAATGCAGTTGCAAGTTCCTTTATTACAAAGTGAGCGTCATAACCGCTCAAATTGTGGAATACTACCGGAATTATGCCTTAGACACACAGCACTCTTAATGAAGAAATAACTAACGACTCATTAGTCTATAATGATTCATTATAAACTGCGGACACACAGCCATTTCTTTAATTTAGTTGAGCTGTCAAACTGGCTTTGATGAACTTATCACATTAAAGAAGCAATATGAATCGAATTAACGCGATAAACTTTGTTTTCATTTGTTTATTTTTCGAATTTAACAATTAACAAATGAGAAAAATATTATATTTAAAAAAATATTAATAATATAATTTGTGATTTGCATTTCTTTGCATTTCTTCTTCTTATTTTTCAAATCGGCAGATGCACAGCGGAGCTCCAGATTTACATTATATGCCAAATCTAGCACATTTTTCCTCATTATAGCTATAATGAAGGAGGAAAACACTTCATTAGTGTACTTCATTATCATCTGATTTTCGAGCTATAATGACATATACTATTTGACACACAGCATTTTAATGAATAGTTAGTGCAAATGATTCATTAGTTCGTGCTGTGTGTCTAGGGTATTATACGTGTATCTTGATAATTAAGATTACATTCTTCATGAGCTGGACCTCTATATTTTCCAGTTAGATGGCAATGATCTCGTACACGTTTTATTCCAATTGCAAAAGGTTGTTCACAAATATGACAATATTTGTCTTGTGTAAATTGCACTTTCTCATCTTCAGTTAACCTAATGAGTGGTTTAATCTCTGAAAATATGTCCTCTGCCTTTCTCAGAATCTGTTGTAGTTGGTCTACGAACCAATGCTGACAATCAGCACCTCTATAAGAACGATAGGCACTGATGCTACTATTAAAAGAACAGTTGAAATAATATCCCACACTGTAGACCTCATGTTTTTGGTATCTTGTTGTTGTTTTCCCCAACTCATCATTAGAAACAGGTTTCAATAAACATTCTAAATCAGCATATATTATAAAAGGTGCGCTTTCCTTAAAATTAAAATTTTTAAATTTCAACCATTTATTGTATTCTGTTGGCAAGAGAATTTTGCACTCATTCATTTTCGCGCAGTCATCAACATGTGCAGCTAGTTTTTCTTCTGAATAGAAGTAATGAAGGCACCTATCGCAAATAAACTGTTTTCTGTGTGTTTTAGACAGTTGACAGGAAACTAGGCGTGACAAGTCTTTAATCCAACAATAATGGTATTTAATTTCAAAGTTAGAATCCTCCTCCTCCCCATTTTCATCACCATCATCATCGTCATAATAATTCTGAATTAATAATAAATTAACGTGTTTATCTTGCCGGTCTTTTGTAAGACGAACTGGAACTGTGTGAAGCTGTTTTTTTCCTTTTTCCAAAGTAAATATGTTTACAGATATAGTATTTAACTTTTCAAATCTAGTTATTTCATTTAATTCAGGAGGTAAACCAATTCCACTCAAATTCAAGATCTCGCTGTAATGTGGATAACTTGACACTCTATTTGAATGATGTTCAGCGGGGTAAAGTGCTGATACTATAGCCCATGCAAAGCATGCAGAATCCTCATTATTAATGTTAATGCACGCATGTTTACACTTTATTTCAGGTGGTAAGTCGATATATGATGACCCTCGAAAGGGTTCGTACTTATTAATATTCACGGCTAAATTAATAATACTTGATAAAGCCCATCCACTATCATGCTCTTGAAATTCTTCTAGTTGAACTAGTATATTCTGTTGAATATTTTCAAAAAACCATTGCTTTAAATCTATACCACGATCTACCACCACATTCTTTGTATTAAAATAATTAAATTCAAATACGTCATCATCCCTTCGAGTAATTTTAAACTCTCCACAGAAAGTAGTATTGATCTTAAGTGTGTTATACTTCTTTAAAATGTTTTGAATCCGTCGTGAAAATAAATGTTGAGCATCTTCTAAAAATATTTTGGGGTCCATATGAATTAAATTAACTACTACTCCTGTCCTGATTCGATCGATAAATGCTGATTCTACATCCTCCCAAACGACACGAGATTTTCTAGACTTTGCTTGAGAACTATTACCACGACCTTGATGCAATAGTGAGTAGAGCTTTATCTTAAATCCTTTGAGTTCTATAATACATCTTTGAAGACACCTTTTAGCCCCCACATTGGAACTCATCCCTAACACTGAACGCGATCGCCGAATATATAATACACATTTTTTAAGAGCGTCATTGATTTCCTCCGGACGACCACTTAAATTCCTGAAGGCAATTTTGATTTCTTCAACCATATTCACTATGTTCTTTGTAATTGAAGCCATTGTTCCACAAATCTAAAAACTCACAACAATATCAGATTGAAATGTTAGCTGTCGCTTTAGGTATTATCACGAGCTTTGATAATTAATATTTTGTACCAACAATAACCTTCTGCGTAGATATTATCAGAAACTTTGATAATTCACACATTAAGTGCCCCATTTTATAACAAAAAATGTCTGCATAAAACCCCAACTTCAAAGAAGCCGCGCTATCCGACGGATGGCTTTGTGCCACACACACACACACATTTTCTGTTGCGCATGCACACCAACCCCAACTTCAAAGAAGCCGCGCCGTCGGTTCTCTTTGATAATTAATGCATGAGTGTACCATTTTTATAATAAAATCACCCCACTCCTATTTCCTAGTTAAAAAAGCAAAAATGAATAATAAAAACAACCATATTTTGACTCAATTCAGTTTATTTATTTTTTATAAAATACATTTTTTCAATATGTTAGATTATAAAAATTTGCAGACTCATTCAATTCAGCTTGATGTGAAATCCTTAGATTAAAAGATTTTCCTATTTCACCTTCATTAACTATGTAGAAACTGCCTTTTTTGTTGATATCTTCGAGAACCTCATCGGATAAAATATCGAAACGCTTTGGTAGGTAAATAACATTCGACTCCAGTTCCAATAAAATCTTTGGTCCATATTGGGTTGAACTTCTACGAGCGTTTATTACCTTATATGCTTTATTAACCTCCATATCCTTTACCTTCAATATTTCTTTATAGCCACAAGCGTTGACACTATTCAAAACGTTTTTTCCCTCTGATCAGATGTAACTTCAGCTGAATTTAATCTTATACTGATATATTCATGTAATTATCCCCATCTTATATAGTGCATTATTCTAGGCTAAAAGGCTAAGTTAAAGGTAGTTGCACAAACCCATGTTAGTGATCTGAACTTCTCACCACAGTTTTCCCACACATCCGGCGGTCCCTTTGTGCCCACTTAAAGACGACCGCACAAATGCATGCCAGCCATCTGAACTTCTAACGACGGCGGCCCCTTTGTACTTCAAAGAAGCCGCGCACATTTAATTCATTTTTCCACACATTTTCTACTGTGCATCTAACCGCAAAATCCTACGGCGGCTCCCTTTGTACTGCAAAGAAGCCGCGCACATTTCACCACCCACCCATCCAACCGCAAAATTTTACACTTACTCGCGACCCCCCCTTTGTACTTCAAAGAAGCCGCACACATGCACCCCCTTCGTACTTCAAAGAAGCCGCGCACATTTCACCACACACCCATCCCTTCAAAGAAGCCGCACACCTGCGACCCCTTTGTACTTCAAAGAAGCCGCACACATGCAACCCCCCCCCCCCCCCCCCCCCCCCATTATACTTCAAAGAAGCCGCCCGGCGACCCCTTTGTACCACACACACATTTCACCACCCACCCAAAACCACCCACTCAAGGTCGAATAAGTACACATGCACTTGGTCCAGAAACCGCATAGCTTATCTACTATGATCCTACCATAGGTAAAATAAGGGAAGATCAGTGTCTTGACAAGTTTTAGTTTAAGCTCAGTTGACAGAATATTAGCTGAAAGCCAGAGTCTTCGCAAGCCACTATAGACATTTCCCAGCATAGAATATATCAGCAGCAATTCATTTTCGCATTCATCACAATTCCCAGGTTAGTTACTTTCTTTGAAACGGGTATCGTAAATTCGTTTAACTCTACTGTGGGAAAATCAACTAAATCTCGATTATTACAGCTGAAATAAAAAAATATACATTGCGACTTAACTGGATTTAAGACTAGTTTATTATGTTCGGCCCACGTATTTATTCGAGATAGGTAGCCATTTAGTCGGGCCACGCAATCCTCAAGAAGACTGGTCTGCTAATATACAGTTGCAGGTCGTCAGCGTACATATGAATTAGTACGCTTGGAAGATCATTTATATAGGCACTGAAGAGCAATGGGCCGAGGATTGATCCTTGGGGTACTCCACATGTTAATGGTAAAGAGGATAAAGAGAATCATTTATTTTTACACGCTGGCTGCGGCCCAAAAAGAAATTGCGTATCATAGAGATGGCTGACGTACTAAACCAAAAACTGGTCGACAGCTTCTGAAGCAGAATAACGTGGTCGACACTATCAAATGCCTTAGAGAAATCGAGAAGAACGAGGGCAGTGTAGTCTTCCCGTTCCATAGCACGTCTAATATCAGTGGAAACTTTTCAGACTGCGGTCTCACAGCTATGTGAGGAACTAAAAACAGACTGCCAACATGACAAAAGATTATTATTACCGATGTATTCAAACATCTGACCGTACATAAGCTTTTCCAATACTTTTGATAAAAAGCACAGCAGACTAATTGGACGAAAGTCGGATGGTTGTGTTGGAAAATTCTTTTTTGGAATGGCAAGTACCGTGGCGATTTTCCAGCTGCTGGGGAATCACGACGATGTTATGGATGAATTAATGACATGTAGGACATATTTGCTGATTACTGGTAATAATAGTTTAAAGAAACGGGGTGGTTGATTGTCTGGATCTGTGGCGTCGGATTTTATGGAGTATATTGCTTGAATAAGTTAATGCTCTGCGGTGAAGAAGATTTATGTTGAAGTCGCCGGCAATCTCTACACTTTCATAATGTTGGGTAACGTGTGATAACGTATTCTCTAAATCGCGGACTGCATCATCACTAAACTGGTTTGGTGGAAGATATACCGAGGTTAAGACACATTTATCGTTATTGGAGCTAACTTCGATGCACACAAATTCAACGGCAGAGTTTCAGAAGATGATATAAGTTTGGCTTTAAGGTAATCTCTAATGTAGATGGCTACACCCCGGTCGCTGCGAAATATGTTAAAACCAGGAATGGAAACTTGAGATGATGGGATTCATCGATCTTGTTACGAATGCTTCTTGCATTCACAGTGCATATATTTAAACCCGAAAATTTGTTTCCTAGTATTTTCAATACAGTTCTTACCTGGTCCATACTCTAGAAATTATCCATACACATAGACGTGCAAAAGACTGCCGGTGCACTCAGACACATAACTACACAGCACTACAATCATCGCAGAATGATAACTAGAATTAAATATCCACAAGAGAAACTACAAATTAGTAGAAAAGAAAAACAAAGTTTGAAACAAATTCATAATTCAATTAAAGAAGTTTCAGTAAGAACATTACAGGAAAGTAAGACAAGCATGTAATTTCTAAATAGAATAAACTTTAGTCCATTTGTATAAAAACTACGATTATAACAAAGATACATTGTGGTAGCTCCGTAGAATTAGCAGCATATTACGTTTAGACACGCAAAATCTAATTTTGTACAAGGTTATCTAACTGGTCTCCTCGGGTGATTCTGAGTTCATTAACATCTCGACGAACCTTGACATATAACAGTCCATCTTTTGTGCTGGCTGAATGTATTTTCCCCTGTTTACGGAGTTTCAATCCTTCACGTAAGAGAGAGCTATTTCTGGGAGTCAAGCTCGCATTTATATAAATTAAAGAGTCTGAAGAGAAACCTTCGAGATCAGCAAGCCGGATACCCCTTCGTTGACGATATGATGATAGGAAAGCTCTTTGTTCTGTTCGGCACGAGAAACGTACTACAATAGGGTTATCATTGCGAAGAGACTTTGCTTTAATGCGAAAAGCATCAATGTATGGCGAAATTGGATGGTCGACCGCAGCAGCAATATTTTTACAAGTGTTTACCAGATTTTCATTTTGTTGGTAAGGTACTCCACGTATAATTACGTCGCTGAGGCGATGATTCCTATGTACGTCATCAAGTTGATCATGAAGAGACTTCATGGTTTGTCTGACTTCCGTCTTCAGTTTTTCGCAATCTTTAATTCTCTCAACGAAAGAGCGTATGGCGTCATCAATTTTTGCGGAGATTCGTTCCTCGACCTTCTGCAAGCGCAGTTCGATCATGGGCAGAACTCTAGTTTCTAATGTCTGAATTAATTTCTCCACGATCGCTGGCGAAAGCTCTGTCATACTGTCACCACTTCTCGTTACAACTTGGGAGCCTACATCAGTATTCGAAGTTGGTGGGGTTTTCTCTTTTTTGTTATCTTTCCCCACCATAATGAGCGGAGAGGACAGAAATTACGATACACACCCACAGGAGTTTCCAGTTGCAACAGCACTAACTCTATTAGCACTAAACAGTTTTCGTAATTAATTGGATAGTACTAGTACACTAAGCAGTTTTGTTAATTAATTGGATTATTTGAATTTCCACCAAAATCAATCACCACGAAAACGCCAATCAAACACAAAATTGCTCGCGACACACTTTCGGAAACCAAAATGAGATTTTGCCAATTTCGATCACGGATATATTACTTTATAGCAAGCCAACTCGGGGACCACTCGAAAACACGTCTATACTCTAGCGTACATCTCTGATATAATTACGTATCTGTCGTGGTATAATATCATTGATTCCTATCTGAGAACAGTATAAAATGAAGTAGATATTCTTCGAAATAACTCACGCACCTGTGGCGATAATACAGGGTCATTATTGTATATCTGAAGAGGAAAAATAAGGGGGACAAAAGATCAAAAGTTGCGCTTGGCGAGCAAAGGAGTAGATGGCGATGAGGTGATCCCAATTATGTTATTTTTTTTATAAGAGTTCAAGAAAGTGGTATTTAAGTAAGTTAGGTTCGGCCGATTAAGGTGTAGGATTGTAGGATATGGAGTAGGTTAAGCCTAGTGTTATATATCTGAAATAGACCTAAAAAACCTGAAAAAGGGTAGCAAAAAAAATTCATTTAAAAAAGAATTCATCCATATAAATTTTCAATAAGTTAATCATGCTTAAAAACATGATTAGCTTATCTACTCGATCAGTGAAGAAAATTGCATCAGCAATTTTCTTCACATTCCATAAAGTTTAAACAAAATTATTCCCATGGCAAATTTTGCTGAAGGCAAATGAAGGAAATATTTAATTAAAAAAATGAAAGAAAAGACAAATCGCACCTTCAGTACGATTTGTCGTAAAAAATTACAATATGTATGTACGCACGTACATACATATCAAAAAAACAAAGTTTTCACGCTCAGAACCGCGCGCCACGAAAATACATTGTATGTATACGCGCGCGCAGTTTCAATCGTCGTAACGGTGGCTGATGTTTATAAAAGCATCAAATTCCAAGCCTCCGCCCAACGAAAAATATTCTGGACTTGTTTAATCAAGTCCAGAATAAATGAAAATTTTCTTAGGGTAAAAATGCAACTATGCATTTTCTACCCTGAACGAGGGCTCTTGATCGCGACAAAAGTGATCAAGAGCCGAGTTGGATTTTTAACTGGAGTAACGGGGGTTGCAAAAGTAGAGTTGATTTTTTGGATTTTCGGTTCGGCGCGGTCTCGGTAAAGTGTAATAGGCAAAGTACATAGAATTAGTTTTACCGAAGGAAAATAGTGAACTTGAAAAAAGAAATCAATATTGTTAGATAAAAGAAAAATTGTGAATAAAAAAAAAGGGAAATCAAGATTGTTAGATAAAAGAAGAATTGTGAATGTGAAAAAAGAAAGCGAAATTTTCAGATAAAATAAAAGAATGAAATTTGAGAAAAGGGTGTTTTGTGTCTAAAGGAAAAGCCAAAGTGCTTTAAGTTTCGCAGCACTAAGGTGCGAGGGAGAACTGAATATGGCTCCTGCTTGCACCACAAAAGAGCACTTAACAAAATTGGCGCAGCCGGCAGGATAGAGGAAGCCTACTTTAAACCAACGAGTATAAACGCTCGAAAACCCTCTATCCTACGAATCAAAAAGGAGTTTAGGACGAGATCGAATACTGGGCAAGACACCCTACCCTCCGCCTGAAGTTGAGTCTGGCTTCAGGAGTATTGTAATGATTAACCTTACAGTCCAAGTTAATCAGGTGCAGGTTCCGCAATTCTCGTCCAGAGGCGTCTTCTCCTAGTGCAGCTGAAAATTTCCGGAAGCTTAGCCAATGGCCAGCTATGGTTACCGGAGTTTATAATTAGGCGTTCAAGTATAACCTGAACTGCCGACTTTGAGATCGAGGTGGAATGAATGAAACTACTTCTTTTCCGTCTCGAGAAAGAATGTCTTTTATTCTAGAAATGTATTGCTTTTATATAATTGACCCCATGAATGAGGTATGGGAAAATTCTCAAATTGCTTAACTTACCTACATAATTCTTAAAGTTACATAAATACAATTTTATTACTACATTCATGATGAAATTTATGAATTGCTTCAGTCAAAGCAATCATGCAATCGCAATGCAAATCGCTCGTAAGAATTGATGACCCATATGTAATTACTATTTACTGTCACAGCATGTGTGACATGCAACGAAGAGAAGTGCTTTTATTACTCAATATTGGTTTATTGATGCCGGCAAAAGAAGGTAAAGGTCGGAATGAATTGCACATATTGTGTTTATGATTTTGCATGGTTTGGCGGAAGTATTACGGTGCTGCAATTTTAGATATTTTTCGCGGCTGTTAAAGTGAAGTAATTTTTATTGCATCTCTTTGGGTTTTTCTAATTTTCACATAAGGGTTGTATGCATGTACTACAGTATTTCGATCTTGTCGGCTCCCAACGCTCGGGGTCGGACAGCTTTAACTGCCTCTGTTTATAAAACACGCAGCCACCCCCTCAGCAAAGCACAAAGTGCCAACGTGGGACGATAGCGGGCTTCATCCCAGCCCAGGAACAAAAGATGACCATAGTCGAAAATTCCAAAGTGAAAATTGAAGGAAGGACAGATACACTCCAATCTGCGATCCGGAGCTGAAAGGGACTTCGAAGTAGGAAACGCGCCCCCCTTTTAGCTTTTATCCAGGGGAATTTAAGAAGGCCACGGGCCACCCGGCAGCAAAAGAACTTCAACCGAAAAACACCAGCGATTCTGAATTGAGAGGGACCTCGAAGAAGGCAATAAGCCCCCCTCTCAATTTGAACCAAGGGAAGTAAGACGGCAGAAGCCCTCCTAGCTGCAAATTTTACATACGGTGGTCCATGAGCGAAGAAAGCTCCCACCAGGAAACGCCGCAGGAAATCACACCACTTCAACCAATTCCACAACAATCTTCCTCACCGGGCGACGCACAGGAAGCTCCGTCCCGGAACGAAGGAGGCAACGAGGGAGCAACATCCGCAACAGAGGGTGCTAATCAAACACCCGCAACAAATTCACCAACAAGAGGAGTCACGTTAAGGCGGGACAATCCTAACAGGTCCCCACCAAGTAAGACCTTCCAATTTAAATCTAGAAATATATTTAAAGTATTTAGAAGAGAAAGTGCGAGACTCCTCCGAACTTTCGGTTATGCAGTGCGATTCTATTGACAAACAGATTGCCAAGTCTCGGGAACGAAGGCTTGAGCAAATCGCAAAATTTAAAGAAAGCACTGAAAAGTTCAAAGAGAGCCTGAAGGAGTTTGGAGAACTCTCGCACTCGCTCAAAGCCACAAATAAAAATAATAGTGCAGATTTAAGTGAAAGTGACAACGACAGTGTCAGTGATTCCACCGTGAGTGAAATCCTTTTGAATTGGCTGGGTGACTCCCTTCTGGAAACCAGCATAGAAGAAACTAGCTCCCCAAAGTGTCAAGCATTAGTTTCAGAATCCCCAATTTAAACATGGCAGATTACGCTAAAATCGCCAAGCTAACTGCTCAGCTGGTTCCCCTATTCTCGGGAGAGCAGCACCCAAAATTGAGCCTTGAGCTCCAAACTTTCCTAGAATGCTGCAGACAGGTAATCCAGTGCATTTCGGTGGAGGAACTATCAGCATTTTTGCAAATCTTCCCCACCAGACTTCAAATGCTGGCAGTCTGCAATGAAGCAGCAGAATCCAAATACGGAGCCACAGCAGCACCAGCTGTTAGAACACAGCTGGAAGATTTCGCGAAAAACGCACTAAAAACAGGAGTCAATAACCCGTATATGTGGCAATACCTTCTGACCATGACAGACGGCACTGTGGACGACCTCGTACAAAAAGCACTTGACATGGAGCGTCTCCAGCCAAGTGCTCTATTCCTGCAACCTCCAGGATAATTCCAAACAAATATGATGCAGAATACATTGCCAAATTCTGCCTGTACCAGTGTACCAAATAACGCACATTTAACTCAAAATAGTACTCTAGGAAATCAAAGCGTATATAATCCTGGCATCATATCCTACTCACAGGATCCCCGGCAAAACAATATGCCCATTACCCCAAGCAGTCACATACCAACGTCACAGTTCACACAGGCCGGCACAGCATTTATTAAACAGGAACCAAGATCGCCAAATAAATTTTATAATGTAAATAATAAAAATACCTATTTAAATAAAATCAGTTGTAGTTTTTGTAATCTAAGAGGCCACACATATGCTGATTGCCTCAAAAGGAAAAATACGCCTTATTGTGTGAACTGTAAAATGTATAACCATGACGTGCGTGACTGCAGAAGAAACAACAATAGTTTCCAGAGACCACACACCAATAGTGGACCACCAAATCAACGTCCTAGAGGGCCGCAAAACCCCAACAACAACTCAAGAGTCTATAATGTGCGAAAAAGGTGTGAGTTTTGTGGTCGTTCTGGACATGCAGTAAATAACTGCCAACAAGAACGTAAATGGGAAGCCCGGAGTCAGGGAAACGACGTACAGTCGACCCAAAACTCCCCGGCTCGACTATAAATCTCCCATCTAATAAATAAGGGTCTCCCAGCAGCCCGATTCCAGTGTCGCTACAGTACAACTTCCTTTAGACATAGGCCTGAACGGCCAAACTAAACTAGTAGTAGACACAGGCGCTGAGGGAAGTATAATAAAGAAATAGTCATTAAAAGATCTCAAAGAAATTAACCACAATGAGGCATGTACACTTCAGACCCCATTTGGTACCGGAAAGACGCTGGGAAATTCCAGGGAAACTTCGTTTTCAAAAACAAAATTCCCTGCAAGTTTCAAGTCGTAAAGAACTTGCCTGGCCTTTCCGATGATGGACTTCTAGGAAATGATTTCCTGGCGAAAAACTGTAACTTTGAGGGTCCTAATAAGGCACTAAGGTTCCCTCGCACGGAGACTAATCCCGATGAATTTGCTTTGCCGTTGATGTTTGAAACGGACAAGCTGCATTCTGAAAAAGCAGTCGAAGTAAGAACACTTGCAGAAGAGGTAGAGTCAAAACAGGCTGAACTATCCACCTGCAGTGTCTTCAAGGCTTCTCAAACGAAAAAAGCTGGCTGCCAAGCTCCAAAAGAGCTCATTTGGTTACCTTTAAGGAACCACTCTGCGTACCTGCGCGCTCTCAAATTGTTGCCCCAGTCCCGTTACAAATTCAAGAAGAAATGCTCTGTTTACCACAAGAGATAAGCGATGGAGTCTTCTTGGGAAACAGTTTGCTGTCATCTGGAACAAGATTAGTGCTGGTTAGTATTCTCAACGCTAACAGTCATCAAGTAGTCATACATAGCTTAAAGTTACAGCTATATCCAATAAACGACTACACCATAGTCCCATTAAGGCACACAAAAGACCACAAAAGAACACACATTCCACTACCAAATTTAGAGGCAATATCAAACAACACAAGAGACGGAACGGAGTGTCTAAAGCCTGCCAAAAGGGTACATATAGCTCTTCCGTCCAAAATCCCGAGGCATAAATCACTATTAAACAAACAACGGCCATAAAGGAACGGTAGCGAGTCGCTAAAGCCTATATTAAAGGTGCATATTACTCCACCGTCACCCAACACAAAAAATTCTACATGGTCAAAAAGCAATAGCATTGACGCGCATGAGTATATCACACAACCTAAGGCCAACGGCTATCATCAAGTCCTTGTCGACAAAAAAGATCGACATAAAACTGCTTTCAGCACAAGTTGTGGGTACTACGAGTTCAAGCGTATGCCATTCGGGCTCAAAGGAGCCCCCGCCACATTTCAACGCCTAATGAATTACGTCTTAACAGGCCTACAAGGCCTCGAATGTTTTGTCTACCTAGATGACATCGTCATCTATGGTGAAAATTTAAATGACCACAACGAAAAGTTGAGGAAAGTCTTCAATAAGTTGAGAGAGAACAACTTGAAGCTGCAGCCAGAGAAGTGCCAGTTTCTACGAAGAGAAGTTGTTTACCTAGGACATAAATGTTCTAGCGAAGGAGCCCTACCAGACCCAAGTAAGACGGCCTGCGTCCAAACATTTCCTGTTCCAAGAACAGTAAGGCAAATTCAGTCGTTCTTAGGACTTGCCAATTAGTACAGGAAAGTGATTCCAGACTTCTCCAAAATTGTACGTCCAATCACAAATTTACTCCGAAAGGATGTAAAATTCACTTGGACAGAGAAATGCCAAGAAGCATTTCAGAGCATAAAAAATGCTTTAATTTCCCCACCACTTTTGATTTACCCCGATTTCACAAAATCTTTTAATCTTTCTCCGGACGCAAGTAACGAGGCTCTAGGAGCTGTTCTTTCTCAAGGAGAAGTCGGAAAGGACCAGCCCATTGCTTATGCAAGCCGCACATTAAACAAAGCCGAAAGAAATTACTCTACTATAGAGAAAGAGTTATTGGCTATTGTCTGGGCTACCAAGAATTTCAGGTGCTATCTTCAAGGCCGGAAATTCACGGTCTATACTGATCATAAACCTTTCAAAGGTGTCTTCAATGTGAAAGACCCTACTTCCCGTTTGGTGAGATTTCACCACAAATTATCTGAATTCGATTACAATATCGAATATAAACCAGGGAAGTACAACACTAATGCCGATGCACTAAGTCGCATCCCTCAAGTATTAAAGGAAGACAGTTCAGGCAATATCTTAACGGTAAAAGCCCTGGTCCACCACACGATGTACTCAGATGTGGAAGAAGACGATTCCACAAATAATAAAAAGAAAAAGAAATCCGCTCATTGCTTCGTCGTGACTCGAGCTCAGAAGCAAAAGGCTCAAGAGACATTAAATAGCTCCAGTGTGGAGACAGAAGAGCACACGAAAGCGGACCAAAACGAAATTCAACACACGGAGACGGAAAAACTAAACCCAGCATCGCTTGAGCAAAAAGTAAGTACTGGCAAGACACCCGAAGTTATCACGAGCCCTACGGAAATCCGAACAATCTTAAAAGATTATCACGATTCTCCATTTGGCCATCAAGGTGTCATCAAAACTTACAAACGTATTAGACGCAAGTATTGGTGGAGACACATGCTTAGCGACATCAAGAAATACATTAAAAAATGCCCAAAGTGCCAGACGATGAAAGCATCTCCACAATATAAAATGCCAATGGTTATCACGGACATCGCAGAACAACCGTTCGACAAAGTTTACCTCGATATTGTAGGTCCATTAGAAGAGACCACATCAGGTAACAAATATATCTAGACCTTCCAAGATAATTTAACAAAATTTCTCGACTGGTATGCAATACCTAATGCAGAAGCAGTCACAGTAGCGCAGGTTTTCTTTGATGAGATCGATACGCGCTATCGCATACCCAAAAGAATACTCACCGATCAGGGAACAAACTTCCTGAGTGAATTATTCAAAAGAGTATGTAAGCTTCTAAAGGTAAAGAAGTTACAGACTTCAGAATACCACCCACAGTCTAATGGAGCACTAGAGCGTGCACATAGACCCCTGATAGAATACCTGCGAACAATCGTAGATGAAAATCCCAAAACATGGGACCAATACCTACGAACCGCTGCATTCGTGTACAACGATAGTGTACACGAGGGTACTAAGCTTACCCCAATGGACTGCCTATACGGCTTCACAGCGGATGTCCCATCAAATTTAAAACGGGATCCCGAACCCGTTTACAATCATGAGAGCTATTATCATATACTGAAGTATAAGCTCCAAAAATCATATGCCACGGCAAGAAAGAACTTGTTGGCAAGTAAACAGCGCTCAAAGGGGTACTACGATAAGACAGTACGGCCCCTAACTTTCCATGTAGGAGACAAGGTCCTCATCAAGAATGAAAGCAGAAAACATAAGCTTTCTCAAATCTGGGTAGGACCTTATCAGGTAATCGCAATACCAAGTGATGTGAATACCACCATTAAAATTGGTAAACGTATCGTAACGGTACATAATAATCGTTAAAAACCATACTTCGAGTAAAAGCATTTTGAACAAAAATGAACCAGGTTGACTTGAAAATTCCTACTACAGTGTCCATTAAACCTCATTTCCATACCTCCCCATAAACATTTGCGGTGGAGTCACTCCACTGCCCAGTTTAAAACGGCACAATGCAAGTACAAATAAACTTAAAGGATTGTTTTCTTCTTGCGAATTGTCCACAGAAATGGCGCTAAAATTCATCATAAGTGCCCTCTTCATCCAGTACACAACTGGAGCAATCGCTGACAAACCTTATGTAATGACCCCGCTAAATGGCTCGGGTATATTTTTCGAGGACCTGTGAAATCTCATGGTATATCATGACACCTGGAATGTCCTCACCGAGATAGACTTGGATGAGTTAGATACCCAGATGAAGCTAGCAGAATATGCAGAGCACTTGGTGCATAAACTCTGCATAAATACAACAAACCCAGAAGACCTGTGTAACGTGCAGCAACTACACATACACGCTATAATAGAAAGCGTACGAAAGCGCACGGAAACTATAAAGGAACTAGTACCAGGAAAACGCAAGGCCAGATCGCTATTTGATGGAATAGGCAGGGCCATGCACTATTTATTTGGGACCATGGACAATAACAACGAAAAAGAAATTTACAGCAGGTTAGAAGAACTTAAATCAAATACACAAGCCCTAGCCGAGCTAGAGAAACAACAAATCAGCGTTGTAAAAACTACCTTGGAAAAGATTCAAAAACCACTGGCTATGTTAATAGACAGACAACAAAAAATAGCCCACCAGATAAACGATCTCCACCATGTGGCCGATGATTTAACTAGGAGGCAACTAAGACAAGAGATTATATCGAGCGTATTACTCCAAATCATCGAAGTTGAATATCGACAACAAGCCCTCCTGGATACAATAATGGCTAGTAAAACCAATCATCATCAATCATCCACTCCTAATGTCTCCCAAAAATCTATTGGAGATATACCGCAAGACGGCCTCGAATTGCCCAAATGACCAAAATTGTCTATCTGTCCTATATCAGACAGCAGGAGCTCAGTCACACGCCTATAATCAAAGCGGCAACATCCAACGAATGTGCCATTAAATTGCTATACAACCCTCTAAGTGAAGTGCCCAAAATGCAAGACCAGAGTACAAATCCCAAAAAAAGACATGCTGATCAAATTAAACAAGCCAAATGCGTGACTATTTTCATTTATCACCTCCACGGTGCTACACATCACATGTCCAGATCACTTTGTAACGAGATTACGAGAAAACAAGGGATATTAGAGATAACGCAACCATGTCAAGTTCAAATAGGTGACAAAGTGCTTAAATACGAACGTCAAAGTAAACACACGCTGAAAATAATTCAACCCAAACAATTCCCAAAATTTAATCAGTCTTTACTGAATTTGAGTCTGGCTGACATTTTACCAGAGCCCCAAATCCAAAACCAAGTTCCAATGGAAATCTTAACGGGAGACGATATCCATAAATCAATTTATACTGACACCCATTCGCTGGAAGAAATCCAAAATAAAATAAATAAATACCAAGAAAAGATATTAAGTTAAAACTCCCATATCCTGTCCACAAATTCTCTATCATTTACGAGCCTACTAGTTCTGGCCATAATGATCGCTGGGGCAGTAAAATATCTTAACCCTGTTGTCATCAAGATGAGACAACAGAGGAATCAACCACCAGGTAACCCCGAAGTTTTATCAGAGGGAATTCCTTTAGAAGAGCGAACTCCTGCTCCGCAACCCAGTTTAAGGCGAGCCAGAAGCCTCTCCAAAACAAAATCAGTCCAAACCGTCTAAGAATGCGAAACTGACACTGTCAACATTGGTCACTTGATCGAAGTAAATTTATAAACAAAAGTAAAACCGGGTCACATGTGCAAAACATATGAATAACTAACAAAAACAATTTGTAGTAGACATAAAACAGACCTAAAGTGTCAGAGGAAAAAATGTATTACAATTACATAACAAAATAAGTTAAAATAAATAACTTCATGTAAAGAAAAATAGAATAGAAGTAATTTTAAATTAAATAAAGTACATAAAGGAATATAAATAGATGTAGCACTAGATAAAAATGACCAAAGTAGGGATGGAGTATATATATATAAAAGAAAATAAGATATGTAGTAATTATCGCGCGTAAAGGATGCAAAACAGTGTAATTACTTGAACAGAAGAGGTAGCAAAAACAAAAAGTAAACAAATCACCACGGATAAAGTACCCAAAAATGCATAGAGTAGTATAAAATTAAAATGTATTAGAATTTTAAACGAATTAAAACTAAAAATAAGTCAGAATTAGGACTAAAAGATAAAGTATAACAGAATAACTAACAGAAAAAACATGTCTTAAAAGTAACAATAAACAAATAAAGGATTAAAGTAATAAACTAAAGTAGCACTAGTAAGCTATTAATAAATGTAAGGTACCGGAAATATAGTCTGAAGCAAAAACAAAGTGTTAAAATATAAAATAACCGTAGAAATAAAGAATTACATTTTATTATTTATTATAATACAAGAAAAAAAATAATGTGAGAAAGACAAGAAAAGTTTACCAGGCTACTACAAATTTTGAGTTATTATCGCATGATATATAGTAGTTAGATAGTAACCTAAAGAAAGAAAGAAAGGTAAGAACCTTGTAAATAAGAGAGGTAAAAAATAGAAAATTAACTCACAAAAATGTAACACCTAACCGAACCGACCCAAAGCCAAAAAACTAATTAGAATACTCCTTCACAAATGGCAAGTTTCCAAAACCGCAACCACTCAGAAAGTAAAAGAACCAAAGCCGAAAACCTAATTAGAATACTCCTTCACAAATGGCAAGTTTCCAAAATCGCAAGCACTCAGAAAGTAAAAGAACCAAAGCTGAAAACCTAATTAGTATCAAAAATTTTTTTTAACAAGAATACTCCATAAAAAAACTGAAAGTTTCCAAAACCCCCAACTCACAAAAAAAAAACCATAAATTGGGGGTTTTTACTTTGTTTTTTATTTTTTTTACTTTTTTTATAATTTTTTTTATATATATAAAACGAAAAAGAAGGAGGATAGGAAAGCAAAAATAAGGGGTAAAAACCTTTTCAAAAAGAAAAGGGATTATTAGCGGCGAGCCTAGTCCTCATCGCTGTCTTCCGCGGGTCCGGAGGATCCACAAGGAGGAGGAGTGGCCATGATCCGGCGAACAATAGCAGTTAACGGGTCATTAAAAACAGGATGGCAGCACGCACACAGCCCATATCGCCCAGTAATGTTGAATGTGGCACCTGTAAACAAAAAAAAGTATGGCTAAATAAATCGAAATCTGCAAAAAAAAAAAAATCTAAAGCGGATCTTACCAGCGCCAACCCAAGACTGTCCTTGGAGCGGGTATAGAGGCAAGTCCACCCAATACGACTTGCCCACAACTGCTTCCGTCCCCCACATAGTAAAGGGCCGCTGGCCAGTCCTGTGCAGGACTAAGCGAATGGGTCCACGCCAGTTTGGTAGCACATGCACCACATGAATTAAACAGGCCACGCAGGTAAGCCCAGGCGGGCACTTGAAGGGCGTCTTATCCACCTTCACCGTAAACAACATCTTGCGAAAAAAAATTAGTCTGGACCAGAAAAATAACTTGTTGTCGACACTCCAAAATTCACAGCGCAAGTGCTAACCTGCTGGCAGAGAAATAACGCCGGCCCGGGTAGTATTTAACTGCCACAATGTATCCATCCTCTACCGTTTCAATTAAACCCAAACAAAACAGTAACCTAATACCCTAGATAAAAAGCCGCGAGATACAAAAGTCTTTTGACGGAACGAATTCTTCCCCCGAGAGTTATTCCTCTCCAAAGAATAACTCTCTTATTCGCGGGGGGAAGGATTGTTATATATCTGAAATAGACCTAAAAAACCTGAAAAAGGGTAGCAAAAAAAAAATTCATTTAAAAAAGAATTCATCCATATAAATTTTCAATAAGCTAATCATGCTTAAAAACATGATTAGCTTATCTACTCGATCAGTGAAGAAAATTGCATCAGCAATTTTCTTCACATTCCATAAAGTTTAAACAAAATTATTCCCATGGCAAATTTTGCTGAAGGAAAATTTGCCAGCAGAAATATTTAATTTAAAAAATAAAAGAAAAGACAAATCGTACCTTCAGTACGATTTGTCGTAAAAAATTACAATATGTATGTACGAACGTACATACATATAAAAAAAAAAGCTTTCACGCTCAGAACCGCGCGCCACGAAAATACATTGTGCGCAGTTTCAATCGTCGTAACGGTGGCTGATGTTTATAAAAGCATCAAATTCCAAGCCTCCGTCCAACGAAAAATATTCTGGACTTGTTTAATCAAGTCCAGAATAAATGAAAATTTTCTCAGGGTAAAAATGCAACTATGCATTTTCTACCCTGAACGAGGGCTCTTGATCGCGACAAAAGTGATCAAGAGCCGAGTTGGATTTTTAACTGGAGTAACGGGGGTTGCAAAAGTAGAGTTGATTTTTTGGATTTTCGGTTCGGCGCGGTCTCGGTAAAGTATAATAGGCAAAGTACATAGAATTAGTTTTACCGAATGAAAATAGTGAACTTGAAAAAAGAAATCAATATTGTTAGATAAAAGAAAAATTGTGAATAAAAAAAAAAAGAAAAATCAAGATTGTTAGATAAAAGAAGAATTGTGAATGTGAAAAAAGAAAGCGAAATTTTCAGATAAAATAAAAGAATGAAATTTGAGAAAAGGGTGTTTTGTGTATAAACTAAAAGCCAAAGTGCTTTTAGTTTCGCAGCACTAAGGTGCGAGGGAGAACTGGATACGGCTCCTGCTTGCACCACAAAAGAGCACTTAACACTAGCATAGGTTAGATCTTCAAATTACTCAGGTGAACGAAGAAAGAACGAGGAAGATGTTAGAATAAATTGATAGAATTGGATTAAAATTTTTCTTTTATAACGATATAGTAATGAACAAAACAACGGAGCTGCGATCTAAAACAGTACTTTATTTAAAAACGATTGTTACGGGTTGAAAAATGAATCTTAACTAACTTATTTCTCTATGAGATACATTTAATTCTCATTCTATTTGCATGGATCAGCACTATGTACATGAAGGTGTGCTTTATTGTAGTTGATCTTGCATGGATCAGCAGAATGTGTGTCCATGAAGATGAAATTTGATGAGCTGAAAAATATGTGCGATATGATAACTCCGTCTGGAAAATGTTGTTCTCACGATTTTGTGGGAATTATTATGTCACACATCGCACCCTTAAAGATTTGCAGTTGTTATGACTCAGGTACCTCACAACCATAATACCGATACATCAATATATCGTCCAATACGATATATTGATGTACCATTAATTGACCCTGAAAAAACATTTCAATTTAAATTTCATTCAAAATTTCATATTAAAATTAAAAATGCATTTAGAAATGCATTCCCACATTATAACAAAATGCAATTTAGCATAAATTGCATTTTATTATCAGACACACATTCCACTCACACGGTATGCACACTTACCTACATACAGTGTCTTCTTACTTTTTTTCCGTATGTACTATGTACATACGTACATTACAAACTTCCTCCAATCTAATTGTATGTACATACATACATACAATTATCAAAATTATTCGCGCCCTCTCAAAATTAATATTTCAAGACGGGCGCACAAGTGCATATCGGATTACCGTTTTGCATTGATGCATACAGCTCGCATCAAAGAACTTTTGCATTTTCTCACGTACGTTTTTTCAACGTCGTGAGAAAAGAATAAAAAGATTAAAAAGCTTTTGAAAGTGATTGTGGGTACCTGGGACCATCAAGCCCGATCCTCGAGGACTCTGTTTTTTAAACCGCCGAGAGTAAGAAGTCCGGCTCCTGGCGTTTTAGGCCAAGAAATTGATTAATTTATTAAATGATATTAAGTGATTTACGGAAAACTAACAAATTGTGAAAAGTGCTATAGGCTAATAAATGATATTAAGTGATTTATGGGAAACCTTTTGTTCAAGAAATAAACGAATAAACTAATAAAAACTGTACTAAGTCCTAAGAGGATAAACCTATCTTTTGGTTCTAAAGAATAAATCTCGACGTTGTGAGCTCTCTTCGCAGAGCACGGCCTACGTGCCAGCACTTCTGTACAAACAAAAAAAAACTTTTTTTTTTCTCTCAAGGAGAAAACTAATAAATTGTGAAAAGTGCTATAGATGACTGTTTTCTTTTGAATTCGAATAAGGAATAAGCTTATGTTTTGGAGTTTTAAAGCAAATTTCGATGGTCGTGTGCTCTCTTCACATAGCACGGCATACGAACCCACAACAATTGGTGGCAGCGGTAACCGAACTCAAAGTGCAATAAAATCAGTGCCTTTAAATTAAAATTAAATCAAATAAAACAAAAGTTTCGTAAAACTGTAATTTAACTGTTAGAAATAAAAAATAAACTAAAAAGAAAATAATAATAAAAACAAAAAAAAAATAAGCCCGGGTATCCAGGAGGTACCTAGAGGAGTTAAAAGTTTAAGCGCCCAAGCGCTCACCGTGGGACCGAAGGAGGCTTCATCGCTGCCTCAACAAGACATTTGGTAAGGAAGGTAGGACGACCAGAAGAAGACGTCGACCAGGACGACAGAACAACACTTCCAATTTTTGACAACCCAAAACAACAACACCTACAACGGCCAGGAAGTCCAACGCAAAAACACAAAACACCATCTTCATCATTAACTAACATTAATCAACACCAAGCAAACGACATTGGATAGAGTTAAAGGTACAGTTAAAGCCGTTTTTTCTTATATGAAATTCATTTTTAGACATATACCCTTACAAACATGTAAAGTTTTTTTTCTCTCAAATATTCTATTAATTAATTCGTTTAGCCTATAAAGCATACTACACACATATACAAGTGAATACACAAGTGAGAGATTTTAATTCAAATAAGTGATCCTATAAATATTTCTTTATCCTATTACTAAAAATTTTTCTTAGATATTCATTCCAGCAACTTGCATAAACATTTAATTCAATAAATAAAAATTAAGATACCCTCTTCCTAAAAGCGACCTCTGCGGTAAGACTTCGTGAGCTTGCTGGCCAGAGGACTTCGAAAAAATCAAATATCGATCCCCTGCGATAGAGCTTCATATACCTATCGATCAGGAGAAAGATTTTGGTTGGAAAGAGCGATTTCTTTTTCTTATTTTATTAATAGCATTGACATTTTATTACTTCTCTCGCTATAATTTGCCAAAAAAAAATTATTAAAAACGCTTTTTTTTTCTCTTTCTTCCCCTACATCCAATTAAAATAAATTAACCGTCTTACTACTAACAAATCCCACAATAGTTCCCCTACCTATCATTATACCTTCCCTATCCTTAATAAATTTAATTTCCTACTTTTTATTTCGATTTAAATAAGAGATATTTGCAACAAACAAGTGACAATAATTTTTTTTTGTATGTACATTGAGATTCCCAGTAATTTATTTAAATTTTTTTTTCAACTCCTCTCCCTCATCTCCAAGAAATAAAAATAAACCAAAAACCATAAGACCTTTTCTACCAAATAAAAATAAAACAATTTTCTTTTTGTCTTTTCTCTTGTTGACAAATTCCACAATTCTTCACATTCCTATCGCTGTGTTTTTCTCAACTCTTACAATATTTAATTAAACATAATTATCTACGTATAACCAACTTGCTACCTGTTTAATGTCGGTTGGGAAAACTTAAATAAAAATTTTTTTTTAACATTTCCTCCATAACTAATTAATTAATTCCCAAACAAAATATAAATCAATTAAACATGACTGAAGAAACCAAATATTTCGATGATCTTTGCTTGTCACAAGTCCCAAAAATTACAGAAATTAGACAAATTCTGGCCGATTATCACAGAGCAAATAAAAGCAAAAGGACTTCAGATTTTACTTCTGAAAAACTCCAAAATTTGGAAGAACTGTGGGCTTCATTTGAAAAAACAGAAACACTGATTCAAGATCATGAAGATTTTGATGAAACTCATGATTATTTTAAGCAGTCATGCTATGACAAAACAGAGGACTGGTACAATCTTATAAAGGCAACTCTGTCTGATAGGCTGAAGTCCATATCAATCCACACAGAGCGCATAAATAACCCATTTTACATTCCACCCCCAAGACTTCACAGGAAACAACTGCAGCTGATACCCCAGACAATACAGACAATAATAAATCTAACTCAGTAAGGTTTAGATTGCAGGATCATAGGCAAAAGTCTATATCACGAATTATACAATCGATCAATTTTAATTCATTATCAACTACAACCCAGACATATCTTACACAAAAAATCACCTAATTGCACAAATACTGGGATGATTTTGAGGCAACTCATAGTGAAATAATTTCATATACCGGCCCTATTGATTTGGAGCATGACTATTTCAAAAATGATGTTTACGCCGAGGTAGAAACATCATACACAGACACTGTAATTGCGTTGCAAGAACAATTGGACTCTCGATTCCAAAATGTAACAAATAATACAATTAATTTCAGGGAAAATCATACTAATGTCTCCTTTAGAGACCAATCTATCTCCTTCCTATCAGAAGCTAGGTCACTTATTCCCAATTTTAGTGGAAATCCAAAAGATCTTCACAAATTTGTTTCAAGTTGCGATGATATTTACACAACAACATCAACGGAAAATGAAAAGCACTCCCTCCTTAGCTTAATAAGGAGTAAATTATCTGCAGTGGCATATGATGTATATAGGTACAATCAAATTTCAGATTGGCCTGAATTGAAATCAATTCTGCAACAAACTTTTGAATTAAAAATTCCCAAATCTACTCTGCAATCTCAATTAAACAATTGCAAGCAAAGACTTAGTACAACTCTATCCAAACTAAATGAGGCATCGCACTCATATACAAGTGATAAAATTCTTTTAAAATCTCTTTTAAAAGATAATGAATGTCAAGCAGTGAGAGCTATAGAGGACGGATTATCCAATCCACAACTACAGACTTTAGCAAAAGTCCAGTCTGATAAATCTTTCGCTTTACTAAAGTCACATATCCTAGAGCACGCATCACGTTTGGAACGGAGACAATCCAATTTTCAAACGAACTACAAAGTAAACCCACCCTTTCAAAAGAATACGAATCTCAATCTGCATTGTTCAAATGTAATGGACTGGGGCATGCTGCGTCTCAAGATGTCCAGTCACACAACGCTCAAAGCAAGATCTAAACGCAATTCCAAGAACAAACTCGCAATTACAACGCCCTACAGATTTCAATAGGGTTACATTTACATTTCCGACACAAGCGCTTACATGTCGATATTGTCATCGGATGGGACATTCTATCGAAGAATGTCGCACAAGAGCGGCGAACAACAATCGTTCTGGCAACAATCAGGGAAATCAAAACAATTTCCAGAAGGTGAGCAATACACCTCCAACAAACACGGCTGACAGACAGCCTCAAAATAGGAACTGGTAGCAGCCAGTATTCCGAGAAAGTCGAACTTCACCGCCGAGATATAATAATGCCAATATCTCGGCTAGGTCACCTTCTCCAAATAGGAAGAATAATCGAACTTCATCGGCATCCAGGCAGGGAAACTGGATTCAGCGGGGGGTCAATTTCGGCAACCCCTCGCAGATAAAAACAACGGCACAGATTCATCGAAAGCTCGAGGCAATATCGACAGGAAACTAGACAAAAATAAATCAATACGTATCCCCGTCCAAATAAATAAAAAATCACTAACGCTATCCTTGCCTGTCGACATCTTTTCTGCTCCGAAGCTTACCCTTTTGATTGATACAGGAGCAGAGATCAGCTTAATAAAACTCCATCCACTGAAACCAGACAGTATCTGCTACAGAGATGCTGTCTGCAATATAAATACTGTGTTTACAGAGTCAACTTCTACAGAAGGACTCATTTTCGCGAAATTATCTCTGGAATCTGCACAAAATAACTCCATCCTAGAACACCCATTTCAAATAGTGGGAAATAACTCCATCCTCTCATACGATGGCCTGCTTGGTCATGATTTTTTATCTCGATACAATGCGAGTATCGACTATAAAAATAAATTCATTTCTCTGGAAGTTAATGCATCTGATTCATCTTATCCATATGAACAATACTATTCAAATTACCCTTATGTTTATTTGAAAAGCGAAAACCCAGAAAAGATGTCTCGAACTAAAAGTTTATTATGTACGGAGATAACATTCTCCAATAAAAATATTAATACAATCCCATTTCCATCAACTGCTTTACAAAGCAATAACAATCGATCTCTATCCAATACTCCATCAGAAGTGAAGACCAAACATAATGAAAATCTATCTCCATCTATAGCCAGAAAAAAGGCTGAATTAAATAAAATTCTATCTCCATCCAAGGCTTCACAAGATATGAAGCAACAACATAAGAGTATATCTCCATCTACAGCCGCACAAAAGGCTAAATATAATAAAATTCTATCTCCTTCATCAACAAATTCACAAAAAGTGAATTCCAGAAATAGATCAGAAAAGAAGTCAAAGAACTTCAATAAAGTTTTATCTCCTTCAAATTCTATCGAGTCGGAATCATCGAATAACTCCTTCCAAATTCCACAAAAGTTGGAATCATATCTCCTTCCAATTAAAAATCCGAAAGATTCGGATAAATTAAATAAAATTAAAATTCCGGCTCGATCAGAATATATTATTGAAATTCCAACTCCTTCTATTCAAAATCAATCGGTCTGTTTCAAGAAGGAAATAAGGCCAGGTTTATTTCTTGGAAATTCGATAATCGAACCAGTCAACGGTATGGCAAAAGTCCTAATCCTCAACACAAATGATTAGGACGCCGATCTGGCACATTACGAGGTGAACCCAGTTTACCAAGACTTGGACGACTTTGTGGTAATCTCCAGAGACTCTGACAGAGATCCAATTAAGGGCAGAATAAATAAACTGCAAAACCTTATCAAATTGGATCACTGTAATTCGGTGGAATCTGAGAGTATTCGCAATATCTGTAGGGAATTCAACGACCTCTTCTTCATAGAAGGGGATTTCCTATCTTATACAGATGCGATTACCCACAAAATCGAGACACTCCAAGACAAACCGCCCATCTATACCAAGCCTTATCGACTTCCCGAAGCAAGCCGAACTGAGATAAACCGGCAAATACAAGAAATGCTTGAGTCAGACATCATCAGACCTTCACATAGTCCCTGGAATTCTCCACTTCTCCTGGTTCCTAAAAAACCAGATGAGAATGGAAACAAAAAGTGGCGAGTAGTGGTAGACTTTCGTCGTATTAACGACATTACTATTGGCGATGCGTACCCACTGCCTAATATCACTGATATATTAAACCAGTTGGGGAAGTCGAAATATTTTACCACACTCGACTTAGCCAGTAGATTCCACCAGATAAAAATGGACTCGAAGGACAGGGAGAAAACTGCCTTTAGCACACCCTATGGCCACTACGAATACAATCGTATGCCATTTGGTTTAAAAGGATCCCCTGCTACTTTTCAACGAGCCATGAATAATGTCTTATCTGGCCTTCAAGGTATCTATTGCTTCGTATACATGAGTATTTAGCCGCCTTCGTGATTTCAACCTCAAGCTTCAACCCGACAAGTGCCATTTCCTAAGAAAGGAAATTATGTATTTAGGGCACATAATTACAGAAAATGGAGTCAAACCAGACCCTGCAAAAATAAAATCAGTTCAGTCATATCCCAGACCCAAGAAGGAAAAAGATATCAAAGCCTTCCTTGGTTTCGTCGGCTACAATCGCCGCGTCATCCCAAATTTTTCGAGAATAGCCAAACCACTCACAAATCTTTTGAAAAAAGATACGCCTTTCAAGTTCGACGCAATCTGCGACGAGGCATTTTGCGAATTACGAAATAAATTAATTTCAGCACCAATTCTATCTTATCCTGATAAAGAATTGTTTGTCACCTCCGATGCCAGTGACTTTGCTATAGGAGCAGTCCTTTCTCAAGTTGATGATCAAGGAGATCATCCAATCTCCTACGTGAGTCGAGTTCTCAATGGTGCAGAGACTCGTTACTCAACAATAGAAAAAGAGCTCTTATCTATCGTTTTCGCAGTTGAGCAATTCAGACCATACGTTTATGGTAGATAATTTACAATTATAACTGACCACAAATCATTAGTATGGCTCATGAATCTGAAAGATCACTCCTCAAGACTGATGAGATGGAGAATATGTATTGAGGAATATGACTACAAGATAGTCCACAAATCAGGTAAGCTCAACATAAATGCAGATGCTCTCAGTAGACCAATTCCGGAAAATTCCGAACATTCTGCAGAACCAACCACCTTCGTAAATGTGGTAACTAGAAATCAAGCCAGAGCTCAGGTCAATTCGGATATTTACAATGCAAGCATTAGTCCAAACAAAACTCCAACGTCATCAAACAATTCCTCAGTCATAATAACTGAGACAAATTTTCCTCTCCTACTAACTAAGTATGCGAATCCTAAATTTTTCATCTTGCCAATGCAAGATACAGAACTTGAAAGAGTGTTGGCTTCGAAACTAAAACTTTCAGATAAATCTCCACTTCTAGCAAATGAACTGAACTTCTTCAAGAAAAAAGACTCAACAGTAATCATATGAAAAATTAATTTACCTTGTCGATCCCAAAGAGATAGATCAGACCTCGAAAAGATTTTAACTGAAATCTGCTCATACACAGAAGCAAATCAGTTAAAGCAAGTAAATATCTCCTTCCCTATATTAGATGCACAAAACCTTCTAATAATTAAAAACGCTTTTACACGGATCTTCGCTAATAAACAAATAAACATCCAACTTCATCAGGATTCAATAAAATATGTATACGACATTAATGACATCGAACAAGTTTTGAAGGATTTTCATTCATTGCCGACGGCCATCAAGGCGTTTCCCGTACAATTAAAAGAATTAAAAAGCAATTTTACTGGCCTGGCATATCAGACGAAGTGGTCAAATATGTAAGGAAATGTGAACTTTGTCAGGTGAACAAGGTATCCAGGAACCCAAAAATTCCTATGAAAATCTCAAGTATTAGCTCCAAACCTTTCGAAGGAGTGTACCTAGATGTTGTAGGACCTCTCCCAATTTCTCATTCTGGAAACAATTATGTCCTTACATTCCAAGACGACCTTTCAACATTTTCTGAAGCCATTCCCATAGTCGACGCCGAGTCTAAGACATTAGCGGAAGCCTTCACGACAACGATAGTTTGTCGACATGGTATTCCAGAAAGTATCCTCACAGATCAAGGTTCTAACCTCATAAGTGGCATGTTCGCCGAGGTATCTAAATTACTAAAAATAAAACGACTTAAAACTACTCCATATCACCCTCAAACGAATGGTGCGTTGGAAAGAATTCACAGAACCTTAGCAGAATATCTCCGATCTTATGTAGCAAAAGATCCACAAGACTGGGATACATGGATTCCTTATGCCATGTTTGTCTACAATACCACTCCTCATTCGAGTATTAATTATACTCCTCGCGAACTCCTATACGGATTCCCAGCCGAAATTCCAAACAATTTGAAATCTTCTCCAACCGTTTGCTATAATTACGACAATTATACAAACGAGTTAAAAGCGCGTCTATAGCATAGCTTCAAAATAGCTAAAGACATAGCCATGGCAAACAAAGAAAGATCAAAATTGCCGTACGATAAGAACTCCGTCCAAAAATCATTTAATACTGGCGATAAAGTCCTACTTAAGAGCAGAGTTCGAGAGAACAAATTCTCACCACTATGGTCAGGTCCGTATGAGATAATGGAGATTAATTCCCCCGAAAATTCCACCATGAGTATCAATAATAAAAATAAAAGAGTTCACAACAATGACTTAAAACTTTTTTCAGAGTAATATCAACAACTTAATCATCCTCTTCATTCCAAGCGAATAATACAATATCATCTTTCAGGTTTCCAAAATGATGCATATAGCATTAATTCTAATTTTCATCCCCTTAACCTACGGCTCAGGAATAGAGGTAAAGCAGCTAAATGCTATTGCAGGCATTTATTTTGAGGAAATTGGCAGAGCCAATTTCTACACCAAAGAGTGGAAATTAGTGACATTCTACGACCTGGAAAATTTTAAAACAGAATTCAACAACATCCAGTTCATAGCCCAACAGATTACAGCGACCTGCCAGAAGCTGGACAAACACTCAGCCTTGAGCCACACTTGTAACGGTACGTTGTTACAAATAAATCTTATATTACCAAACATAGAATATAAGAATATGTTACTTGTGACCCAAAATAGAAAACAAAGAGCACTTTTCAATGCTATAGGCTCAATCTGTAAAGCTCTTTTCGGCACATTGGACGAAGATGATGCCAAGATTTATGACGAGCAAATCCGTAACCTCACCCTTAACCAGAACTCCCTCCTATCACTTATGAAAAGCCAAACTGCGATAGTCGAAGCAACCGCAAATGTTTTCAACAAAACTAAAGCCGCAATTGAAAAGGATTTCTTGGTCATGCATAAAAAACTAATATCAGTGCAGATAGCCACATCATTGATGGAAAATAGGTCACTTGATAACAAAATATCAATTGAACTGGAATCACTCATTTCACTAGTCTCACTAATGGCATTCAGATACCAAAATACCCAGGCAGAATTAATAGATCTCCTTACGGATTCAAGGCATGGAAAATTTCATCCTACACTAATAACTCCTAGAAAAATAGAAGAATTGTTATCAAATATCAGGCAAGAAATACCAAATACAATGATGCTTCCCATAAATCCCAGAGGAAATACATTATCACAAATTTATAAATTAAGTACAATCTCTGCGAATATTTTCAACAACAAAATAATTATAGAACTCAGAATCCCCATTCCTCTCAAGGAACCATATCAAATCTTTAAAACAATACCATTGCCTACTATCCTTAAAAAATCGCTCGTATATATTGAACCATAAAAGGAATATATACTAATCGACTACAATCGCGAACACTATCTCGAACTAACAGTCCAAGACATTCACAATTGCGCAACGTTGGATCATACGCACTTTTACTGCTAGATCACATCCCCAATCTTAAATGCAAATACGAGGGTAAATCAATGCGAGATAAGTTTAATAAAAAAGGAGCCGATTACATCCGATTGTAAAATTTTAACATTAGAACAAGATTGCTTTTGGACGCGATTATCGCAGCAGAACGCTTGGATTTTCTCCCTAAAAGATTCCATCCACGTAGATATTATTTGCGAAAATTCCATTAGCTCACAAGTTCTGCAAGGAACAGGAACAATGTATATCTATCCAAATTGCTATGTACGAAGCAAAGAATTCATCTTGCACGGACATAGCGTAAAAGTTTCTAAATTTAATTCTTATTTTATCCCAACAATAAACATTTCCAGTACAATATGGAATATCACGTCTTCTCCAAAGGAAACGCATATAGAAACAGATGCCCTAAAGATTATATCAAACGCGGATCTAAAGAAAGTGCTAGAATCAATTCATTCGCAAAAAGAGCAGGAATTAATTCCGCTCAATCCAATCAACAATCACCATATCCACCATTACGCACTGTCATATTTAACAGTAGCTTCTATCATCTTTATAGTCTGTGCTTATCTGTATATTAAATACAAACCGAAAGTACGCGAATCGAAAGAAATACTTCCTGAACATAAATAGGAGAGAATCAAAATTCAAAATAACTCCTGCTCCACAAAGAAAGACCACAGAAAACGTTTAACTTACAGACAATGACAAAAGGAAACGGTAACCCCTCGCTTCCTAATTTTTATCCTCCTTTATCCATCCCCATCCAAACAAAACACTACTAAAGAATTAAGGAAAAAAATAATATCTCACGTTTTTTTTTTTTTTTGATAAATGTATACATAGTTTTTTTTTATATATAAAGAAAAAATAACTATTAAAAAAAATCAATAAATACCCTTAACAAAAAAGGGATCAGTTATAAGGAAACAACAATTCCAAAAAAACAATGTACAACCAACAGGTTAATATTATATAATAGCACCACTTTAAGGAATATATTAAATAATTAAGTAGCAAGTACGCATAAATATTATAAGATAATATAAATATATAAATAGATAACGCAGATCGAAATGCGTAGGTCAAGAAAGGTCAGAAAGAAAGATTTTCTTCCAAGTAGGAATAAAACTTTCTTTTCCCCAGGGGGGAGGGATGTTGTGACTCAGGTACCTTTGCCCCGAATCACAACCATAATAACGATACATCAATATATCGTCCAATACGATATATTGATGTACCATTAATTGACCCTGAAAAAACATTTCAATTTAAATTTCATTCAAAATTTCATATAAAAATTCAAAATGCATTTAGAAATGCATTCCCACATTATAACAAAATGCAATTTAGCATAAATTGCATTTTGTTATCAGACACACATTCCACTCACACGGTATGCACACTTACCTACATACAGTGTCTTCTTACTTTTTTTCCGTATGTACTATGTACATACGTACATTACAAACTTCCTCCAATCTAATTGTATGTAATATTTCAAGACGGGCGCACAAGTGCATATCGGATTACCGTTTTGCATTGATGCATACAGCTCGCATCAAAGAACTTTTGCATTTTCTCACGTACGTTTTTTCAACGTCGTGAGAAAAGAATAAAAAGATAAAAAAGCTTTTGAAAGTGATTGTGGGTACCTGGGACCATCAAGCCCGATCCTCGAGGACTCTGTTTTTTAAACCGCCGAGAGTAAGAAGTCCGGCTCCTGGCGTTTTAGGCCAAGAAATTGATTAATTTATTAAATGATATTAAGTAATTTACGGAAAACTAACAAATTGTGAAAAGTGCTATAGGCTAATAAATGATATTAAGTAATTTATGGGAAACCTTTTGTTCAAGAAATAAACGAATAAACTAATAAAAACTGTACTAATGTTGTGACTTAGGTACCAATGCCCTAAATCACAACCATAAGGTCAATACAACAATATATTGCCCTATGCAATATATTGATGCATTACAAGTGACCCTGAAAAAGAAAAATCATTTCATTTAAAATTTCGTTTAAAATTTAAGATGCATTTAAAAATGCATTTCCATGTCATAACAAAATGCAATTTAGCATAAATTGCATTTTGTTATCAGGCAGGCAATACATTCTCACGATATGCACTGCATACTTACCTACGTACACAAGTGCATATCGGATTACGGTTTTGCATTGATGCATATAGCTCGCATCAAAAAAACTTTTGCATTTTCTCACGTACGTTTTTTCAACGTCGTGAGAAAACAATAAAAATGAAAAAAAGAGCTTTTGAAGCTATCACGGGTACCTGGGTGCAATATCGCCGACCCTCGAGGAGTTGGTTTTTAAAATCCGTCGCGGAGGTGCGCAGAAATCGAAAAGTAAAAGTTTATTAAGAAAAAGTTGCAAAAGATTTTTGGAGAAGTCGTTGTTAATAAAAAGTCTTGAAAAAATTGTAAAACAAATTATAAGGCGGATCGTCGGAAGTACTAATCGTAATAAACTGTAAAGCGTTATAAATAAGTGTATGAAAGTTGCTCGCATTGTAAAACTATAGTTGTAAACACTAGTAGTGAAAGTTCTAAGAATTGTGAACCTATAACCATAAAATAAATTCTACTGAAACTAAATAAAAAACGGAAACGTGACCCAAAATTGTTTTGTTTTCTTCCGCTAACTAAAACAAGGAATAGAAATTTCAAGAGTGTGTGCTCTCCTCTCAGAGCACGGCACACATGATAACACTAAGTGCTAAGAGGATAAACCTATCTTTTGGTTCTAAAGAATAAATCTCGACGCTGTGAGCTCTCTTCGCAGAGCACGGCCTACGTGCCAGAACTTCTGTATAAACAAAAAAAAAAAACCTTTTTTTTCTCTCAAGGAGAAAACTAATAAATTGTGAAAAGTGCTATAGATGACTGTTTTCTTCTGAATTCGAATATGGAATAAGCTTATGTTTTGGATTTTTAAAGCAAATTTCGATGGTCGTGTGCTCTACTGTATTACTCTTATATTCCACGTACTCTATCTGTTTTTTATTGGTAACCGTTTTTAAATGTAGTTCTTCTAGTGTTACATTTCTGAATTGTTTTGTAAAATTTACGTACGTAATTGGTACCATTACACTATCCAAACATTTTTCAACATAACTTTTAAATGAGTATTGTTCTATTTTTATTTCACAATTACTGAATCTAATTACATTGTTACCTTTTACAGCTAGATCTCGACCTGTACTAATACAATTTTGATACAGTATTGTTTGGGGTAGGTTCTTCAAAATAATAAGATTATCAAATATTTCCTCGATTGTGGTTACATTGTTATATCTAAATGTGCAAATATTATCTTTGTTTAACAAATTTCGAATACAATAGTTATTATATAACTTTAGATCTTTCTTTACCAGGATTCCTTCAACGTTATTATAAACGCTATCTTTTTGCATTATTATTTCGACATTATCCGTATCCAATTGTTCAAAATTGCTATTTGGGAATGGCACCACTATAGCTTTATAATATTTTCCATTATTAAATTTTGGAATACCGATTGCAAAAACTAATAAATTTCCATTGAACATAATGCAATTGCGAATGAATGGGATGATCTCCGCTGTTATTTTGTACTTGTCTACCTCTTCGTCCGTAAGAATGTCATGTGCTAAGACGTTCAGTTTACTAAGTAAGATAATGTCTGTAAGTTTTTCTATCTGTTTATTTAGTGTTGAAATGTCAGAGTATAACTGTAAGGTCTATCCTGATTTATTTTGTAGATAGACCAGTTTATTAGCCTCCCTGGTTATACTAGATAGATAGATATTCAGTTCTCTCTGTTGCTTTTTTTTCTAAGTTTTCCAAGTCTTCGGCATCGTCATTATCCATGGTTCCTGCTATTATTTTGAATCCTTTCCCTAGTATGTTCAACAGTCCGCGTTTGTTTCTATGACTTTTGGAAACCTGTGGTATCACCATTCTAAAATTATGTCTTAGTAACTTCAGTTCTTTGTTTAGTAATCTTAGGTTGATATCAGTTATCTCTAGGTTCAAGGAGTTAACATTAGCTTCGATTAATTTAATTATTTCCTCATATTAGATTAAGTTGACGATGTGTAAAATTTTTGTGAATGATTCGAAGACTTCTTTCTCTTCCAATTGAAAGAGTGTATACCCATTCTCTGTGTTAATGCGGACTATCTCCATCATCTGCGTAGATGTTGGTACGATGGCCATTAGCAGAGGAAGGATTAGAAACATCCTGAGATGATAAAATCGAATTTTGATGTCTGTATCTGCGTTTTAACTGATTTTCGATGGATGTATTTTATATTTCGCCTATTACTTGTATCTATGACGTGACGATTTTCTAACCTGTACTTATTCAATTTCTTATATTTCGGTTTGTTTTTTGCGATCTCCCTGTTAGTTACTATGTTTTTATTGAGCTGATAGCTTTCGTCCCTATTCTTATTCAATTGATTTATCCTCCTAACTTTGTCTTCTTTAAATTTATCCGATAAATTTTCAATTTCGCTTTTGTCAAGATTTTTTGTAATAAAGTCGATTGGACGTAGTTTTGTGGTAGAATGTATTGCGCTATTGTAGATCGTAATTATCTCATGTAGCTTTTCCTCCAAGTCTTTGTCAATGCTTGATCTATCAACTTCCATCACTCTTAAATGTTCATTTAATGTACCGTGTAATCTTTCTACGTCCGAGTTGCCGGTGTTATTATGTGCTGTAGTTTCGTGCGTATCTATCTGGATCTCCCTCAGGAATAATCCTACTGCGTTATGCAGCATACATCTCTCATTGCCGTAGACTAGTTTATTCATCTTACCCAGAAATCGAATTCTTTCTTTCAGTGCCTTCAGGATAGATATCCAGGTTCTGTCATTTAACTTATGTATCGTGGCGTATTTTGTAAATTTTTCTATAGTAGTGAGATACATAATATTTCTATTCGGACACCAAATATCCATGTGAACTATGTCGTTAAATTTTGTAGGGGTTTCATAGATTTGAAATGGGATTTTCATAGGTCTGCGATCAAACTTTGCCAATTGACAGATTTCACAGTTATTTATAAATTTGCCTATTAGTCTTAGCATATCTGTATAGAAATATTTGGTCTTTAATTCGAGAAATACCTCGTTTATACCACGGTGTTTATTTCTTAAATGCTCTTCTTTAATTAATGTAATAATTTCATTTTTATCTGCGATATTAATTAATTTAATGTTAGATTTATACAATTTGAATTTTTTATTATTTGGGAAATATTTGACATAAGTGTCTTGAAATTTAACAAATAAATCGTTGTCTTTGCAATACATGTACATCACACCTTTATCTATTAGAACCCTATTCATCACCTCTAATAGATTCGAATTTTTGCCGACTGTGATATGATTTTGGCATTTTCTATGTATGATTTTAGTTATAAATTTTTCTTTATCCCCATACATATTCTAGGTAGATCTGGTTTTTGTAAATGTTTATGCATTTTTCTATAATACTAATATGCTCTGTACTATCGTTTAGTCCGCTATGCGTGGTATAGGCTGTAGACATGACTTCGACGTCAATGCTACTACTATCACCTACTTCATTATTTAGAATTACGCCGTTTTTGCTACAAATGCTTGAAAGTGTGACTTCATCGTCATCATTTCCATCATTTTTATTAATATACCTACTAAGACCGTCGGCGACATTGTTTTGTTTTCCCTTTAAGTAAATTATTTCAAAATCATATTCGTTCAGCATTAGCTTCCATCTCTGCAGTTTCATGTTAGGTTCTTTTATGTTGTTTAGCCAGATGAGAGGCTTATGGTCTGTGCGAATGATGAATTTTCTACCATATATGTAGGTAGGTACGGAAGTATTTTACAGACCATACGATCGCGAGCAATTCTTTTTCAATCGTAGAATACTTTGTTTCGTGATCTTTTAAAGTATGAGAGGTGTAACACACAGGGTGGCTGCCCTGACTCAAGACTGCTCCAATTGCATTCTGTGATGCATCGGTTGTTAACGTAAAAGTTTTGCTGAAATCGGGGTCACTCATGAACAATGTTTTCAATTTATTAAAGGCCTCGATGTATTCTTCGTCATTTACGTTAACTCGCATATTTTTTTTCAAATATTTGATCATGGGATATGCTACTCGGGAATAATCTTTCACGAATTTCCTATAGTAGCCCGTGATTCCTAAGAATTGTTTAATTTCTTTTGTACTCGTAGGTAATTTCATCGATTTGATAGACTTTGTCTTTTTATCGTCGTGTTTAATCCCGTTATTTGTTATTATATGTCCTAAATAGTTTGTAGATATTTCAGCACTTATCAACTTGGATTCTCAAATTGCATTCACGCAATCTTTGAAATATTTTCTTTAATGAGTCTAGGTGTTCGATGAAACTAGTGGAGAAAACGAGAATGTCGTCAAGATAAACGACACAGATTTTTCCTACAAAATCTTTTAATACGTTGTTGATAAGTCTTTGAAAAGTTGCCGGAGCATTTTTGAGACCAAACGGCATCCTAGTGAATTCATAATGACCATTTGCTGTCGAAAATGCTGTCTTGGCGCTATCATTTGGATCTACTTCGATCTGGTGAAAGCCTTTCGCCATATCTAAAGTTGTAAAGTAATTGTATTTGCCTAATTTATCAAAAAGATCGTCGATGTTTGGGATAGGGAATCTATCGTTTATCGTTTGCTCGTTTAGCTTCCAGTAGTCTATGACTATGCGCCACTTTTGTTTTCCATCATTATCAATTTTTTTGGGTACGATCCAAAGTGGAGAGTTATATGGGCTACTGCTTGGAACAATAATTTTTTGTTCGAGCATTTCCTTGATTTGCCTATCAACTTCATCGCGATGAATTTCGGGGTACCTGTATAGTTTACTGTAAAACGCAGTATCGTTTTTTGTAATAATTTTATGCTTTATTTCGCCCGTGAATGATAAATGGTCGCCATCTTTGTAAAATATGTCTTCATAAGAGTGTAAAAGATTTTTTAATTTAAAAGCGTCGCTTGCGTTCAAATGACCTGCGACGATTCCTTCAGAAAAATTATTTTTATTTGTTTCGTTGATAAATACGTTTAGTTTTGTTATAGCAATTATTTGCGTACATTTCTTCGTTTTCGTTCAGATATATTGGAATATTAGCATCACTGGTGGTCAAAACTCTATTTTTATAGTCGATCACTGGGTTTAAATCTGTCTAAAATGTTATTTCCTAATATTCCGTCGAATTGATTGTGAAAGTAGTATTCTAAGAAATTGACAAAATAGTCTCTTTTATTAAATTCTTTGAAGAGAGGTACTTTGTATTGAATGCTCGTTTCTATGTTTCGATTTAATACTCTGAGGGTGTATGTGTTCGAAGCTATTTTCCATTTGGGATTGCATAGATGGGGGTTAATGATACTATATTCGGCGCCGGTGTCTATGATAAATTTAAGTTTCTTAATAGGCCTACGAACAACTAAATAGGGTAATTGTTTTGGCGGTTTATTAGAAAATTTTGTTGCTGGAATCTGTTTTCATTTATAGAGACGTCCATCGGTTCTGGTCTCCCGTTTTGAGTTAAATTGTTGGCATTTTGAAAATTATGATTATTTTTGCTGAATTGTGATCTATTAAAGGGTTGTCTATACTGGGGGTTCCATCTAAAATTCTGTGATTGACTACTGTGACCACCGTTATTGAAATTCTGATTGTTGTTGAAGTTTTGGTCTCGACTAAAATTGTTAGTATTATTATTTCTTCCACCATTACTATTGTTACTATTACCATTATAAGTATTATGATAGTTATTACCATTAGTATAAAACGGATTTCTTTGTATTCTGCTGTTTTGTATTTTACTACAATTATAACTCAAATATCCATTCGACTGAATGATTTCGTAGGCTTCGGTTAGTGTTGAAGGATTTCTACTAATAATGATACTCTTGACTGGTTCTGGCAACCCATGTCTGAATGAATGTAGAGCTATTCTTTGATTACTAGCGATTCGATTATTATCTCCTCCACCCTCTAAAAGACACGCGTTATTTAATCTACACAATAAGGTGTTTAACTTGTGATGAAAATTTTCGATATTGCGATAACACTATCGCACCTACATGTTCTAATTTTATCTATTAATGCGTCAACTGATGAATTTTCACCATGTCCCCTGATTAAAATTGTTTTGAGATCAATCCATGTCTCTGCGTTATTGTTAATTAATAATGTTTTCCGCGCGTCCCCTACTATTTTATCTTTTATAAGTCCTAATATTAAGCGTTTATAATCATTGTCGAAGGAGCCGAGGATTGGTATAAGACACTCAATTCTGCTGATAAAATTAATTAAGGAATTTGTTTCACCGTTAAATGATTGCACACAACTTAAGCTACTTGTTATTAGTTTGAATTTTTCAGTTATGCTTAAATTTTCCATTTTAATCACTTAACTATTTAATTTAAATTTAATTTGATTTAATTTTCCAATGAAACAATTTTAGATTATTATCTGAAAAGAAGAGCTTCTGTATATTTGTTTGTCATCTAGTTATTGAACTTGAGAAAAAAGCTTCTCTATTTATTTATCACTTAATTATGTACTAATAAAGTGATCCTAATCAATCTTGGATTCTACTGCTAATGGAAATAAAACTAAACATCAGCAGAATGTGTGTCCATGAAGATGAAATTTGATGAGCTGAAAAATATGTGCGATATGATAACTCCGTCTGGAAAATGTTGTTCTCACGATTTTGTGGGAATTATTATGTGACAACATACATTTATTTTTTATTATTATTTTTTGCATGTGGATTTTCTTTCGTCTATCTAATTTACAGGTTCTTTGTGTTTTCCCGTATATGGTATACCGATTCATGGTAAAAGTAAACGCATTTGATTGTAACGTCAAAGGTCTGATGATGCGCGAAGAAGAAATTGTTTACAGTCCGAATCTCCACTAGTAAAAAAATCTTGCTGTCGTTGGTCACAATTTTTTTTATGCCTTATCACTTTCGAGAAGCACTAAGATGAGGAAGTAATTATCCAAGGAGAGGGGTGGGGGCAGTGATGCGAATGCGTCCGGAAAGTACTAGCGGTTAAACACATCAATGGTACTAAGCAAGTAAAGGTAAGGCTTTGGAGGTTTAACCAAGGTGGTCGGGGGCGTCTGGGGCAAAGCCGGGGTTTCAACAACATCTGAGACTCCCCTCAGTTCTCTCTCTATCGATCGTTCGCCTTTCCAGCGTTGAAAATTCTCCGAGTGGATTAGAACTTGTTCGGCGCTGTTGAGGTTTTCCGTTTTTTTGCAGCATTTAATTAAATAAATTTTCTTCCTTCTAGGCTTTTAGGTTCCACCAGGAGGAGGTAGCCCTTATTGATCTTTTTTGTGTGCCTGTCTGTCCGTCTGCAGTCACGCACATGAACTTCTTCTTTATTGTCCGTCCGTCTGTCTGGTCAGATATTTTGTTTACTTTGCACAGCATTACAAGCATCAAGGGGTGTGGGTGGCAAGAACCACCCCAAGCCGGCTGATCGCTAGCGGCATATTCGCTGTGCAACCACCCACGCTAATCCCGCGATGATTTTGCAGCAAAGAGGTGTCCGATGCACTATCTATCTATATCCAGGTAAGAGTGGATATAGGCAGATCTGTACTGTATACTGTGGTATACTTGTAATTTTCCTAAGTCCTCATACAGTATTCCTGTATTGTTCAGGGGACTTATTGTGTAGGATTTCATTCGAGTTTGTCCCATTGCCAGATGGAAACACTAATATGTGCTTCATGTTCTGTAGAAAATGAAGGATAGGCTTCATTAGTCAATTAGTCATGATATATGATTTTGTGATAAGTCTAATAGGACTAAATGTAATTGTGGAATTTTGTATGATGGAAACTTATTTGCAAAAGATGTATGCACCAGTATACTACTCGTAATAGGGTTTCAAACGGTTGTTGTGTACGACAACCTTATTTTTATGGTAGTGTTTGTTGAACTGGGTACATTTATTACCACAAATGGGCCAACCCAGACTTGAGACAGTTTGTGTTTTGGGCTTTCACTTTTGAGGACGACTTTGTCTCCTAGGTGGAAAGCGAGAGGCCTGACTGTTTTGTCGTAATATGCCCTTTATCGTTGTTTGCGGCTTAATGGATTTTTACGAGCCGTGGCATATGATTTTTGTAATCTGTATTTCAGCATGTAATAATAGCTTTCGAGGTTGTAAACAGGTTCAGGATCCCGTTTTAAATTAGATGTGACATCCACTGTGAGGCCGTAAAGGCAATCCATGGGGGTTAATTTAGTGCTCTCGTGTACACTGTTATTGTACACGAATGCAGCGGTTCGCAGGAATTGATCCCATGTTTTGGGATTTTCGTCTACGATAGTACGCAGATATTCTATTAAAGGTCTATGTGCGCGCTCTGGTGTTCCATTAGACTGTGGATGGTATGCTAAAGTTTGTAACTTCTTCACCTTCAGCAGTTTGCAGACCTTCTTGAATAGCTCACTCAGGAAATTAGTTCCCTGATCGGTGACTATTCTCTTTGGAATGCGGTAGCGCGTGACAATCTCATCGAAGAAGTTTTGCGCCACCGTTACTACTTCTCCATTAGGTATGGCATACCAATCGACAAATTTGGTGAGGTTATCTTGAAAAGTAAAGATATATTTATTACGTGATATGGTCTCTTCTACTGGACCTACTATATCGAGGTAAACCTTGTGGTTGCTCTGCGATGTCCGTTATTACCATTGGCATCTTGAATTGTGGAGATGCTTTCATTGTTTGGCACGTAGGGCATTTTTTGATGTACTTTTTTATATCGCTAAGCATGTGTCTCCACCAATACTTGCGTCTTATTCTTTTATAAGGCTTAGTGACACCCTGATGGCCGCCGAAAGGAGAGTCGTGATATTTCTGTAGGATTATTTGAACTTCCTTGGGGCTCGTGATTATCTCAGGTGCCTTGATTGGACTTATATTCTGTTCAAGCGTAGCAGGGGTTCAGTGTCCGCCTCTGGGAGTTACATTTCTTTGTCTTCCGCTGCCGTGGGCTGTGTTTCAGCACTGGAGCTAGTCTTGGCCTCTTGTGCTTTCGGTTGCTGAGCTCTGGTCACGGCGAAGCAATGAGCGAGTTCCTTTGTACTACTTTCGTTTGGGGGATTATTTTCCTCCACATCAGAATCCATAGTGTGGTGGACTTGGGCGTTTACCTTTAAGGTGCTGCCTGTACGGTCTTCGTTTAATACTTGAGGAATGCGCCTTAGAGCATCAGCATAAGTATTATACTTCCCTAGTTTGTATTCGATGGTATAATAGAATTCTGATAATTTACGGTGAAATCTCACCAAACGGAAAGTTGGGTCTTTTACATTAAAGATACCTTTGAGAGGCTTGTGGTCAGTGTAGACTGTGAATGTCCTGCCTTGAAGGTAGCATCGGAAATTTCTAGTTGCCCAGACTATAGCCAATAACTCCTTTTCGATAGTGGAGTAATTTTTCTCGGCTTTGTTCAGGGTTCGGCTTGCATGGGCAATAGGCTGGTCCTTTCCCACTTCTCCTTGGGAAAGTACAGCTCCTAAAGGCTCGTTACTTGCGTTCGTTTTAAGGTTGAATGGCTTAGAGAAATCTGGTTAGAATAAAAGCGGTGGTGTTACATACAGAGCATCCATTGGCATCAGTTAAACATGTATATACATACATACATGCATCTCTGAATCGATTTCGCTTTACGCAGAATTCTAAAATTCATGCATCAATAGAGAAATGCAAACATGTAGATACGTACATACCTACAGCATTCTCATTGCATGCATAATTATAATTCCCAGTTGCAAGTATAAACATATACCTATCTACAAACATATTTGCAAGTTCAGTAAAGTCACTCGCTACTGACCTACACCAATTTCTTAATCACATAAAGAATCAAGTGAAGGCAGTGACACAATCGTCTCCGCGCAATAATTCACACGATGCAATTTGATAACCTTGCGCCAGCGGTAGAACTCAGGTGAACGAAACAATGGTTCACGATGATGTCATAATAGCAGCAAACCGGCGAACGGTCTGCGGAAGTATTTATGTATGTACATATGAAAGCGATGAATGCCGTGATGTAACAACAACAAACCGGCAAAAGCTTTGCGGAAATTAATTTATGAATGCCACAAAGAAACACTTTACGGAAATAATAACTATATACGAATAAATGCTATGAAATTAGCTTAGTAAGAAAATAGCAATAGTATTAAGTGGAAAATTGTATAAATATTCTGTGATTTTTGAATAAAGAAGTGAGTTAGTGAGTAGCACTAGTAGCAACAGAACACGAGTTGTTTCATTTACCTGGAATAAAGCTGGTAAGCTGCTCCATTCATCTATACTAGGAGTAAAGCTAGTAAGCTGCTCCATTCATCTATACTAGGAGTAAAGCTAATAAGCTGAACCGCACTGGGAGTAAAGCTAGTAAGCTGCTCCATACGCATCGCTGCTCTACCTATCTCGGGAGAAATATGTAAAAGCCCAATCATCTTGAAGGCACGTAATCTCAGTTTACCTACAGTAACCGTGCCGTGTTCCAGATCAAAAGGTGCTCATATGAGAGTACTAGAAGTACTTATGAAACTCAACAGTGGGGAATTAGAGCACTTTTAATGTTTTGGAATGCTTCTTGGCATTTCTCGGTCCAAGTGAATTTTACATCCTTTCGGAGTAAATTCGTTATTGGACGACCAATTTTGGAGAAGTCCGGAATGAACTTCCTATAGTATGGCAAGTCCTAAAAAGGACTGAGCTTTCCTTACTGTTCTAGGAGTAGGAAATGCTTGGACGGAGAACGTTTTGCTTTGGTCTGGTAATGCACCTTCGCTAGAGCATTTATGCCCTAGGTAAACAACTTCTCTTCTATAAAACTGGCCCTTCTTTGGCTGCAGTTTGCGGTTGCTTTCTGTCAATTTGTCGAAGATTTTTTTCAGTTTATCATTGTGGTCATTGAGGTTCTTTCATAAATGATGATGTCGTCAAGATAAACGAAGGCCTGTAGGCCTTGTAGGCCTATCAGAACGAAGTTCATGTGGCGTTGGAATGTAGCGGGAGCCCCTTTGAATCCGAAGGAAATACGCTTGAATTCGTAGTGGCCGTAACTAGTGCTGTTGGCCAAATCGATATGGTCAAGTATCTGGCATGACCTAGTTGGTCAAGAATATCTTCGATTCGGGGTAGCGGAAATGCAGCGCTAATTGTCTTTTCGTTTAAATTACGAAAATCAACAACTATCGACATCTAATAAGGGTGAATTCCATGGACTCTTGCTAGTTTGGACTATCCCGTTGTCTAGCATGTTCGTGGATTACTTGTCTCTGGGTCTCTGGTAATCTGTAGGTCCTTTTGGTTTATGGGCGCTTGATCTTGTATTAAGGAAATATTGCGGGTGATAGGATTTGTATATGTTAGCTTGCCACCTTTGAGATAAACGATATCATTGTACTCGTAACAGAGTTCGGATATTGAAGCTTTTTCTTCCGCGTTTAGATTTGGGTCTAGACTGAGCTCTTGGTCTAACCTGTTGACTCGCGCAGTATGTTTGGGATCTACATGATCAGGAAATAAGCATCTTATATGTTGTAAGATAGCAGTGTAGCTGTGGACTTTCTTTCTTGTTTACTTACATTACTAGATGGCAGGGAATGGGCTTCCTGCGCTTTTAATGGTTGAGTACTATGTTATATTGGTACTTCTGCTTGGTTCGAGTACTCGCACGCATTCTTGTTATGGCTTATGGGCCGTGGAAAATTGGGTTCTTAATATTAATTGACGGTGCAGCCAACTTAGCCTTCAATGAGGTCTTACGGATCTCGCACGCGTCTTTTATAGGGCTCTCGGGCCAGGTTTGATTCTTACTACTAATTTTACTAAGAGGAGGAGCCGACTTTGCCTTTAAATAGGTCTTATTGAACTCGCACACACTTTTGTTGGGGCTCTTGGGCCTCGGTCGTTTCTTAACACTATTTTTGTTGGATGGTGGAGTCGTCCTTTTCCTTAGAATAGGTCTTATTGAGCTCACACGCACCTATTGTTGGGCTCCTTATCCTTGTGGTTATCTTACATCTAACTATACTGGATGGAGGAGTCAGCTGCATTTTGCTTGTCGGCTTCTGGAGCTCGCTCGAATCTCTGATTTGGTTCTCGGGCCATGTAAAATTTTTATAACTTGTTTTATTGGACGGTGGAGTTATTGTTGCCTCTTCTCGGGTCTTACTGAGCTCGCATGCGTCTTGTATAGCGCTCTTGGACCCCTTTAGTAACGTACATCTAGGTATTTTGGAGAAAAAAGTCTTGCATGATTTCTGTTCTGTCTTAGGAAGCTCACTGATATTTGCGTTACTCGCTTGCGATTTATTCGGCTTGAGAATGTGTTGTGTATCAGTGGCCTCTCCTATTGGGATGACGGCGTAGTCATGTATAGATAGCAGTTATAATAATAAACTGGTGATGACTACTTGGAAATTGTTAATGTTGAGTATGGCAACAAGCACCGTTCTTTGCCAGTGGGAAGTTAACTGTTGGCCAGCAGGTATGCGTATTGGTTCCTCTAAAGTAACCAACTGCTGCCTCATTTCGCTGGTCTTCTGATCACCCCGACAGCTCTTTTCGCACTCCTTTAGCTCTTGTTGAACCTGGCAGGCAGCATTACTCTTTTGAGATGCCTTGGAGACACTGCATGTAGATAGCTTAACCTCATCATGTTGCATATTTTCTGTCGGTGATCTCACTTCGACTACTGGAATACAGCTTGTCCGTTTTGCATGACAGGGGATTTGTTTGCGTACAAGGAAACTTGAGTGCTTTATTCAGGCCTTCAACATTACAGTTGTTTGATGGGAAATCGTTGCCTAATAGTTCGTCATCGGAAAACCTACCAGGTTTTGTACCACCTGAAACTTGCAGGGAATTTTATTTTTAAAATTGAAGTTGCCCTTGCAATTTCCCAATGTCTTTCCGGTTCCAAAAGGGGTCTGTAAAGTCCACTACCAGTTTTGTATGGCCGTTAAGGCTTATACCCAGTGGAAGTTGCACGGTAAGGATACCGTATTCGGGCGCTTGAAGTGACCCTTTTGATTTGATTTGTGGGTTTATAGTCGAGCCGGGGAGTTTTGAGTCGACTGCATGTCGTTTCCCTGACTCCGGGCTTCCCATTTCTTCCTTTGTCGGCAGTTTTCATCTGCATGTCCTCGGCGACCTCAAAAGGTGCATTTGAGTCTTATATTAAAGACTTGAGGACCTTTCGTGTTGGGTTGTTCTTGTGTAGATCTATTGGAGAGGCGTGGAGGAACAACCTGTTGGGTCTGTTGACTTTTTATGCAATCGCGGACGTCATGTCCATAGATTTTGCAGTTTGAGCAAAAAGGGGTGTTCTTGCGCTTAAGGCAATCTGAATAAGTATGACCCTTTTGCTGACAGAAATTATACGTGATGTTTCAGACCAGTGCATCTGTATCCGATTTTCAGTGTTTGTAAATTGTCTTTGTCGTGACTGTGATGAGCCTGGGTTATTTCCATGGCGTGAAAACTGATTTGGATTTGGGGCTTGAGGTGATGCGATTATAGGTGTGGCTGGCATTTGATAATACAGAGATCTGTAGAATGCTCTCACTCGTAAATCTGGGTCTACTGGAGCCACTGGAGGAGCTTGTGCCAGAGGACTCTGGACGAATGTAGCACTTTGCTGTAATTTCTCCATATCCAGGGCTTTTTGTATGAGATATTCTAAATCACCTTCTTCCTGCGTGAGCAAATACTGACACAGATGTGGGTTAGTTACACCACTTTTTAAAGCCTTTTTCGAAAAATCCATCAGCTGTGTTTTCACAGCAGGGACTGCCTCAGCTCCTTACTTCTGTGTTGCTGCCTCGTTGCAAATCATCAACAACTGCTTCAATCTTGTAATGAAAACAGTGAGAGATTCTGACGAGTTTTGTCCGGTGGTAATCAGTTTGTTCATCAGCACGGGGATGGTGTTTTCTATTTAAACGTTCCTGTACTTCAGTAAATGAAGCAGGGGCGTCTGAAGCGAATAATTGATAGGCGTCACCTCTGAGTCTTGTAGCAAGGACCTGAATGAAAGCCACTTTTTCTTCATCATTTAGGCACTGCATAGTTTGTTTGCAGCAGCCGATGACGGTTTGTAATTCTCGTCCCAATTGTGGGGTACTTTTGCCCGAAAATAAGGGGACGAGTTGAGCTGTGAACTTGCTACTTTTGCGTAGTCCACCATTGTGTGTAGTCTATTGACTGAATATTTGAATTTGGGTGGACTAACTGGGCTTGTTTCTGGACTGGTTTCCGTTAAGGATTCTACCAGCCACTCAATCAGCACGTCTTCGGCGGTTGGTTCAGTCATTTCACTGTCACTATCACCGTCGGCACTTTCACTGTCACTTAAATTAACAATCTTATTCTTTTCTAATTCTATATTAAGTGAGCGTGTGGGTTCGGACAGCTGTTCGAGTTCGTTTCTGAACTGAACTGAACCTTCCTTAAATTTTTTAATTTGAGCGAGTCTAGTCTCGCGTTCTTTATTTGATTTGTGCTCTAATGCGTCACAGTGGGTTATAGTGAGCTTGTCCGAATCCCACGCTAATAATGATTTCAAGTAAATTTTTATAGGAAAAAGATGAATATGGAAAAATTACAACACAATTTATAAGTTACGAATCAATTTATTCCCGAGAATCGATTATTACAAAAGTTCGTACAAAACTGAATTTTAGCTTTTTGAATAAAGGTTACTTAGGGTTTCAGCGGAAACCGTCTAGACGTACAAAACAGAAATTTGTGAAAAACAAAAGTGTATGATTACATATAGAACGAGGAAATTTTATGGAAAAACAAAAGTGTTTGGTTACATTTAGAATTTATGTTGCATAAAAAATGCTTTATCAGTTAATAATGAATGGGAATAAAATTTTACAAACTGTGGGAAAAATCTTTTAAGTAAATGAAAATAAAATAAATGAAATTAATGAAATTAATATGCAATATCTGAAATTATTGATTATGTTAGGTTGTGTGTGTAGTTGGGAACGTAACTCCTCCCTTCTCAGTGTGATGCGAAAGCCATCTGAGCGATCGTCTAGTTGGTGTTGATGTACTCTGGTTGTTATAGAAGATGACTGGAGGATTTGGTACGTCTGGTCTTTTTCTCAGCCTTTTATAGATTTTATAGGTGCCGCAAATGATAATCACACCCAAACTGATGAGGAACATTGTTAAGTAAGAACGGGTTTCAGATAATTTGGTTTCATTGGATAGGATCCTGATAGCTTCCATGTACTCCATTGTCCAGTTGCTTAGTTTCTTGAGGCTTAGTTTTTCCATGACGTAGCTGCTATTGACTTCATTAATTAAGGTAGGTAAAATCTGTATTGAGTCCCAAACGGTAGCTATTTTGCTTGAGTATGTTATATTGTTAATTTTTATTGTACAGTTGTTGAAGTTGATAAGGGTTACTCCCTTTAGCGTCTTGTTTTGTATGGCAGAATCACAGGTTGTGTCATCTAGGATTGTAGTTCGGCTGATGATGAGTAGTAAATTGGGCTCCAACAGCTGTATATTTTCCTGGACTTCGTTCTCGATCAATTTACAGTTTGATTTCTTGTTGTGTATAATATTTGGTACGCATCCGTCTGCCTCTATGTCCTTCAGTGAAATTTTTTCGCAGTAATTCATATTTTCAATTGTTTGACAAGACTTATCCATATATTGATACGTGAATTTGTTTAGTAAAAGGAAGGGAGCTTTCAAATCTATGGTGTAGTTATCGTTAATGGGTAGTTCTTTTAAATGGTAAAGGGAAAAATTGTCTGTGGATAGGATAGGCATCTATATAACAAATATTAAATTAGAGCCATTATAGAAAGCTTGTAATTTGATGACTTCATAAATGTTGTCATCCGATAAAATGATAGTGTTTTGATTTCTCAATATTTCGTGAATGTAGAATACTTCTTCAGGGTGCAAAATGTGTTTTGATGTGATATCTAACTTGGCGAGGATTATTGATTCTGAAATGTCTTTCAGGTGTTCGTTTAATAGCTCAATATCATACATTAGTTGTTCAAAGTATTGATGGAGTCTAAGTTCTATATTCAATCGTTTAATTTTATTGGCTACGTTTAATTGATACTCTTGAATGTAATTTTCTAGTGTTTCTTGTTGTGCATTAATATGTGTGGATATATTATTGAATCTTTCTATCATTCTTTCGTTTAAGATTATTTGTTTGTTAAGCTGATTTTTAATATTGTTTTCATTTGTACGTAATGATTCTAAATGATTACTAATTTCCACATAGTCATTGTGGGCTGAGCTTCCAGTAATATCTTTTATGATTGTACCTAATCCATTTATTAACCCACGCTTTACTTTATATTTTGGGATGATTACGTCTAAATTATGTACCAATTGATTATATTTGCATTCCAATATTTTTGTTTTTACAGTATATTCCTTTTGGTTCCCTGTTTGATTTATTAAGTTATCTATATTTCTGCCAATAATTTCCACATTAACTTGGTATTCGGTGATATTTATTATATGCATCATTTTAGAATAATTTTCAATTAACTTGGCGTTTCCTAAATTTAAGGACAGTAATCCCTGGTTTTTGCTCAAATCCTGAATGTTTAATCGTTGTCCTTGCGCGTTGTTGGTAACCCTGAAAATTTAGGTTTCGTTTTAATCTTTTGCTTATGAACTTTTCTTTTATTTGAGATGACAGTAATTTTGTTATTTTTAATGACTTTATGTTTCATAAATTTGGGTGCTAATTTATTACGTCTGTTTTCGGATTCAAAAATTATTTCATCTGTATCAAAATCCGGTGGATCTTTCCTATTTTTATTCAACCTATTAATACTATTTTTCTTAATTTTTGAACTTCGTTCGTGTATTAAATTAGCTAATTTTTCATATTCCTTTTTATGGGCTTCTAAGGCTACTAAGGGGACAAGGTGAGTATAAGGCGTTTAATTACGTTAACGCCACATCAGGGGAGGAATTTTCCCAGGACCGTCCGTACGTGATGAAGAGTCACATCCTCCCCGAGGTGTTCCTGCACAGGCAGCTGGTAGGCATCCACTGAGGTGCTGATGGTTGCCTGACTGAATACGGCGGATCTAGAGAGGAAAACTCGATAAAACCCGCAATGCCAGGTGTAAACAATCGTGCCTATGGGATGGCACTGCGTGAGTGGGTCTTATAACGATGGGCTCCGGATACCAGGCGACCTCCGGTTTCAACCCTAGCCTTATCTCGGCATGCCGGCTCTGCTGAGATGGACCAACCTTTCCGAGCATACTCGTGGGAACAAAATTGAAAATCCCGTAAATTCTGAGGGAGGTGCACCTCTTAATGTACCAAAAACCCAATCCGGGGATCTTAGCGACCCCTACAACATCCAGGACATTGCAAATCCTTCGTCTGATGGTGATGTGATGGATACACTCCCCCTAGACGAGGAGGACCTTCTTAGGTCTCCAGATCATAGCCAACAAGACAGCGGGAACACTGAAGTTCCCATTTGCAAAGAGCGCTCTCTGGCGCGGCCAAAAAATGGTTTAAATGGCTTTTAAAGCACGGTCACACAGAAGTAGAGGCTGGAAGGATTGCTGCACTTCAGATAGATCAGCGGAATGAGGAGAGTCTAAAAAAACGGACTCGCTCTGACGACTGTTCTCCTAAAGTGGAGCAACCTAGTGCTAAACTCAGCAAAGCAGCAACGGAGAATCCTTCAAAGAAGCCCGTCTCCCTGCCTTCGCGTAAGCAGCCTTCCTATAAGGAGGTTGCAGAGATCGTTCGGGTGGGTATTCTTCCCGTCGGTTATCCTGAGGTGGCACTCAATGCGGATCAACTGAAGTCCGTACAGGGTGCCATCCTGAGAGAAATCGCGGCAAGAAAGCAAAGCCCCCTAAAACCAAGATTCCTGGCCTCCACATTTAGACCAGGGTGGCTGGTTCTTAACTGCGCCAATCAAGATACCTTGACGTGGCTGAAAGGTGTAGTTGCGGAGCTAAAGCCCTGGGAAGGAGCCAATCTTGTGATGGTCGAGGAAAGTGAAATTCCTCGCCCACAAGTCCTTGTGGGATACTTTCCAAACAGTGCTGAGGACCCCACGGATTTGATTCTCGATTACATCGAGGGTCAGAACTCGGGGTTAAAAGTGTCTGAATGGATAGTGTTGCGCAGGGTACAAAAACCCTCAGTTACAGAGCTGACTCCCACCGTGGACCATGTGTCAATGGAAGAGCTAAAGAAGGCTCAATTCGTATTTGGGTATAAATTCGGGTCTGTCCAACTAAGACCTAAGGGTGGAACAGTAAAGACTGTGTCGGAGGCTGGGGATGGCCCAAGTCAGATTAAAACTCTGGCTGACGATCCTCAGCCTTCGACATCAGGAGTCAGCAGGCCTAAACTTTTGGTCAAGGCAAAGGCGGGCGCTGGTAAAGCAGCTGGAACTGCAAAACCCAAGTCGAGGACTTCTGAAAAGAAGTCTATAGAGACTAACAAGATGCCCCCTCTTGTCCGTGCCAAACCGGACAAAAACAAAGGTCCTAGAGGATCCACCACCAAGGCTGACAGCGGCCATAAAAAACCATCTTAGTCATGGCCAATGATCACTTAAGTTGCCTTCAGATAAAGCTAAAGCGGCATCAGACGTACTTAGCAGGAGATTTGTCTCGGAGAAACTTAGTCTGGCGCTCATTCAGGAGCCCTGGGTACATCAAGGCCACATCAAAGGACTTCCCACAAAATCATGTAAGTTAATATATAGTAATGAACATGAATATCCTAGGGCAGCACTACCGCTCAACACTAAATTAAACTATATTCGTCTTACACAGTTCATCTCGAGGGACGTGGTTACAGCAGTTGTCGAGGTACCAACTTCAGGAGGTAGCCACGAGGTAGTAGTTACCTCAGCCTACTTTCCCGGAGAAGCGGATTCATTACCTCCCCCAGAGCTAAAACGGCTCATCAACTACTGCAAACGCAGAGGAAAGCACTTCATCATTGGATGCGATGCAAATGCACATCATACGCTATGGGGCAGCACGGATACCAATGCCAGGGGTGAGTACCTCTACGATTTTATATTGTATAACAATTTAGAGATACTAAATCGAGGTAATAAGCCAACCTTGGACCTAACACTTGCCAGTATGTTCATAAGTACAAAAATAAGCAGGTGGTATGTATCGAACGAGATTTCCATGTCAGATCACAGACACATCAGGTTCGATATAGATGCCACACTCAACACATGTCAGGAGTACCGAATCCCTAAATTAACTAACTGGGAACTCTATCGACAACACCTTAAGGCTGTAGTTGACTCTCCCTGCGGTAGCATTAGCACGACTGAGGAGCTAGACTCAGCCACTACGCAGCTTCAAACGGCTGTAATGACTTCATTCGAACACAGTTGCCCTCTGAAGCAAAACACTTGCAATCGGCAGGTACCATGGTGGAATTGGGAACTGAGTCTAAAAAGAAAAGAAGTCAGGAAACTATTCAACAGAGCTAAACTCTCTGGCATCTGGGGGGAATATAAAAAGCTCTAACGGAATATAACACGGAATTAAGGAGATCCAAAAGAAGAACCTGGCGGACCTTCTGCGATGGCATATATCAAATACCCGCAGCTATCAGGCTCCATAAGGTACTTTCGAAGGATCACACGAATGGTATAGGAACACCTCAAAAAGAAGATGGGAACTACACCGAGAGTTGCGATTAAACAGTCAGGCTCTTATTAGAAACTCACTTTCCCGACTCTCTCACTCCCGACCAAGGAATAATAGCTCCAGACCTGATTGAGGAGTACAAGTACGGAGTCTCTAACAGGAGCAAAAGCCTCGCGGGAAGAATTTTCACTCCTAACAAGGTTAGATGGGCCATTGAAACATTTAAGCCCTTTAAATCTGCTGTAGAAGACGGCATTTTTCCCGCCTTACTACAGCAAGGTGTTGAAGAAATACTCTTTCCACTACAAAAATTTTTTCGAGCCAGTTACGCTCTAGGGTACGTTCCCCAATGTTGGAGAGACGTCAGGGTGGTATTTATACCAAAAGCAGAAAAAAGAGCTAGTTCTCTAGCTAAATCGTTCCGACCCATCAGCCTCTCCCCATTTCTGCTTAAGTCCATGGAAAAAATTCTAGACCTACGCATTCGAAGTGAAATTCTGATTAAATCACTACTTCATTCTAAGCAGTTCTCGAAAAACCGCTCGAAGCAAAAGAGGTGGCTTTATGTGCATTTGCGGACATAGAAGGAGCCTTCGATAATACCTCCTTCCATGCAATTAAATCAGCTGCCGAGGATAAAGGCTTTGAGCCCTCCACGGTAAACTGGATAGACTCCATGCTTAGAAGCAGGAGGATAACCACAACTCTAGGGAACTGCTCTGTCACGATCACCGCAGCAAAAGGCTGCCCACACGGAGGAGTTCTCTCTCCACTCTTATGGTCGATCGTGATTGATGATCTGCTAGAGAAGTTGACCAGTTCGGGTTTTAATGGCTAAGGCTACGCGGATGACCTAGTAGTTACAATACGGGGTAAGCATGATCAAGTCATATCCGACCTCATGCAAATAGCCCTCTCCAAAGTCCGCACGTGGTGTCTAAACAAAGGCCTTAGCAAAAACCCCAACAAAACGGTTATCAGTAGATAAGCTATGCCGGTTCTGGCCCACTTTTTTAACTTCCAGGATTCCGCCACAGATGGCGCCACCGTCGCTAGGTGGTTTGAGCCCGTGCTAAATGTAGGGTTGTGTCTTGGTTGTATTGGTTTGCGTCTTGGATACAACATTTCGCCTTGGATGCACCATGTGTTGCGCCTAAATGTAGGCTTTTGGTTTCATTGAGTCTCGACTGCGCCCTAGCGGGATTAATCGGTACTACCGAGATGTATCATTTGATCTTGACTGCACCCTAGCGGCATTAGCCGGTACTAACAGCATGCTCCCGTACTACGGTTTCCTTAAATAGATATGTGGTGCGCCTAAATGTAGGCTTTTGGTTTTGAACTAATATTAGTAATAATTAAAATTGACGCTAGGAAATTTTTGTTCATGCCAATGGATTCTAGATGGATGGGGTGGGGTTATTAGGGGGGACGAAATTTTCATCAGAAATCCTCTACGGGCTCTGGTTTTCGAGATATTAGCGATTTTACCTTTTCAGATATAGTTAATATTATTAACAATTCAAGCTACCTAGAATAGTTTTGTTCATGCCAATAGATTCTAGAAGGTGTTAGAGGGGCGAGGGTTAGAGGGGGAACGAAATTTTCATCAGAAATCCTCTACGGGCTTTGGTTTTCGAGATATTAGCGATTTTACCTTTTTAGATATAGTTAATATTAGTAATAATTCAAGTTTTTTTGCTCATGGGGGTGCTGCGTCTAAATGTAGGCTTTGTTCAGCATCATTCGAATTTCACAACATGACATCACCATGAACAGATTCTAGAAGATGTCAGTGAGCCGATACTACCAGCATGCTCCGGTACTACGGCTTTGGATGTGTGGTACGATTCTTTTGGAAGTTTTTTGCTTCACTTTTGGCCCACACGTGGCAGCATGCTACGGTTTTGGGAAGTCTTTTGCTTCACTTTTGCCCACACGTGGCAGCATGTTACGGTTGTGGGAAGTATTTGCTTCACTTTTTTGGATGTGTGGTGCGCCTAAATGTAGGCTTTTGTTGTTTTCAAGTGTTGCGCCTGGTTTTGAATTAATATTAGTAATAATTGATTTTTCTTGAGCGCCTAAATGTAGGCTTTTGGTTTTGAACTAATAATTAAAGTTAATAGTGGGAAATTTTTGTTCATGCCAATGGATTCTAGAGGGGTGGTATGTGGGGGGGGGGGGGGGGGGGGGGGGGATAAATAGAGGGAGGGGGGGATAAAAAGAGGGAGGGGGGGTAATGAAATTTTCATCAGAAATCCTCTACGGGCTCTGGTTTTCGAGATATTAGCGTATTAATATTTCAAGTTATTTTTGCTCATGGAAATGGATTCTTGGTGGTGTGGGGTGGGAGGGGGGAACGACATTTTCATCAGAAGTCCTCTACGGGCTTTGGTTTTCGAGATATTAGCGACATCTGTTTGGGCGCAAACGCCATTTCTTGAGTAAGGTACCCTAGCGGCCTTAGCCGGAACTACCAGCATGCATTAGCGGGAGAGTTCTAGATATTGGCATGACGTCATCATGGTTGTGCTGTTTTCAAATCCCGCACGTTTTCTTCGCAGGGAAGTTGTAGATATCAGCATCATTCGAATTTCACAACCTTAACAAATTATTATCTTGGGGGTGCGTGCAGAGAAAAATCACAGTTGCTCTTTCGAGTGCAAACACCATTTCTTGAGCAAGGTCCCCTGGTGGCATTAGTCGGTACTACTCCAGCATAGGGAAATAACATAGGATTTTGATTTTGTTTCTGAAGTTCGCTTATTTTTCATCTCGAATCTTGGGGATACGAGACCACTTTGGGGATACGAGACCACTTTTAGCGCTCTCCAGCATAGGGAAATAGCATAGGATTTTGATTTTGTTTCTGAAGTTCGCTTATTTTTCATCTCGAATGGTCCCCTGGTGGCATTTGCTGGTACTACCAATTTTTGTTCATCTCGGGCTTGGGGATACGAGATCACTTACAGCACTCTCCAGCATAGGAAAATAGCATAGAATTTCGATATTTCTTGAGTAAGGTTACCTAGCCGCATTAGCCGGAACTAATAGCATGCCTTGGTTTTGCTGTTTTCTTTTATTAGCGGGGAAGAGCTAGATATCAGCATGGCGTCATCTTGGTTTTTATTGAAAAGTCACAGTTGCTTTTTTGAGTCCAAACACCATTTCTTGAGCAAGGTCCCCTGGTGGCATTTGCTGGTACTACCTATGTTGTTCATCTCGGGTTCGGGGATAAGATATCACTTAAAGCACTCACCAGCATAGGATTTCGATATTTCTCGAGTAAGATTACCTAGCGTCATTAGCCGGAACTACTAGCATGCCTTGGTTTTGCTGTTTTCTTTTATTAGCGGGGAAGTGCTAGATATCAGCATGGCGTCATATTGGTTTTGGGGAAATAGCATAGAATTTCGATATTTCTTGAGTATGGTTACCTAGCGGCATTAGCCGGAACTAATAGCATGCCTTGGTTTTGCTGTTTTCTTCTCGAAAGAGAGGGAGGGGGGGGGGTAATGAAATTTTCATCAGAAATCCTCTACGGGCTCTGGTTTTCGAGATATTAGCGTATTAATATTTCAAGTTATTTTTGCTCATGGAAATGGATTCTTGGTGGTGTGGGGTGGGAGGGGGAACGAAATTTTCATCAGAAGTCCTCTACGGGCTTTGGTTTTCGAGATATTAGCGACATCTGTTTGGGCGCAAACGCCATTTCTTGAGTAAGGTACCCTAGCGGCCTTAGCCGGAACTACCAGCATGCATTAGCGGGAGAGTTCTAGATATTGGCATGACGTCATCATGGTTTTGCTGTTTTCAAATCCCGCACGTTTTCTTAGCAGGGAAGTTGTAGATATCAGCATCATTTGAATTTCACAACCTTAGCAAATTATTATTATTATTGGGTCTTGGGGGTGCGTGCAGAGAAAATTCACAGTTGCTCTTTCGAGTGCAAACACCATTTCTTGAGCAAGGTCCCCTGGTGGCATTAGTCGGTACTACTTCAGCATAGGGAAATAACATAGGATTTTGATTTTGTTTCTGAAGTTCGCTTATTTTTCATCTCGAATCTTGGGGATACGAGACCATTTTGGGGATACGAGACCACTTTTAGCGCTCTCCAGCATAGGGAAATAGCATAGGATTTTGATTTTGTTTCTGAAGTTCGCTTATTTTTCATCTCGAATGGTCCCCTGGTGGCATTTGCTGGTACTACCAATTTTTGTTCATCTCGGGCTTGGGGATACGAGATCACTTACAGCACTCTCCAGCATAGGAAAATAGCATAGAATTTCGATATTTCTTGAGTAAGGTTACCTAGCCGCATTAGCCGGAACTACTAGCATGCCTTGGTTTTGCTGTTTTCTTTTATTAGCGGGGAAGTGCTAGATATCAGCATGGCGTCATTTTGGTTTTGGGGAAATAGCATAGAATTTCGATATTTCTTGAGTATGGTTACCTAGCGGCATTAGCCGGAACTAATAGCATGCCTTGGTTTTGCTGTTTTCTTTTCGAGTCCATAAACCATTTCTAGAGCAAGGTCCCCTGGTGGCATTTGCTGGTACTACCTATGTTGTTCATCTCGGGTTCGGTGATAAGATATCACTTACAGCACTCACCAGCATAGGATTTCGATATTTCTCGAGAAAGGTTACCTAGCGGCATTAGCCGGAACTACTAGCATGCCTTGGTTATGCTGTTTTCTTTTATTAGCGGGGAAGTGCTAGATATCAGCATGGCGTCATCTTGGTTTTGGGGAAATAGCATAGAATTTCGATATTTCTTGAGTAAGGTTACCTAGCGGCATTAGCCGGAACTAATAGCATACCTTGGTTTTGCTGTTTTCTTTTATTAGCGGAGAAGTGCTAGATATAAGCATGACGTCATCTTGGTTTTGCTGTTTTCAAGTGCTGTTGTAGATATCAGCATCATTCGAATTTCACAACATGATATCACCTTGGCTTTATGTTTTCTTAGCAAATTATTATTATTATTGGGTCCTGCGGGTGCGTGTATTGAAAAGTCACAGTTGCTTTTTCGAGTCCAAACACCATTTCTTGAGCAAGGTACTCTGGTGGCATTTGCTGGTACTACCTATGTTGTTCATCTCGGATTCGGGGATGCGATATCACTTACAGCACTCACCAGCATAGGATTTCGATATTTCTCGAGTAAGGTTACCTAGCGCCATTAGCCGGAACTACTAGCATGCCTTGGTGAAAATGTTTAGGTTTTATGTTTTTAAATGTACTTTACTAGCAAAAAATTAAAGCTGTTATAAGAGCTGTTTTAAATCTGTTAATCTGTTATCAGAGCTGTTTTGAAAGCTGTTAAGCTGTTATCAGAGCTGTTTAAAAGCTGTTAAGCTGTTATCAGAGCTGTTTTAAAAGCTGTTAAGCTGTTATCAGAGCTGTTTGAAAAACTGTTAAGCTGTTATCAGAGCTGTTTAAAAGCTGTTAAGCTGTTATCAGAGCTGTTTTAAAAGCTGTTAAGCTGTTATCAGAGCTGTTTGAAAAGCTGTTAAGCTGTTAGCAGACCTATTTGAAAAGCTGTTAAGCTGTTATCAGAGCTATTTTAAAAGCTGTTAAGCTGTTATGAGAGCTGTTTGAAAGCTGTTAAGCTATTATCAGAGCTGTTTTAAAAGCTGTTAAGCTGTTATCAGGGCTGTTTGAAAAGCTGTTAAGCTGTTATCAGAGCTGTTTGAAAAGCCGTTAAGCTGTTACCAGAGCTGTTTAAAAGCTGTTAATCTGTTATCAGAGCTGTTTGAAAAGCTGTTAAGCTGTTATCAGAGCTGTTTGAAAGCTGTTAAGCTATTATCATAGCTGTTTTAAAAGCTGTTAAGCTGTTATCAGGGCTATTTGAGAAGCTGTTAAGCTGTTATCAGAGCTGTTTGAAAAGCTGTTAAGCTGTTATCAGAGCTGTTTAAAAGTTGTTAAGCTGTTATCAGAGCTGTTTTAAAAGCTGTTAAGCTGTTATCAGAGCTGTTTTAAAAGCTGTTAACCTGTTATCAGAGCTGTTTGAAAACCTGTTAAGCTGTTATCAGAGCTGTTTGAAAAGCTGTTAAGCTGTTATCAGAGCTATTTGAAAAGCTGTTTATCTGTTATCAGTTGAATAAAATGAAGGCCATATATAAAATATCATTTATTAAAAATTAAAAAGTATTAACATATAACTCTTAGTGTACCATTCTATTTCACATCTTATAATCCTATGGGACCGAGCTGTAATCTCGATGTTAGATGTAATCAAAATTTCCTCTGCCTGTCGTTGAAATCAACATCTGCCTACAGCGCATGTTTCCATGATCCTTTATGAGCCCTCCAAGTATACAAAATGAGAATTTCTAGTGCTATGTTAAATCGCACTTCTTAAGGCATGCTTCGCAATTACTTTGTGTTTGATAGAATTTATATAGCCTCACAACTTCTTTTAGGCATCTAGCAACACCAAAACATTCACATGTATCTGGTCCATCCGTTGAATCATCACTTGACCAAGGGCAGCTTATATAGTGCTCACCAAATTTTGAGTCAACTTTTTCAATATTTTCATATAATTTTAAAAAGTTATAGCATTTTTGGATTTGTTTCTTATGCTCATCGAGTAAGATGTTATTATATTCTCTTAAAAACTCCTCAATATCCATCTTAACAGTCCAACATTCGGGATGATACTAACCACTAACCAAATTCTCATGCAAATTTCTTTTCCTTTTTTAGATTATTATTAGATTTTGTATAGAACAAACTGCCACCAAATTTTTATAGCCTTTCATTTTGCTGCTATCTATTTTCAGATATTATAGAATGTGATTTCATCTAGAACATATTAATTTATATAACGTTTATATACGGTTTATATAAGGTTTATAAGGAAATGCAGTTATCAGATTCTTGTAAAATTTTCTTCCGCCTGTAAGATTACGTATGGGACATACAGTTACAAGAAATCTTCTTCTTTACTGTTTACTCACAGTTAATTATAATCTTCCATACAACTTGCAATACTCACCAGCCAAGTGATTTATTGACAAGTCTTGTTTATTCACTTTCATTAATAGTAAGAAAAATTAGGCCCACCACACCAATATTCCGAAGATAAAATTACCATATTCTTATCGAAGGCTCAAGAAATGGTGTTTGGACTCGAAAAAGCAACTGTGACTGTTCAATACACGCACCCGCAGGACCCAATAATAATAATAATTTGCTAAGAAAACATAAAGCCAAGGTGATATCATGTGAAATTCGAATGATGCTGATATCTACAACAGCACTTGAAAACAGCAAAACCAAGATGACGTCATGCTTATATCTAGCACTTCTCCGCTAATAAAAGAAAACAGCAAAACCAAGGCATGCTATTAGTTCCGGCTAATGCCGCTAGGTAACCTTACCCCAAAACCAAGATGACGCCATGCTGATATCTAGCATTTCCCCGCTAATAAAAGAAAACAGCAAAACCAAGGCATGCTAGTAGTTCCGGCTAATGCCGCTAGGTAACCTTACTCGAGAAATATCGAAATCCTATGCTGGTGAGTGCTGTAAGTGATATCTTATCCCCGAACCCGAGATGAACAGCATATGTAGTACCAGCAAATGCCACCAGGGGACCTTGCTCAAGAAATGGTGTATGGACTCGAAAACACTTCGCCGCTAATAAAAGAAAACAGCAAAACCAAGGCATGCTAGTAGTTCCGGCTAATGCCGCTCGGTAATCTTACTCGAGAAATATCGAAATCCTATGCTGGTGAGTGCTGTAAGTGATATCTTATCCCCGAACCCGAGATGAACAACATAGGTAGTACCAGCAAATGCCACCAGGGGACCTTGCTCTAGAAATGGTGTATGGACTCGAAAAGAAAACAGCAAAACCAAGGCATGCTATTAGTTCCGGCTAATGCCGCTAGGTAACCATACTCAAGAAATATCGAAATTCTATGCTATTTCCCCAAAACCAATATGACGCCATGCTGATATCTAGCACTTCCCCGCTAATAAAAGAAAACAGCAAAACCAAGGCATGCTAGTAGTTCCGGCTAATGACGCTAGGTAACCTTACTCGAGAAATATCGAAATCCTATGCTGGTGAGTGCTGTAAGTGATATCTTATCCCCAAACTCGAGATGAACAACATAGGTAGTACCAGCAAATGCCACCAGGGGACCTTGCTCAAGAAATGATGTTTGGACTCGAAAAAGCAACTGTGACTTTTCAATAAAAACCAAGATGACGCCATGCTGATATCTAGCACTTCCCCGCTAATAAAAGAAAAGAGCAAAACCAAGGCATGCTATTAGTTTCGTCTAATGCGGCTAGGTAACCTTACTCAAGAAATATCGAAATTCTATGCTATTTTCCTATGCTGGAGAGTGCTGTAAGTGATCTCGTATCCCCAAGCCCGAGATGAACAAAAATTGGTAGTACCAGCAAATGCCACCAGGGGACCATTCGAGATGAAAAATAAGCGAACTTCAGAAACAAAATCAAAATCCTATGCTATTTCCCTATGCTGGAGAGCGCTAAAAGTGGTCTCGTATCCCCAAAGTGGTCTCTTATCCCCAAGATTCGAGATGAAAAATAAGCGAACTTCAGAAAAAAAATCAAAATCCTATGTTATTTCCCTATGCTGGAGTAGTACCGACTAATCCCACCAGGGGACCTTGCTCAAGAAATGGTGTTTGCACTCGAAAGAGCAACTGTGAATTTTCTCTGCACGCACCCCCAAGACCCAATAATAATAATAATTTGCTAAGGTTGTGAAATTCGAATGATGCTGATATCTACAACTTCCCTGCTAAGAAAACGTGCGGGCTTTGAAAACAGCACAACCATGATGACGTCATGCCAATATCTAGAACTCTCTCGCTAATGCATGCTGGTAGTTCCGGCTAAGGCCGCTAGGGTACCTTACTCAAGAAATGGCGTTTGCGCCCAAACAGATGTCGCTAATATCTCGAAAACCAAAGCCCGTAGAGGATTTTTGATGAAAATTTCGTTCCACCTCTAACCCTCGCCCCTCTAACACCTTCTAGAATCTATTGGCATGAACAAAACTATCCTAGGTAGCTTGAATTGTTAATAATATTAACTATATCTGAAAAGGTAAAATCGCTAATATCTCGAAAACCAGAGCCCGTAGAGGATTTCTGATGAAAATTTCATCCCCCCCTAATACCGCCACCACAACCATCTAGAATCCATTGGCATGAACAAAAATTTCCTAGTGTCAATTTTAATTATTACTAATATTAGTTCAAAACCAAAAGCCTACATTTAGGCGCACCACATATCTATTTAAGGAAACCGTAGTACGGGAGCATGCTGGTAGTACCTGCTAATGCCGCTAGGGTGCAGTCAAGACCAAATGACACATCCCGGTAATACCGATTAATCCCACTAGGGCGCCGTCGAGACTCAATGAAACCAAAAGCCTACATTTAGGCGCACCACATATCTATTTAAGGAAACCGTAGTACGGTAGCTTGCTGGTAGTACCTGCTAATGCCGCTGGGGTGCAGTCAAGACCAAATGACACATCCCGGTAATACCGATTAATCCCACTAGGGCGCCGCCGAGACTCAATGAAATCAAAAGCCTACATTTAGGCGCAACACATATCTATTTAAGAAAATCGTAGTACGGGAGCATGCTGTTAGTACCGGCTTATGCCGCTAGGGTGCAGTCAAGATCAAATGATACATCTCGGTAGTACCGATTAATCCCGCAAGGGCGCAGTCGAGACTCAATGAAACCAAAAGCCTACATTTAGGCGCAACACATGGTGCATCCAAGGCGCAATGATGTATCCAAGACACAAACCAGTACAAACAAGACACAACCCTACATTTAGCACGGGCTCAAACCACCTAGAGATGGTGGCGCCATCTGTGGCGAAATCCTGGAAGCTAAAAAAGTGGGCCAGAACCGGCATAGCTTATCTACTGTTATCGTTCCATTCACAAGAAGATCGAAGCTTTCACTAACGGCTCCTCTTCTTGATAATACGAAATTGATATTTTCAGACGAAGTCAAATATCTGGGGATAACCCTAGATAAGAAACTTACCTGGAATTCGCATCTGTAGGCTGAGGCTCTGCTTCAAAAAACCCAGCAACTTGCCTGTCTAGGAATAACTGGTGCCATGAGAACCTGTCCTGCAGCAGCTATGGAAGCCTTATTAAACCTTGCACCCCTGCATTTGCAGGTGAAAAAGTAAGCGATCTCCAGTGCTATTAGAGTACAAACGGAGAAACAGTTAAGCCAGGCGATCTGGTTGGTCATTTAAGTATCTTAAAACAGATATGCTTCGAGCAAGTGACGACAATATCTGATATAATCACACCCAGAGTGGATTTTGTAAGACCACTCCATGTGGTTCTTGGAGACCGACAACAATGGCGCTCCACTAAACCGTCCTTCTAACAAGGATCGATGGTGTGGTATACAGACGTTTCAAAAACAAACAGTGGGTTCGGATTGGGGGTATACGGCCCCAAATGCCATATATCAAAGGCTCTAGGTTCTACCACTACCGTATTCCAAGCCGAGGTATTGGTGTTGAGTTTATTAATGTACTTCTAGTACTCTCATCTGAGCACCTTTTGATCTGGAACACGACACGGTAATTACACTACGTGCCGTCAAGATGATTGGGCGTTTTCCTTGATTGTCCCGAGATGGGTAGAGCAGCGATGCGTATGGAGCAGCTTACTAGCTTTACTCCCAGTACGGTGCAATGGAGCAGCTTATTAGCTTTACTCCTAGTATATGAGAATGGAGCAGCTTACTAGCTTTACTCCTAGGTACCGATGAATGGAGCAGCTTACTAGCTTTACTCCTAGGTAAGTGAAACAACTCGTGTTCTGACTAACTCACTTACTGACTTCTTTATTCCAAATCACAGTTTATTTATACATAATTCTTGACTTAATATTATTGCTTTTTCTTATACATTGCGCTAAGTATAAGTACTTGTAATTTTAATTTCATCACGGCATTCGTATATACATAATTATTAACTTCCGTAAAGCGGTTCTTTATGTCGTTTACACATTAATTTCCGCAAAGTGTTTCTTTGTGGTATTCATAAATTAATTTCCGCAAAGCTTTTGCCGGTTTGTTGTTATTACATCACGGCACTCATCGCTTTAACATGTACATACATAAATACTTCCGCAGACCGTTCGCCGCTTTGCTGCTATTGTGACATCATCGTGAACCATTGTTTCGTTCACCTGAGTACTACCGCTGCTGGCGCAAGGTTATCAAATTGCATCGTGTGAATTCTTGCGCGCAGGGGATTGTGTCACTGCCTTCACTTGTTTCTTTATATGATTAAGAAATTGGTGTAGGTCAGTAGCGAGTGACTTGACTGAACTTGTAAATATGTTTGTAGATATATGTATGTTTATACTTGCAGCTGGGAATTGTAATTCCGCATGCAAAGATAATGCTGTAGGTATGTACATATCTACATGTTTGCATTTCTTTATTGATGCATGAATTTTAGAATTCTGCGTGAAGCGAAATCGGTTCAGAGATGCATGCATGTATGTATATACATGTTTAATCGATGCTCTGTATGCAACAAATCTCCCCCTTTTTAAAAAAATGTGTTATTCTTGGGAGAGGAATAACGCATTAAAAAAAATTAACTTGGTAGCTTGGGAAAAAGAAAAATATTTACTTGAAACTTTTGTATGTATATACGTAATGCTGAGATGAGTACATGTGGTGTTCAGCTGTATTAAAAAGAACCAAGCTTATCTAAGCGAGGGTTAATTTGTATTAGCTTAACTGTATTTTGTACTTATTTATTTATTTATATATATATATATTTTTTTTTTTATAACTATTTTATGTCTACTATTTATGAGTACAATAATTTATATACATTTTTGGTACAATAATATTTTTTTATTATAAGTAAAAATTCGTACTATATGTGTGAATACATATTTTATGGTACTATTATTCTTATGTTCTATATGTGTAATTACATATTTATTTTTATTAGCACTATATGTGTGAATACATTTTTTTTTTTTGCTATTAGTACTATATGTGTGGGTACATATTTTTTGGTACTATTATTGTTATGTTTTATATGTGTAATTACATATTTATTTTTATTAGCACTATATGTGCGAATACATTTTTTTTTTGCTATTAGTACTATATGTGTGGGTACATATTTTTTGGTACTATTATTGTTATGTTTTATATGTGTAATTACATATTTATTTTTATTAGCACTATATGTGCGAATACATTTTTTTTGTTTTGCTATTAGTACTATATGTGTGAGTACATATTTTTTGGTACTATTATTGTTATGTTTTATATGTGTAGTTACATATTTATTTTTATTAGCACTATATGTGCGAATACATATTTTTTGCTATTTATAAAATTTAACTTAACCCTATTTATACATTTATAAATTATTTATATTGATTTATTAATGATATATGTACATGTAAAAAGTGTGTAGTAATTGAATTCACCATTGAGATGTTTGTTTTGGCTATGCAGAATGGAATTACACTACCTGTAAATGGCGGGTGCGTGGAATTGATTCAGATTCGACACGGCTTAGTGTTTGTGGAAGAGGTGGTGGTGGAGGAATAGGTAAATGTTGTCTATTACCTGCTTGTTGCTGATGGGTGGCACGTTGTTTAATGGCATCCTTTAATTCTGAATGAGGGGTTAGTGAGACAGCTTGTTCTTTGTTTCTCGCTGTCGTTACTTCTACAGAGGTTAGAGTTTTAAATTTTGATTTGTTTGTGTTAGTGATCTCCGACTGGAAATTTTGCGAGATCTGCTTTACTTTACTTGTGGGAAAAATCTCCTGTTGTGGAGATGGTTTATCTTGAAACTTGGTATCTATTCTGGACTCATGGTTCAAGGTATCCTTAGCTTCTTTAGAAAATTTAGGGTATGTCTCAGTGTCTAACTGTACCTTTTGGTTACTGACAGTTAATACTGTGGGTGTTTTGACTACTATTTTTCGTTTCTTGTTACTTATAACTTTACATAGTTTCAATATTCCAATTATGCAGAGTACAAAAATTACTACCGAACTTAGGGATAAAGAGCTTATTTGCATCATTTGTGCTTTATTTCTTTCTTTTCTTTGGTTGTCCAGTGTATTTATCTGTTCCCATTTTTTTTTTTATTATTTTTTTGACAGCCATTATTCGTGAAATGGCTTCAATCTGTTGTTATGTACTGTTACTCTTCGTTTACCGATTTGAATAACAGTATTAACAGTGTTAAAGACTTGTACCACTAGATATGGTCCTAGCCATATCTGGGAAAGTTTGTGTTTTTTAGCGGGGTTTTTCAGTAAAACCTTATCTCCTGTTTTGAAGGTTACTGGACGTGAACGCTTATCGTAGTAAATTTTTGACTTTTTCTTAGCTTTCAACAAATTTTTCCGAGCGGTAGCGTATGCTTTTTGTATTTTGTACCTCAGAAGGTGGTAGTAACTTTCGTGGTTGTAAATGGGTTCCGGTTCTCTTTTCAGATTAGAGGGAACATCCGCTGTGAATCCAAACAGACAGTCCATTGGTGTGAGCTTGGTGCCATCATGTGGACTATTATTGTATACAAAAGCCGCGGTTCTCAGGAATCGATCCCAAGCCTTTGGATTTTCAGATACAATAGCTCTCAAATACTCCACTAGGGGTCTGTGGGTTCGCTCCAGTGCGCCGTTGGATTGCGGATGGTAAGCGGAAGTCTGCATTTTTTTTATTTTCAGAAGTTTACATACTCGTTTAAAAAGATCGCTTAAGAAGTTAGAGCCCTGGTCAGTTACTACCTTTTTAGGAATGCGATAACGAGTGATTATCTCATCGAAAAATATTTCTGCTACCGTTTCTGCTTCGCCATTTGGTATGGCATAACAATCTACGAATTTCGTTAGATTGTCTTGGAAAGTCAGAATATATTTGTTTCCTGAGTGCGTTTCCTCAAGAGGACCTACTATGTCTAAATAAACTTTGTCGAAGGGCATATGGGCAGTATCTGTTATGACCATTGGCATACGATACTCCGGGCTAGCCTTCAGTTTTTGGCATTTAGAGCATTTCCGAATATATTTCCTGATAGAACTAAGCATGTTTTTCCACTTATACTTCTTCTTTATTCTTCTATAAGTTTTGATTACTCCTTGGTGACCACCAAATGCGGAGTCATGATAGTCCTTCAGAATTGTTTCGATTTCCTCAGGGTCTGAGATATTTTCTGGTAAAGTATGTTGAGAATTTATTAGATTTTGGTTCCAGGGTGATTCGCCGTGTTCAGATGCACTGCTTTCGGATTTGCTGCTATCAGTTGAGTCAATTTCGACTAATTCATTTTGGAGGTTCCGTGGATATTTTTGAACTTTATTGGGAGTTTCTGTGTTTTGATTTTCCTCTTCAATATTATTTTGTGCCTCCCTTATTTGAGCTCTCGTAACAGCATGACAATGTTTTTGTTTAGGCTTTGAGGGTGTTGGAGAACTAGAATCCTTTTCGTCCATGTCGGAATCGGCTCGGTGATGTACCTGAGCTTCCACAATGAACGAATTGGGGTTTTCTTGGTTTAGCTGGGCAGGTATTCGACTAAGCGCGTCTGCATTAGTGTTATATTTTCCAGGCTTATATTCAATTTTATAGTCAAACTCTGAGAGTTTATGGTGAAACCTGACTAATCTCGATGTCGGGTCTTTCACATTGAATACGCCTTTGAGGGGCTTGTGGTCGGTGTAGACCGTGAACGTTCTGCCCTGTAAATAACACCTGAAGTTCCTGGCGGCCCACACAATAGCGAGCAACTCTTTTTCTATTGTGGAGTATCTTTGTTCCGCCTTATTCAAACTTCTACTTGCGTACGCTATTGGCCTGTCTTTACCTATTGCCCCTTGTGATAGAACAGCTCCCAATGCCTCATTGCTAGCATCTGTTGTTAGATTAAAAGGTTGGGTAAAATCTGGATATTTGAGTAGAGGTGGATTTATAAGAGAATTTTTAATCTCATTGAAAGAGTCTTGGCACTTTTGCGTCCAATTAAATTTGACGTCTTTCCGTAATAGATTTGTTATTGGCCTGACTATCTTGGAGAAATTAGGGATGAACTTGCGATAGTAGTTTGCCAATCCCAGAAACGATTGAGTTTGTCTGATAGTTCGTGGTGGAGGAAAATTTTGGACACAGCTTGTCTTACTGGGATCTGGAAGTGCCCCTTCGTTTGAGCATTTGTGTCCGAGGTATATTACTTCTCTGCGAAGGAACTGACACTTTTCGGGTTGTAATTTAAGGTTATGGGCTCGAAGTCTGTCGAATACTTTAGCTAGTTTCTCGTTATGATCTTGTAAATTTTTTCCATATATTACAATATCATCGAGATAGACAAAGCATTCTAATCCTTGGAGACCCGTTAGAATGTAATTCATCAGGTGTTGAAAAGTCGCAGGTGCGCCTTTCAACCCAAATGGCATTCTCTTAAATTCATAATGCCCGTAAGCGGTACTAAATGCAGTTTTTGGTCTATCCCTTGGGTCTACCAATACTTGGTGATATCCGCTTGCAAGGTCAAGTGTAGTAAAATACCGCGAATGCCCAAGCTGATCCAGTATATCCTCTATCCTGGGTAATGGAAAGGCATCCCCTATAGATTTCTCGTTAATTTTACGGAAATCTACTACTACTCGCCAACGTTTATTGCCGTCGGGCCCAGCTTTCTTGGGGACTACCAGCAATGGAGAATTCCACGGGCTTTTACTTAATTGGATTATGTCGTTGTCCAACATTTCCTTAATTTGCTCATTTATGACTGCCCGGTGTGTTTCTGGAAGTCTATACATCTTTTGATTTATGGGTGGCTGATTGTGTAGTATGGGGATGGTATGCTTTATGGTATTAGTGCATGTGAGCTTATCTCCCTTTAAATAAAAAAGATCGTTATACTTATAGCATAACTCAAGAATTGTTTTTTCTTCTTCGCGATTTAAATTTTCATCCAACAGTAATTCTTTACGTAAAGCCACAAGTCTGTCTGGGTTATAGCTTTTAATATGGTTTACGTTTCTTGAATATGGATTGGAATTAAATTTTAATTTGTCGTTTTTGACGTTTTGTGTGCTTTTGTTTTGTGCACGAAGAAAATATGGGTTGGAATTAAATTTTAATTTGTCGTTTTTGACGTTGTGTATGCTTTTGTTTTGTGCACTTAGGAAAGGTGGATCACCCTTTTTATGAGTACTTTGGGTATTTACGTCGTCCAAAGGTACATGGAGATACTGTATATTATAGCAATTACTTGGAACTAGAGTAAGCGTTAAGTTCCTTAGGAATACTGGTTCCGTGTTTACATTTAGAACGGATAACGGTATGAAGCTTTTATGAGGACTAACTAGGCAATTTGCGACAAATACTCCTTCTTGGATCTCCTGAGACAAGCAGATCATTTCTTGGTCTATTTGTAGCGGTATGCTCAGTACCATTTGAGATCGAGGGGGTATTCTATTGGATCGCTGAAGTACTACTTCATATTGCCTACTTTCATCTTCTTTTGAGATGTTCAGAGTTTCTTCCATTGGAGGTAAAGCATTTTTGTTATTTGGTGCCCGTGATTTAAATTGCTCCTCCAATTGATCACTTGGTATTTCCTCTCCATCGTCTAGGGATGTTTCGAGAGGTACTGTGAATTCAATAGGGTTGGTTTCCGTGCGAGGGAACCGGAGTAATTTATTAGGCCCTTCGATATTACAATTTTTTGCAAGAAAGTCATTGCCTAACAGCCCATCGTGGGAGATTTGGGCAATGTCTTCTACTACCTGGAGTTTGCATGGGACACTGCGGCTTAATAAAAAGTTGCCTTGGCAGTTTCCCAATGTTTCTCCTTCTCCAAATGGAGTTTTCAAAGTTACCTTTTGGCTTCGTTCTATATGTTTTGGGTTATCTAGTGCTTCCTTTTTTATGATGCTTACTTCAGCTCCGGTGTCTACTATCAGCCGAACGGCTGTGTTTTTGCCTATGTCCAGTGGTAGGTCTACCACTGGTACATTTTCTCTATTTAATTGTTGTTTTGTTTGAGAGGACCCTGAAGTAATTTGAGCGGTTTTATTTAATGTCGAGCCGGGGATTTTTCGGTCGACAGTATGCCGTTTCCCGAATGTTTGGCCTCCCATCGTTGTTTCTGCTGACAAGTGGACACCGTATGACTTCTTCTCCCACAGAAATCGCACATATTATGTATGGGGTTAAATCTTTGTTCCCTATCTGTAGAGCCCCACCGAGCATTGTTTTTTGAGCTTACATGTTCGGGTGGCGCTTTAATATTCTGTTTACAATATTGGGCATCATGGCCCTTCATTCTGCAGTTAGTACAATAAGGAGTATTCTTACGCTTTAGGCACTCGTCATACGTGTGCCCTTTATAATTGCAGTAGCTGCAGGTGATCTTGTTTAACAGCACTTTCTGTTTATCGTACTTTTTTTCTGCCTGCTCGTAAAAAGATTTCCTGTTTGGAGGTGGACTTCCTAATGATTTCCTTGTTATGTTTGTTTGAGGAGAGCGCCAATAATTTTCTGAGTTTCTGTCGGTACTAAATGATACTGAAGTTTCTCTTGGGGGTTCCGCTATTGGAGGTATACCAATTTCAGTTTTTATGTTATGTCTTCCGAATTCCTTTGTGTAAGGGTAGGAAGACAAATTTACACTCTCAGGTATGGGATACCCATAGGTATTAGAGAAATTTGGGATATTATGTCTTAGAAAAGGGTCCACTTGGAAAGAGTTTGTTGGGTTAGGGATATAATTTGTTGGTTGTGGAATGAAATAGAGTCCTTGCTGCAGTCTTTCCATATCTAGTGCCTTTTGAATGAGTGTTTCCAAAGAATTTTCATTCAATGTGAGTAAATAGGCGCTTAGATGGGGATTAGTTGCACCACTCTTTATGGAAGCCATAGCAAAATCTTCTATTTGCTGCTTTACTACTTTAAAATTTTCAGATCCGTATTTACTTTGTGCTGCCTCGTTGCATTGAATTAAAAGACTTTTTAATCTATTTGTAAATGAACTAAATGGTTCTGGCGGATATTGCCGGCAAGTAATTAACTTGTTTATTAGTTCATGGTATGTTTCACGAGGTAAATACGTTCGGTAAAGCAGTTGTTCGACTTCTTCAAATTTTGTGAGAGAGCTGGACGCTATTAATTGATACGCGTTTCCTCTCAATCTGGTGGGGAAAATCTGCATGAAGGCTTTCCTTTCCTCTTCCCCTAGACACTGTTGCACTTGCTTACAACAGCCTATAAAAGTCTGTAATTCTGTAAGAATTTGCGCGCTAATTTCCCCAGAGAACAAAGGCACCATTTGTGCCGTCAGTTTTACTACTTTTTCATAGTTTACCGACATTTTATCCGTTTTATTTTGTTGCTCTGTGCTAGAAGTAATTTGCGTGTTTATACTCGAAGTTGGTATGTCTAACGCCTCCTGGGATACTAGGGCGCCTAAACTATAATTTCTTGCTAGGAAATTAATTAGACTGTGCCCTCTGAAGCGTTTACCTGAGCGATGCTCGCGATACCAATTTATGGATGGTCTGCTTTGGGGTGAATTTCGCTCTACTATTGGGCTGTCTGGAGGACTTGTGTTGTCAAAAGACAATGAGTTTATTGCTGCCTCAAAATCTGAGCCAGGAGAGCTTTGATCAGGTCTTGGCATGAAAGACAAAACTTTGAGTTTTACGTAATTATTGAGAGCGAAGAATAAAGAGATTAGGTAGTTTATCTAATTCCGCATAATAACCGAAGAAATTAGACTGATTAATTAAAATGTTTCTACTGTTTTTTGTCGCTTACGTACATGCACATATATCGCTGTGACTACTGTATTTATTTCTTTATTTATTTATTAATTTTTATTAGTCTAAAGTAATTTTGTTACTAATTTGACGCGTCTTCTTAAATTTTTTTTTTTTTTGTTTTTGTTTTTTAACTTACTTTTACTTCACTTTAGTTGAAGAGAAGAGAAAAGCTGTTATCGTTTTTTTCCGCTATGCAGATATGATGCTTTTATTGTTGTTACTGATGTCAATGGATGTTGTTTGAAATGCCCAACGTCTCCGTTTTGTGTGCCAGATTCAAAAATAATGCGCTCTTATGCACTCGTTTATGTAAATTCGAGGATCAAGGTTTTTCAAGTTTGAATTTATATAACTTCCTCGATCCTACCGGCTGCGCCAAAATTGTTGAGTTTATTAATGTACTTCTAGTACTCTCATCTGAGCACCTTTTGATCTGGAACACGACACGGTAATCACACTACGTGCCGTCAAGATGATTGGGCGTTTTCCTTGATTGTCCCGAGATGGGTAGAGCAGCGATGCGTATGGAGCAGCTTACTAGCTTTACTCCCGTACGAATTTTTACTTATAATAAAAAAATATTATTGTACCAAAAATGTATATAAATTATTGTACTCATAAATAGTAGACATAAAATAGTTATAAAAAAAAAATATATATATATATAAATAAATAAATAAGTACAAAATACAGTTAAGCTAATACAAATTAATCCTCGCTTAGATAAGCTTGGTTCTTTTTAATACAGCTAAACACCACATGTACTCATCTCAGCATTACGTATATACATACAAAAGTTTCAAGTAAATATTTTTCTTTTTCCCAAGCTACCAAGTTAATTTTTTTTAATGCGTTATTCCTCTCCCAAGAATAACACATTTTTTTAAAAAGGGGGAGATTTGTTGCATACAGAGCATCGATTAAACATGTATATACATACATGCATGCATCTCTGAACCGATTTCGCTTCACGCAGAATTCTAAAATTCATGCATCAATAAAGAAATGCAAACATGTAGATATGTACATACCTACAGCATTATCTTTGCATGCGGAATTACAATTCCCAGCTGCAAGTATAAACATACATATATCTACAAACATATTTACAAGTTCAGTCAAGTCACTCGCTACTGACCTACACCAATTTCTTAATCATATAAAGAAACAAGTGAAGGCAGTGACACAATCCCCTGCGCGCAAGAATTCACACGATGCAATTTGATAACCTTGCGCCAGCAGCGGTAGTACTCAGGTGAACGAAACAATGGTTCACGATGATGTCACAATAGCAGCAAAGCGGCGAACGGTCTGCGGAAGTATTTATGTATGTACATGTTAAAGCGATGAGTGCCGTGATGTAATAACAACAAACCGGCAAAAGCTTTGCGGAAATTAATTTATGAATACCACAAAGAAACACTTTGCGGAAATTAATGTGTAAACGACATAAAGAACCGCTTTACGGAAGTTAATAATTATGTATATACGAATGCCGTGATGAAATTAAAATTACAAGTACTTATACTTAGCGCAATGTATAAGAAAAAGCAATAATATTAAGTCAAGAATTATGTATAAATAAACTGTGATTTGGAATAAAGAAGTCAGTAAGTGAGTTAGTCAGAACACGAGTTGTTTCACTTACCCAGGAGTAAAGCTAGTAAGCTGCTCCATTCATCTGTACCTAGGAGTAAAGCTAGTAAGCTGCTCCATTCATCGGTACCTAGGAGTAAAGCTAGTAAGCTGCTCCGTTCTCATATACTAGGAATAAAGCTAATAAGCTGCTCCATTGCACCGTACTGGGAGTAAAGCTAGTAAGCTGCTCCATACGCATCGCTGCTCTACCCATCTCGGGACAATCAAGGAAAACGCCCAATCATCTTGACGGCACGTAGTGTGATTACCGTGTCGTGTTCCAGATCAAAAGGTGCTCAGATGAGAGTACTAGAAGTACATTAATAAACTCAACATTGGTCATAGAAGAATGTGCCAATACCTGCATTAAAAGAGCCATAAATGGCTCAACCATTAATATTCTCTCGGACAGTCAAGCTGTCCTCAAGGCCTTAAAGTCCTACACTGTCAAGTCTGGGATAGTCTGGGAATGTCTACAAACCCTCAAAAATCTATCAAGAGGAAACAAAGTTATCCTCATGTGGGTACCTGGACATGAGGGCCACAAAGGCAATGAAATTGCGGATAGCCTAGCCAAAAGAGGAGCGGAAACTCAGTTTGTCGGACCAGAGCCATTTTGTGGCACATCAAAATGTTACCTCAGAGCTACCCTAAATAACTGGGAGAATAAACAAACATCCCTGTATTGAGAAAGGCTTCAAGGACATCGTCAGGCAAAAAAGTTTATCGACTCCTCTGGCGGAAAAACAAAAGAACTCCTACTCCTTAGAAGAACAGAGCTCAAAATGAACACTGAGCTCTTCTCAGGCCAGTGCCCCTTGAGGTATCACCTAAACAAGCTGGGTTTGGCTGAGACTTCATCCTACCGGTTCTGTCAGGATGCTCACGAAACCTCGGAGCACTTGCTCTGCCACTGCGAAGCATTGGCCAGGCGGAGATTACTCCACCTTGAACATGCTTTTCCTCCACCAAGCTACGTATGGAACCTTAAGCCCAGAATGGTTCTAGACTTTATTAACAGTCTAAACCTATAAATGGAGCAAATTCAATTGGGACTCACAATAGATCTTTCAGGTCGCAGTGATTGCAAGGCTAACGGCTTCTAAATAATCCTGATTTGTCTGTGAAGTTGATTTTGTGGGAAATAACGAGAATTTATTATAGTGACCTGTTATCGTTTCGAATGGTGTTAGGTTTGTCGAAGAATGTATAGATTTATTATATATTAGGATTGCTTCGTCCATAATTTCACTGATTGGTTTATTGCTATTCTGGCTATGAATTAACCTAATTATGTCAGTTATCGTGGAATGTAACCTTTCTATGGGTGAGTTACCGGTTGAATTTTTTGCTGATGTCAAATGGGGTTCTATGTCGTATAGTTTTAAAAAATCTGTGAATAGGGTTGACGTGAATTCAAGACCATTATCATAAATTAATTTTCTTGGGATTCCGTGGTGTGAAAAGAAATGTTTGAGACACTGGATTATATTTATACTATTTCTATTAGTAAATAAATAGGCACTAGCGAATTTGCTGAATTTGTCTATTATTGTTAGAAAATTTTCTTTGTGAACTGAATAAATGTCTATATGTACAATTTGTAGAGGTTTGTTTGGAGTTTCCGATAATTCGAATTTTAAGGGTTGTCTATTTCGTTCGTATTTATTTCCTAAGCAAATTTAGCAATTATTGATTATTCTTATTATGATTAATTTCATCTTTGGAAAATAATAGGTTCTTCTTAAATGTGCTAGAGTCCCGGTAATCCCTCTGTGATTCGATTTCTCGTGGTAGTCTTTAATTAATTTTTCTTGTTTATCTGTTTCTGCGATATCCTGAACCATTGTCATGCAACGGATTAGCTTTATCCGTCCATTGCTAAAGAATTTTGAATATACTTGTTGTATTATTTTAAAGGTATTATCGTCCGTGATTATAGCGGTTAGTTTTTGGGATTTGTAAAATTTTTAAGAATGCTGATTATGCTAGTCTCATTGTCTACATCATTCTGCCTAAATGTATGCCTACGTTTAGTTTTAAGGATTATTTTAAAAGATTTTTGTGGCTTGGATAAGCCTTCGGTTTTTTCTATAATTAATTGAAGAGAGAATTTGTTCAGAGGTCGTTCGGAGATAGGAATACCATCCTCCAAATTTTCTTCTGCAGAATGTACTGTAATTGTTGCAATGTCATTCACATTATTTTGTAGAGATTCAGATACATTGATCTCGATTCGAGATAGAGCGTTTGCATTAGCATTTTCCTTACCCTTTTGTAGACAATATTATAGTCAAATTCTTCTAGCTTCAAACGCCCTCGAACCAATTTTGAATTTGGTTCTTTTAATGAAAAGAGCCAAGTTACGGGGTTTATGATCGGTTACGATCTTAAATTTCCTGCCAAATAAATATGGCCTAAAATATTTGATGGCCCATACAATGGCCAAAAGCTCCTTTTCGATAGTACTGTAGTTCTGTTCTGATTTATTTAATGTTCTACTTGCGTAGCAAACTGGCCTATCAGAACCTATTGAACCTTGTAATAATATAGCTCCAATGGCTATATTACTTGCGTCAGTTGTTAAATTAAATTCCTTAGAGATATCGGGGTACTACAGTATAGGTTCGTTACATAGCATGTTTTTGCATTTTTCGAAACACTCTAAGTACCGAGAGTCCAGTCTTATTTGTTCGGTTAAAGGTTTGGTGAGTTTTGCGAAATCTATAATAAATTTTCTGTAATACCCTAATAGCCCTAGAAAGGATTTTATCTGTTTAGGTGTTTTCGGAACTGGAAAATTCTTTATAGCCTTCATTTTGTCTGGATTTGGTTTCACACCATTTGGGGTGACGATGTGACCAAGAAAAGCTATTTCTTTATGGAGGAGCTCTGACTTGTCTAGTTGGACTTTGAGATTAGCATCCCTTAGTTTCTGGAAAACTCCAGCGAGATTTTCGAGATGCTCTTGAAGTGAGGTTGAAAAAATTATAATGTCGTCCATGAACACCAGACAACATTTTCCCAATAAGTCACGAATGACGTTATCCATTACCCTTTGTGTAGATGGGGCGTTTTTGAGCCCAAATGGCATTCGTAAAAATTCATAATGGCCATTTTCCACAGTGAAAGCTGTTTTAGGTATGTCTTCAGGCTTCACTTTGATCTGGTGAAATCCGGATGCAAGGTCGAGTGTACTGAAATAAAGGCTTTTCCCCAACTTATCTAAGATTTCAGTTATGTTGGGTAAGGGGTACCTGTCATCTATTGTTTTTTGGCTTAATATCCTATAATCGACGACCAAACGCCACTTTTGCTTCCCACTGGCATCTAACTTTTTTGGTACGATCCAGATGGGCGAGTACCAAGGGGAAAAACTAGGACGGATGATTCCGTCACTAATCATCTTTGAAATTTGTTGTTGAACTTCTTTTTTATGAATCTCCGGATATGTATACGATTTTGTATAGATGGGAATGTCGTCTTTTGTCTTGATTTCGTGCTTTATCTGGTTTGTGGAGCTTAGATTTTGTCCGTCTTTAAAGAACACGTCCTCGAAACGTGTGCACAATTTAATGGTTGAGTTTTTCTCTTCGCTGTTTAGATGATCAACACGGATCAACCTGAATATATCTACATTGACTTGGGACTGTTCCCTATTATTAATTGAAAAATTGTGTATTTCTAAGAACTGGTTACGACTAAGCGGCTCAGATTTTATTGGTTGTTCGATTACGAAATTTTGAGGACAGTTTCAGAAGTTGATTACTTCTACATAAGAATACCACTCGTTAGCTCGTAAAATACCTTCTGGTATCCTTTATTGTCCCTTTATTTCTACAGGTTTAATATGAATGTCTCCGGATTTTACATCCACTGCTAAATGAGCTATTATCTTACTGCGAGGTGGGACAGTGTACTGTTTGGAAATGTAGTTAGGTTTATAAATCAAGGGTACTGTTGTAGTTTTTGTTTTTAAAACAGAATTGTTAAAATCCAAGGTTATTCCAAACTGTTTCATTATTTCTAATCCTATTAGTCCGTCGAAACAATTATGAAATTTAAATAATAGAAATGTGAGCTTATCCTTGGTTCTGAATTCCCTAAATGCGTTTAATATAATTTTCTTATTAATTGAATGGGTGTTGAAGGCTGTTTTTATTTGTACTGGTTCTATTATTTCTATTAAGTTGGGATTTACCAAATCTGGATTTATAAAAGAAATATTGCTTCCTGTGTCTATGAGAAATTTCAGTGGAATTTTATCGGACCCTAGATGTGAATGTATGGTGGAAGATATTCTGTTGAAATGGTTTTTGATGTGGTTGAATGTTGGGTCTTTGGGGGGGGGGGGGGGGGGGCTGGAAGGCTGGTCTATAGGTTTGCTGAAAATGTAAACCTTGAGGTTGCGAAGAAACTGGTCTTTGTACTTGTGAATTAAATACTGGTGTTGCATAGTTAAATGCAGAGTAGATAGGTCTGATCGGTGGTCTTCCAACGGTGTTCTGTCTAATTGGTTGTGAATTTTTTTATGTAATATGTGTTTTGCTCTGTTAAAGAGTAATTCAAGGCTTGTGCTAACGAAATCGGTCGCATTGCTCTGATTGTAGAGTCAAGGCGTTCTCTTAATCCCGATAAAACGGTGTTTAAGCACATTTATTGATACAAACTTTGTTTTGAAATTATAACGTTACGATCACTTTCGTGAACTCTGACGTGGTTTGAGATAGTTGAAAGTATTTCAATAATGAATAAAATAGTGAATAAAATTTTTCGACTGTATCTGAATTCTGTCGCAAACAATGCAAATCTCTTATTAAGCTTGTTTCATTCCGTTTGTCGGAGTAATGCGTAATCAAATTAGTTTTAATATTCTCCCATCTTGTTGGTGTGCCATACATATTCAGCACCTCATTTGCATCGCCAATAATTTTATTTCTTATCGCTCTCAAAATAATTTTAGCATAATTTGTTCCGTCAATTCCAATCATTAGCCCTAGGATCTCTTCGACATTGTAAATGAAATCGAATAAAGATCTGGGATTACCATCGAAATTAGGTAGATCTTTAATGGCATCCGGAATTTTCAGGTTTGTAAGAATTAGACTAACATTAGCACTATTATTACTATTACTAACACCAGGAGTATCACTATTATTACTGGCATGATTTATATTTAGATTACTGTTATCGCTAACGGCATTATTATTATCAGAGGTGTTAATTCCTTGATTAATTTGATTTTCCATTTTAATACAGAAATTATTTTTCACTTTTTTATTATTCAATTCAAGTTGAATTTCACTTAAATTACTTAGATCTACACTATCTGAACTATTTTCCAATTTATTTTTTAAAGAAATTTCAGGGTCAGAATCGGAATTATAATTAGAATATCCGTATACCACGGCGATATCTAATGGCTTTTGAGTAATGTACGGCGCTTTGGGATTTGTTTGCTTTTTAGAATTTGATTTAATGAAGAAGGACATGAGGGAAGGTTAAATGTATCAATATAGGACTTACCCCAGCAGAACAATGATGATGTACCAAATAAACTGCATTTCACTTTCATTCGTACGGTTCTTGAAGCTGAAGGATTGAAATCCACCAAACAACGATATACTCTCTATAGTCGTCTAGCGAATTCACTTAGGCCGATTTTCACTCGACACGGAGTTAATATCAATACAGAAATACGAAAACAAAATTTTTTGTTCTTGTTTTTTTTTTAATTACTTTTCACTAGTCAATATCCTCTTGACACAATTTTACGTGAAGAAACTTCGTTTCAAATTTAATTTTTATTAATTTTCGTTCGATTCGATAACTCCCGAATTAACGACAAGACATTGATAATATATAGGAATTCCAAATTGTCGGAATCCTACCGACTGCGCCAATAATGATTTCAAGTAAATTTGTATAGGAAAAAGTTGAATATGGAAAAATTGCAACACAATTTATAAGTTACGAATCAATTTATTCCCGAGAACCGATTATTACAAAAGTCCGTACAAAACTGAATTTTAGCTTTTTGAATAAAAGTTACTTAGGGTTTCAGCGGAAACCGTCTAGACGTACAAAACAGAAATTTGTGAAAAACAAAAGTGTATGATTATATATAGAACGAGGATATTTTATGGAAAAATTAAAGTGTTTGGTTACATTTTGAACTTATGTTGTGTAAAAAATGCTTTATCAGTTAAAAATGAATGGGAATAAAATTTTACAGACTGTGGAAAAAATCTTTTAAGTAAATGAAAATGAAATAAATGAAATTAATGAAATTGATATGCAATATCTGAAATTATATATTATGTTAGGTTGTGTGTGTAGTTGGGAACGTAGCTCGCTCTTTCGTATAATTTATTTGAAAACTAAATTAAACGTACTTGACTCTTGGGACCTGTCAATATCGTTCCACTACGGAGTCGAGGTCCTGTCTGAGTTAGCTGTGTTGATTGGTGTTCTGTACCTTCACTAAAGTGCTCCCTATTGGCACCTGGGGCTATCCCGCGTTGGCTAAAGGTGGAGGGTTTGTCCTCTTTGGTGCTGCTTCTGTTTCCTGCTGCACTGGAGCAGGATTGTCGGCTGGCATATGGTGAACTTTGTTGAAAGGGGGGCTCCTGCCTGATTAGGTCCCTTTGCTGTGATTGAGATGGGAGTTTCTTTAATCGCCTTGGTGTTCCCTGTGTATCCTCGTTCGATTGGTTTCGGTCTTGTTTATTGCAGCAGGGCCCTGGGCCGTCTTAAATTCCTCTGGATCGTTGACTACTAGCGGTTGGTAAATGAGTGCTGGCTGCTAAAACTTCAGGCTGCTTCTCGAGCTGTGTTCTGGCTGGCTTGAATATTCGTCCTTCTAGGGGAGCTTTGAATATCTCTCGACTTCCTTCTGTGGGCTTGTAGCGACTTGACGACGTCAGGCGCGGCGTTTACGACCTGGGGCAGCCGAATTAAATCTGTTCGCTTTTCGTGAAACTCATCGAAGGTCACTTTGAAAACTAGAAAGCGAAATGTGTAAGTAGGCTGTGAAATAGAATTAAGAAAACCAAAAGTCTAAAGAATTAGTTGTTCCGTCAGAAGTTAGTCTGATGACATATTGTCTAGACTTATAGTTATAATAAAATGAAAAGAAAACTAAAAGATAAAGTTCGGAGGACCCCCCATCCCCCCCGGAAAGAACTGCATAAAGCAATAAAGAAGTTTCAACAGAATGCCACGAATTTAATTGATGCCACCCTTTCGCATTAGAAAAATTATATTTCTTCCAGCGTTCTGTCTTTTAGGTTCCACTGACAGGTCTGAACCAAGGTACCCCCTGAGACAACACAGGCCTTCAGGAGAAAAGGAATCAAATCCTGAAATGCTAGTGCCGGATTCGATACAGTTTAGTCAACGACTCGGCCTGTCGATATAACACCAATATATCGAGCTGCTTATTGTGTATGTGCCGGATGTGATACAGTTTGGTCAACGACTCGGCCTGTCGATATAACACCCATATATCGAGCTGCTTGTTGTGTATGTGCCACGTCATAACCAAACTGCACTGGTATACTATCAATAGAGAACCACTCTTATCCAGCACAAGGGTACCACTCAGGATGCCATAGGGACAACCTGGAGTCTTTATCTACCTCAACAATACTGATCGAAAGAAACTTATATTAATCTACGGAAGTGCTGTACGGGCTGTCATTGGGACGGTCCATATTGCCTTCACGTCACTTCTATTTCTCCAGTCGTTCTCATCTTCATTTCAGATTCAGAGGGCTTTAGAACTCCACGCACAAGCGTGGTCATTGGTCTCTTAATCATTGATGGAATCAAGTAATCGAGTAATGAGTGTCGAGTAGAACAGACGTGGTGATTTCGTGCTTCAGCTTTTTCTGTAATTTTTATAGTCTACTTGTATTCTCGGACACAATTGTCTGCCGCATTTTTATTTATAAATATTGGAGTTTTCGGTTTCTGTTTGTGATTATTACAGGCTTAGCGTTTTCGTGTAGAATATTAATTTTCCTTGATTGAAAGGTGTAGCTAAAAATTGATCTCGTAGTTAACGGCAGTGCATAATGCCTAGTAGTGCAACAGAGTCAGCTGCAAACGATCGCAAAGAGATTAATTTAAGAGCAACTTCTGAAAGCTCTACCCCTGCAACAACTACAGCACGTGTTACCAGAGGTAATCCAGCCCAGATCACTGTTGCCTCGATGGATGTTAATACCGAGCAACTACTAAAGAGCTGAAGATCTTGAGTAAAATTGATCATCTACTTAACGAACCCGTAGAGAAATTCTCTTTAAAGCTTGATGATATACTGAGGACTTTTAAAACCCGCCCCATATCTCTGGAAACTTCGGTGAACAATCTGCAATATAAACTCTTAGCTACCCAAGAGCTGGTCCATGACATGCGTGCCTCTCAGCAACATTGCAATCAGGGGAATTCCTGTGTGCGAAGGTCAGGATGCATCTGCATTACTCTCCGGTATCTGTAAAACAGTCAAACATGACCTCTCCATTTATTCGACTACTTTTCGTCTAAGCGCTGAAAATCATTCTGATGGGCACTCGCAAGCTAATCACAGCACCAGAGTACTTAACATGCCGATTATCGCCAGATTTTCATGTCCTAATGAAAGAGGTAGTTTCTCTCTTGCACTTAGTAAACACGGAACTATCAGCCTGAAAAACATTGGAGGTTTCTTATCAGACAGCCCGATCCAACTTCATGAAAGCCTTACAGCCGAAACTAACCAGCTCCTGCGTGGGGCTCTTAAAGCTCGTAATCTAAATCAGGTGCACTCACTGTGTACTAGAAATGGAAGAGTGTACTTGAAAAAGGTGAAAGACCGGCCTGCAGTGCAAACAAGAAGCACACTCCAGCTTACTGCTATGATCGAATCTTATTGTTTACCTATTTTGGAGACGAATAGAATCACAGTGATCATTAATAAAAATTGGAGGATGATTTCGTTACTAATGTTTGTCATAGTTTTACTTATTACTCTAGTAATTTGCTTTCTATTCATAACCCTTTCTCTAGCTCTTTTTCTCTCTTTTATACATTTTTTTCTATTTTTTTTAGTTATTCGCTTATTATCTGTAAAATTTTTTCTAATTTTTTGTTTCTTCTTTATAAAAATTTTAATTTTTTTTCCTCGTGATTGCTTCTACTATTGTTGGAACAAATTTTGCATGCATGGCTTGACTGTTGGGAAGCTGGACCTGTTTGTTATACATATATCTTACATGCCTTATAGCTAAATTTACAGCCTCATCGCTTGCACTCGCTTGTTACTCTTCTTCTGGCACCAATGGATAATAATCTGATTCACTTGAACAGAGTGGGAATAATGCTGAAGATGTTTTGTGGGCGGGCATTGCATTTAAATGCTAGAAGCATACGTCCTAAAATCGATGAAATGCGTGAAAAGTTTCTAGGATCAGGGGTTCATGTGGTTTTTCGGAGTGAGACATGGTTACATTCAGGGATACCGTCTTCTATCATAGATCTGGTTGGTTTTAAATTATACCGCAATGATAGAGCTGATCGTATGGGAGGTGGGGTCGCCATTTATGTGAGAGAAGATTTGAAGGTAAAAGTGATCTATCGGTCTTCTGCTAATGTGATGGAGTCGCCCTCGAGGTGAACAATGGATATGAAAAATGTCTTCTGTGCGCTAATTACTGCCCGCCTGGCCGTTTCAGTAATGATAATTTTTCTGAATTTGCCGAAAATATGCTCGTTTTACACACAACTATACTATACTATGATATTAGGCGGTGACTTCAACGTGAAGGCTCTTGGCTCAATCACTAGAACAGTGGAATTCACACAATTAATGCAAGCATTGTACTTAAACATTGTGAATAGCCTCCCTACTTATCACAACACTTCTAATCCATCCTTACACGACTTATTCCTCGTTCCCGAACTTGAAAAAGTGGTTTTCCACAATCAACTCGAGTCGACCTCGTTATTTGACCATGACATACTATTTTTAATTTATGATTTTGCTGTCAGTTTAAATACTCCTCAGAAGCTAATATCTTTTAGAGGTTTTAAGAATTCTGACACCACAGCCTTACTCAGTGAATGTGCGTCGTTATCATGGGACAATCTATACCGACTTCCTCTAGTGGATGACAAAGTCAAAGCTTTTCGTGAAACAATTACTTATTTGTTTGACACATATATTCTCTTAAGAACTCGAACTATTAAGCTGGGTGGCTGCCCTTGGTTCTCTCGTGAAATCAAAGTCTTAATAACTGAGCGTGAATATCTGTATCGAAGATACTTACGTCTTAGGACTGCGGATAGTCACAATTGCTTTAGAGCGACAAGAAATAAGGTTAATTCCAGGATTCGTGCTGCAAAGCGTAGATATTACAGTTCGAAGTTTGACTGTAATCTCTCTTCGAAGGAGCTATGGAGTAATTTAAAAAATGCAGGTGTTTTTGGTAAAGAAAAACTGAGTTGTGACCTCACTCCGGAGGCATTAAATGCTCATTTCACCTCTTCTCATTATCTAGCCCCGGTATCCGATGTGTCATCTGCAGAAATTGGAAGATCGGCAGATCAGAATGGAGGATTCAGTTTTCGCTGCGTCTATGTTGAAGAAGTCATCCATGCTATAATCTCCATAAAATCGGATGCGACCGGTCTGGACAAAATTTCCCCTAAATTTTTGAAGCTTATTCTTCCGGTGATTGTTTCTCCCATTCTTAACATTTTCAACACTTGTCTCACTACCTCCGAGTTTCCTGCATCATAAAAAATTGCGAATGTGTTACCTATAGCTAAATCAAAGTCCCCCGAAAGCCCAAATGACTATAGACCAATAAGAATCTTATGTTTTCTCTCCAAGGCACTCGAGAAGTTACTGTACTCGCACTTAGACACCAACAATCTCCTAACCCGTTGGCAGTCCAGTTTTCGGCCTTCTCATAGCTGTGAGACTGCTCTTTTGAAAGTGACTACCGATATCCGTAAATGTCTGGATAAAAACTGGTTGACTGTCTTAACTCTACTGGATTTCTCCAAGGCTTTTGATAGCGTAAACCACACTAGGCTTTTGTCGAAACTTTGCACTCATTTCAATTTTGCATCCTCGGCCGTACTTTTAATATCCAACTTTCTTACTGAGAGATATCAACAAGTGAGTATCGCTGACCATCTGTCAAGCTTACTGCCATTGCTGCGGGGGTACCGCAGGGTTCCATACTTGGTCCCCTTCTTTTCAGTCTTTATATTAATGACCTCCCTGAAAACATTAAGTATTGTAATATACATCTTTACGCCGATGATGTACAATTATACTTCAGTCGACCTATAGGTCTGATCGAAGATTGTGTCGACCGCATAAACTCGGATCTGAATAGAGTTGGTAGTTGGGTAGAAGACAATCTCTTAGTATTAAACCCCACTAAATCACAAGCAATGGCAATATATAGGCAGAGCTTGGACACAATCGATATTCCCCCTATTGCTTTGAACTCTGTGTGACGTATGTCAATACGGTTAAGAGCCTTGGAGTTGTCCTTAATACTTCAATTAGTTGCTGTGACCAAGTCAATAGCACCGTTGCTAAAATTTACATGTGATTTCGACGGCTGTGGTTGTCTGCTGATGTACTGCGCAGATCTATGCGTATGAGGCTTGTAAAAATATTACTCCAACCTTATTTTACAGCGGGTTGTTTAGTATTCCCGCATTTAGATTCCACATGCGCTCAAAAGTTAAATGTAGCTCTTAATGACTGCACGAGATTTATATTTGGGGTGAGACGTTATGACCACATCTCACCTGTTCGCTATGCTTTGTCCGGTTGTATTTATACACAAGCTAATTTACAACAAAAAGCCATTATATCTCAGTGACGAACTGAATTTCATGCATTCTTCAAGGAATTTAAACATCTTTATTCCACGTCATAGATATTCCATATATGAAAACTCCTACTTTGTTCAAGCTGTACGTATTTGGAACTCAATTCTAGCGGTTATTCAGAGGACGAGCGATGCGAGAGTTTTTAAGAGTTTTTTTTTTAGTATTTGCCACTTGATGGTTGATTTTGTGGTTTTTTGGGTCTGGTTTTTCCAGCAGTCTTGCTATGTATGTAAATGTAATTTCGTTTAATTTAATTTAATTTACTTCTTTTTCTTCAATTTTCATTATGTTTGATTTTTTTCATTCATTATAATTACAATTATATGAAAATATTTTTTCTTTCCCCTTTTTTTCTTTCTCTTTTTGATTTATATACTAATATTGAATTTGAATTTTATATTTTGAATTATTTATAGTTATTGTTTTGCTTACAATTATGTGGGATAGGTGTAGATACTTCCTCTTTAGTTTAGTACGGAAAAAGATTTTGTTATCTTGTTGTACAATGCCCTAATAAAATTAATTGAATTGACTTGTATTGAATTGAATCTTCTACAGTCAAGCTTAGGATTCAATCCTAAGATTAGCTATCAAGAATAATTTAAAAGTCTAACGACACACGTCGGTCTCCACTGGAAACACTGTCTACTGCGGTTAAGGATACTCCCTTGACGCACTTGGCTGACCTGCCACACAGGTTGTATAAGAAGCCGCGTGGTACCCCATACCACTAAAGGCTGTTCACTTTTATCCCTCGGTGGGGCTTTTGCACTAATTCGGCTGAAGGCTTGCTCGCCTGGAGCAGAGGCGCCTAGGGATGGTATCTAACCGAGTGTTGGGGGTGACTTGGCCTGAGTGGCTTTGTCAATGGGAACCCTTAAGTTCGAAGAATCAAGGACTTTTAAAGCTTTTATGATCTTTTGGTTTGACCAAGCTTGCTCCTACCGGTTGCGCCAGGTACTCTGGGTACTCTGCTCTTAATGATAATGGTGAGGAGCTTTGTCGTCTGGAACGCTCATCTGATGTGGTTATTCGAGGTATCCCCTATAAGGCAAGCGAAATACCTAATGACATTTTTCACAAAGTTTGTCTTCGCATCAATCACACACCTTCTCCATATATATCTGCTTTTCGTGTCAGACCAAGGCAGAGTGCTAATAACCTGGATGCCGGAAGATCTTCTGCCTCGCCAATTGTTGCAAGATTTTCGTGTACATCCGAGAGGTGTGCTTTTTTTGCAGCCCTAAAAGCTTTCGGCAAATTTGGGCTAGCAGACATCGATGGTTTTGCTGCTCCGAGCCCAGTGCACATTCATGAGAGCATTACTCCTGCTGCAAGCAAGTTATTACGGGAGGCTCTAATACGACGTCAGGAGGGGAAGCTTAGCTCTGCTTACACTCGTGACGGCCTCTTGTATATTAGACTGGAAAAGGAAGGAAAACCCTACAAAATTACAAACTCGGATATGCTACTATCTCTTTGCGATGCCAACCAGGGAGCCAAGTGATGTATTGTGCATGATTTTAATCTTTGTTTTTTTTTTTATTTAACTTTAATCTATGTTGTTGATAGTTTAGGTTTGATCAAACATATGCTTTTATATTTCGATGAGTTTTTATATTGTTTATTTATTCATTATTTTTATTTAAGTTTGATTTGTTTTGTTTATAGTTTAGCTTTCACCGTAATGATGTTGTTATTTTCCGTCGAGTATTTATATTGCCTATTTATTCAAACCTTGTTGTATTATATTCTTGTCACTCTGTTAACACAGTGTTTTAGACCACTTAGCTTATATATTATAGTCCACTCAGTTTTTATGGTAATAATGTCGTTTTTCTTTGGTGCTGATCGTGTTTTTGTTCCCTTCACCTTGGTGAGTCGCAGCTCTTGTGTTTATTTTTATTTTTATGAATGAAAACATCTTTACGCCGAACAGAGTGAGAACTTTAATTAATATTTTCTGTCGGCAGTCGGAAGGTCTTAATGTAAGCTTGAATGCCAGAAGCATTAGACAAAAGTTCGACGAATTATGTGATATTTTTGTAGGTTCTGATGTTCATGTTATTTTAGTGTGCGAGGCTGGGCTACAACCCCATATACCTTCTACCCTAGTTAGATTTCCTGGTTATAACATTTTTAGAAATGACAGGTTGGGTCGTATTGGTGGTGGCGTGGCTATTTATGTCAGAGTTTGTTATGACTCCCGTATAGTTTACTCCTCTGAAAGTACCCCCTTGGAGTTTTTGTGTGTGGAAGTAACCTTAGGCACTAATAAATGTTTGCTATTCTCCGTGTATTGTCCGCCAAATTGTTTTTCCATTGAAAACCCAGCAGAATTCCGTGCTGTTTTCTCTGATCTAACACAAAGATATGCAAATGTTGTCTTGGGAGGAGATTTTAATGTCAATTTGTTGGACATAACAGTGCGACGGATTCTTTCTTATTATTTCTACAGTCACTCCACCTTTGTGTCATTAACGATCTCCCAACTTATCTCAATACGGATAATCCATCCTTGCATGACCGGCTTGTTACTGCTGATTATAATTCAGTTATCTTTCAAAACCAGATTGGTTCTCCTTCCGTCTTCGATCATGATTTCCTTTTTATGACATATGGCATTGGTATTGGTAACTGCAGAAAGTACAAGGAAATATCATATAGGAAATATGATGATATTGATCTATATCAGTTGGGTGATGAGTGTGCCTCGCTGCCCTGGAATGACATCACTCTGTATACCTCAGTGGATGAGAAAATTAATGGGTTTTATGAACTTCTACATTATCTGCACGATAAATATGCTCCAACTCACTCACGTAGAATCAGAGAAGATGGTTGCCCACGGTTCTCTGCAGCAATCCAGTCACTTACTGCTGAGCGGGATTTTTTATATCGCAGATACCTTAGACGAAAGACCAATGAAAGCCGTACGCATCACAAATTGGTTAGAAATCTGGTCAACTCTAGGGTTCACGCAGCCAAGCGACGATACTTTAAGCAACAGTTTGACCCCCAACTATCATCTAAAATCTTGTGGAAAAACTTGCGTAAGGCTTCTGTGTATAGCAGAGATAAATCCCAGTGTAACTTGGATCCTGACATACCTACTTCCCATTTCACTTCTCTCCCAATCTTTTCTACACGTAGTTCTGGACAGCTGGATTTAAATCGCCTCATGTTTCCCTCAAGTAATGATCAGCCTTGTTTTAGTTTTAGATGTGTTGATGCTAGGGAGATTGCTGTGGCAATTGGTGCTGTCAAATCTGATGCTGTGGGGCCTGATGGTATTCCACCTAGGTTTATCAGGATTCTTCTGCCTTGGATAATACAGCTGAGTCTACATATTTTTAACACCTGCCTTACCATGTCGATATTTCCTTCCGCTTGGAAAATTGCTACAGTTGTGCCGGTGGCTAAGATCAATGCAGCTGAGGTTCCCGGTGATTTTCGACCGATCATCCTGTTGGGATTTCTTGCTAAGGTTCTGGAAAAATTGATGGTACAGCAAATAATTGATCATTTGGAATACTTTAACTTATTAAGTCCTTTCCAGTCTGGCTTTCGTAAGTCTCGTAGTTGCGAGATAGCCCTTATTAATGTTACTAATGATATACGTCGCTCGCTTGACATGGACCATCTGTGTGTTCTTGCCCTGCTTGATTTCTCCAAAGCATTTGACATGGTCAATCATTCACTTCCTTTTTCATCCCTCTGCTGTGTCCTTAATCCGCAGATTTCTCTCCAAAAGATTGCAGCGGGTTAAGGTAAAGGATTGTGTGTCTGGTATTTTGCCTCTAAATTGTGGTGTCACTCAAGGCTCTATTCTCGGCCCTTTGCTCTTCAGCCTATATATAAATGACCTCCTCAATGTTGTTGTGGACTGTAATATTCACTTGTATGCCGATGATGTGCAAGTGTATCTCAGTCGACCAATAGGACTGGCGGAGGATTGCATTGATAGACTTAATTCCGACTTGCGCAGTATTGCACACTGGGCTGATAACAATTTTTTATTGCTTAATGCTGGAAAGTCGCAGTGCATTGCCTTCTATCGCATAGCAGTTGAGGTATCTGATCTTCCACCTGTATTTTTAAATAACACAGTTTTACGATTTTCGAGTCGTGTAAAAAATCTTGTAATCTTCCTCAATTCCAGAATGCAATGCTGTGATCATGTCAATAATATGACTGGCAGGATTTATGGTGGGCTTCGTCGGCTGTGGTTGTCTTCGGGAACCTTGTCTATGAACACACGTTCGATGCTAATCAAATCTTTGATTCTCCCGTACTTTTCCTACGGCAGTCTCCTTTTCCCTCACTTGTGTTCATCCTGTTCCACTAAGCTAAATGTGGCGTACAACGACTCCACAAGATTCGTCTTCTGCTTAAGGAGATTCTATCATATCTCGCAGCATCGTAATCATCTACTTGGTTGCTCCTTAAATCTATATCTTTTACGGAGGCTTCTGGCATCTCTTCATAAACTCATCTACTCTAAAGAGCCAAGCTATTTGTTTAATAATTTGGCATTTTTAAACTCCTCAAGGCGGTTCGACTTGCTGATACCAAATTTTCAATACTCAGTAATGGAGAATTCTTACTTTGTTCGTGCTGTTCGAGCTTGGTATAATTTACCATCCGAAATTCAGCGTACGAGCTCGACTCGAGGGTTTATGGAGCGAATAACGCGCTGCAGCACCGTCGTGGGATAGACATTTGGGTGTGTTTTAGGTGGTCTTGGCTCTGTGTTTTCTAGTTATTAGTTGTTACATATTTGTATTTGTAATCTAATGTTTTAGAGTAATTTTTTAGTATTTTATTTTAAGTTGATAGTAGCATATATATATTTTTCGAATTTATATTTAATTTTTTGAATTTCTAATTTATTTAACTTTGTTTTTTTTTATATTTTAATTTCATTTCTCGTAGTTTTATATTAATTTTTACTTGTTTTAATTTATTCTTTTTGCTACTTTGTTTTTGTACTAAAAAAAGTAATTTGTATTCTTATAGTACTTACCCACGAATAAACTTATTCTTATTCTATTCTTAGTTTTTGTTATACATATGTATATACGGGGTCTAAAATAAAACACTCCAATTTTGTTTCGTAATTTAGGGTGTGCGCGGGAATTAGTTGTTTTGTATTCCTTTGGGAGTATTGAAATCACACGTCACTATCTATATTAGGTTGGATATTTATTTTTCTTTCCGCGGAACTATTTTCCTTTACACAACTCACTATTTTAATTACAACTAAACCTCACAAATTTTTTTTTATTGAGTACAGTTTCTTTCTTTGTTCCGGTTGTTACAATTGCTCTTGTCAAACTTTTCTTTTACCGGATTCAAATACCTTTTTACGTTTAATAAAAATACCAGATCTAAACCGTACTCGCCGAGCCAAAAAAATCGAACTCTAATAATATTTAAGAAGATTGGTACCTTGTCAAATAATCGCGCGACTCTGACCCAAAATTCTAAAAAATTCCACTGCCGAAACCTGACTGACTGAGACTTCTATTTCTTAAAATCTTAGGTCTCCTCGTTCAGGGCAGAAAAGGTCCGTCATTCACACTTTTCAGCCCTGAGAAAATTATTTTCACTGGACGTGTTACAACAAGTCCAGAATTATCGCAACGCACGATGACTTGAAGTGTAATTTGTTATTTTCATAAATATCTCAAGCAATCGTCTTACCTATGGTGCATACATTGTTGCACCCACAATGTATGCAGCTCGCGACAATTTGCTGATAAGTGCTTTTTCGGTGAAGACTTGATCGTTTCAGTCTTCACCGTGTAAAATTTATCGCCCGATATGTATGTATAACTATATGTATGTACATTCATATCATATTTTTGACAAATTTTACTGACGGTAAGATTGTCGTGGCGCTTTTTCTATTAAAACGACCGGGGTTGAAATTTAAAACTTTTATGTTTCCCTAGTCGTTTTATGGGAAAATATTTTTGTTAAGTTCAACTAAAGAATTTGAAGAAATTGGTGATAGCAATTTCTTCGCCTTGCAGGGAGATAAGTTAACCATGTTTTAAGCATGAAAATTAATTAATTTTTTTTTAAATGATCCTTTTTAGGTAATTTATGTATCTAACAGCAAGAATGACCTCACACCGTGTCGTATCGCTCCCATAACATTCACTAGCTACAAAAACACGGGCTGGGCCGTTTTCAAAATCGACCTCCACCTCAGCCTAATTAACACATTTGTACCGGTCGATATCAATGTATCCAATGAGGATATTCACTCATGCGTCACCGACATCATAGCAAAAATTAAAATTTGTGCTAAAAGACGCTCAGTTACCTGCTCAGCTACAAACACATGCTGCAGCAATATCTCAGACACCACACTACGCCTTTTAAGAGTGAGAAAAGGCTGACTAGCGCTGCTTAAAAGGATATTCCACAGAAACTACAACAGAACCAATAGGGAGTACACAGAGCTTAAATCCAGAATTCATTGTTTAAACACAATCATTATGGGCAGAATTAGACTAGACATAAATGAAGAATTCACCAATAACCTTAGAAGCATTTCCCCTCTCCCCAAGTGTTCAAGGAGATTGATCGCATGACCGGCCGTAAGCTCTTTGGAACAAATATCGCCACTAGCATCTTAATACACGAAGATCAAGAAATAAGATCCGTAGCAGATAAACTAACAATCTTTCGGAACCACATCGTAGACTTGTACGCCGAGAAAAATCCGTCATGGAATATATCTCTCTCAGCCAGAATAAGCAAGAGCATAGGAGAACTCCGCACAACCGCCACAAACAGCACCCTTACTTACCTCTCACTCTCAAACCCAGCTACTTCACCGACGGACACACTCAGCTTCACCACGAAAGACAAATTAACACTCTTCCGAACAAATCTAAATAACAAGAAATCCGCCGGCCCGGATGGAATTCCTAACTATATACTACGTAGATGTCCTAACTCTCTAGATGATAAATAAGTGGCGTTATTTAATCATTGCATAAATAATAGCTATTTTCCTGACACCTGGAAGAAGGCTAAGTCAATGCTACTCGCCAAAAAGAAATAAGCCAAAAACATCAACGATTTCAGACCAATATCTCTGCTTTAGGCCAGTTACTCGAGAGAATATTAGTGGATATAAGTTAGATTCCTTCTGTGTAGAGACAAACATCATTCCCAGCAACCAATTTGGTTTCAAAAAGGGCACTGTACAGAGCAGGCAATTCTAACGCTTGCGAACAGAATCACGCAAAATTTGCACTGTGGTCCTGGACATCGATATTGAAAAAGCATTCGATAAAGTCTGCCACAACGGGCTAATCTTCAAGCTGCTCGAAATTGGCTGCCCTTTGAGTATCACCAGAATTTTATTTAGCTTCCTAAATCACAGGTTGACGTCTATTCAAATTGGCAATATCTTGTCCGAGCCCATCCCAGTCAAGGCAGGAGTTCCCCAGGGCTTTATCTGTGTTCGAAGCTGTTCAACATATTCCTATACGATTTTCCGTTGAAAAACTTCAATTCTGACATCCCAGCAGCGTTGCTTTATGCGGATGATACAATCATCCTGGCCGAAAGTGAAAGACCGCAGGTAGCCCTCAGCAGAATGCAGAAATTCATTCCTAATTTTTTAGATTTCTACAATAAGTGGGGCCTTAGGATCAATGAAGATAAATGCGGTCTAATATGCTTTAGAAACGCTACTGGTAAGGGACATTTTCTCGCAGTACAAGAAAGCAAAATGCTTTCGTTAAATATTAACACTAATCTAATCCCAGCGCGACTTGGTAGTAAGGCACCAAAATTGTCTAACTACTAACGTACAAAAGCAAATCTCTCACACCAAAATTGATAAACTAAATCTTCAATTGAGCCAAGACTGAACAACCTCTCTAGCACAGCAAGTAAGATAAAATTTACATGTTTTTTTTCATCGTAGTTTTTATTTCTTATTTTTCTGTATTTACAAATCTTGTTATAAGATAAATTGCATACATTTGTTATGGATGTATGTTTCGGAATGATTGGTTTGGATTAGAAGTCCAGACTGCCAGCATGAGGTGACAGATCATTCGTGACAACGTTGATGCAAGGTGGCACGCTAGCTCGCCTCGATTAATGGCGGAGATTGTGGGGGAGGGGGTCGTTTCACGAAAACCTACCGCTGTCACATTACCATAATCAAAAAAATATCGTGCCTACTCAAAAAGGGGCACCACACCCGGTCCAGGGAAGACCCTTACACCACTTACCATTACCAATGTGAAGGCGGTGATGGCATGCCTTCAGCTACTTGGCCCCATCCACCCAATGACACTGAGGTCAGCAAGTATCGTATTCAGTGTCCCTAATGATCACCTGTAAAAGAAGTAGCAGACCTAATTAACCATCATTGCTGCGGAGAGAATCCGAGAGAGAGAAAGGGAGAAGCACCTTTTGATTTAGTACTTCATCACGAAAAGAAATTCATTCGATCAAAGAAGCACTCTGAGCCTAGCTCCTTTTTCGACGTTACACGTAGAGTAGATAGTCATGTGTTCACCTAAGGATGTAGCAAAAACTAGTTTATTGTACAAAACTGAAGAATTATATTTTCAGGATAAATAGTACAGATACTCGTTTTCATTGCGAAGCATTAGTTTAATTTGTGACATTCCATTGGACTCGGATATCTCTACGGCATACTGAGTGGGCACATATGGTCCACCGCGAAATATTTTAATTCAGTTTAATTAGTATATTAATTATTATTTTGCAAATGAAATATAGGACAATATAGCGTATTACTTGTAGATATGCCTCTCTTAACTATAGGAAATTGCAATATGAAATACAAACAAATATACGGTCCGTCTGTGGCAATAGCAAGCTATCTGTATCACGAACAGGAAATATAAAACCTCCTTGCATACTCAAATAATTCTTGAAATGCAAACTGAACTTAACATTTTGTACCGTAGTTAGAGGAAAAATGATTTAAAAAACACAATATAAACAAATGTTTTCATAATATTATATAGTAAAAATTCAATATGATATCAAGTATTAAGACCATAAAAAAAACTGTGTATTTCTTTGCTGAAACTCCCCCGAAGAGGCGCCTCCTTGGTGGCGCCTAGGCAATAATTGGAACAATTTAACTTATAATACGCTACATCTATATGAATTTAGTGGCGAACGGTAGCGCTCAGATAATTTTACGAAAATTGATTTGACATCACAGGCATTGGATGTCGAGCCTTTTGTCTGGTATACGTCTTCCAAAAATGGATACGGATGTCAGCACAAAGAGCATGTATAAAATTTATTGTGATTAGGACGATTTTAACCTCACAAGCAGCGGATGCCGAGCCTCTTGTCTGGTATACGTCTTCTAAAAATGGATATGAATGTCGGTACACAGAGTATGTATGAGTATGACGACGATGAGTATGAGTAGGACGATTTTAACCTCACACGCACTGCATGTCAAGCCTCTTGTCTGACATACGTCTTCCAAAGATGAATATGGATGTCGGCACATAGAACACGTATAAAATTTATTGTGATGAGGACGATTTTAACCTGACAACCACTGGTTGTCGAGCCTCTTATCTGGCACTTTTCCAAAAGAATGGATCTGGATGTCGGCACAGAGTGCACGTATAAAATTTACTGTGATGAGGACGATTTTAACCTCAGAAGCACTGGATGTCGAGCTTCTTATCTGGTACTTTTACAAAAGAATGGATTTGGATGTCGGCACAAAGTGCATGAGTAGTTACGCTATGGGGATTCTGGCGCACTGTTTTAGCTTCCAGGATTTCGCCACAGATGGCGCCACAGTAGCTAGGTGGCTTGAGTCCATGCTAAATGTAGGGTTGTGTCTTGGATGTATTGGTTTGTGCCTTGGATACACAATTGTGTCTTGGATGCACCATTGTGTCTTGGGTGCACCATTGAGTCTTGGATGTTGGGGATACGAGAACACTTTCAGCATTCTCCAGCATAGGGAAATAGCATAGGATTTCGATTTTGTTGCTGGAGTTCGCTTATTTTTCATCTCGAATTTTGGGGATACGAGATCACTTTGGGCATACGAGATCACTTTCAGTACTCTTCAGCATATGGGAATAGCATAGGTTTTCAATTGTTTTCTGGAGTTCGCTTATTTTTCATCTCGGACTCGTAGCCTCTAAGTTGACATTAAGTTTTTCAATTCGAGTTTTGGGGATACGAGATCACTTTGGGGATACGAGATTATTTTCAGCACTCTTCAGCATAGGGAAATAGCATAGGTTTTCAATTTTTTTCTGGAGTTCGCTTATTTTTCATCTCGGACTCGTAGCCTCTAAGTTGACATTAAGTTTTTCATCTCGAGTTTTGGGGATACGAGATCACTCTTAGCACTCTCCAGCATAGGAAAATAGCATAGGTCTTTGATTTTGTTTCTGGAGCTCGCTTATTTTTCATCTCGGAGATCGTAGCTATAAATATTTGTGAAGTGGTGGGAATCTTTATTGGTGGAGGTTGCTGGTTAAGTTTGATCTGCTCTTGGAGGCTGCAATTTGACCTTGAGGTGCGCCCTCCTGTGTCTGGGTACTGGGGGTTGGCTGAGAGCTTTAGTGGCAATATCTAATACTATGACTAGGACTGCCTGAGGTGTCTTAGACTGGGCTATGTTGGCTTGGGTAGAATGTGTATTAAGTAATGATGTGAAATACCCTAACCGAATTTATATCGCGGCTGTATACTTGTCAGCTTGAGTTTGGTTTTAGTTGTTTACTTTAGTATGAGTTGCTGTGGTATGTTGGGCTGGGCCACTTGGTGGCTGAGGAAACGTTATCTAAGGCGTGGGTGGATGTGTGCAGCTGTGTATTTATGTAGATAATAAATTTGAAATTCCCTAAGAAAATTAGTGTAATAAGTATTAATACTAATTCATATTTTTGTTCATGTCAATAGTATTAGTACTAGGGGTAAAATTTTCATCAGAAATCCTCTACGGGCTATGGTTCGAGATATCAGCGATCTTACCTTCTCAGGTATAATTAATATTAGTAGCTGAAAAACAAAAACAACAACAACTGTAATCGAAGTTGTGGATTAAAGATTTGATGATCTTAATCTGTAGGTGTCTTTTATAAGCATTGCGCCATGTGATGATATATCTAAAAATAGATCAAGCAAAGCTGATTGGAGCGAATGTTGGTAGATATGTTCACTTAGATAAGTAATCGAAATTAGTAAATGCCTAATTTTGCTTTTCAGGTGGAATGCTTCTAATTTGATTCCTTGCATAAACAAATTCGCACAGTCCAGTAAAGTAAACAAATTGAGCGATTTATGTTATTTATTGTCAGATTCCCAATTACTTTAGCTGAAAACAAAAACTGATATTAATCTGTAGGATATGATGTCTTGGATGAGTAGTGGAAGTTATAATTGAAAATTTCTTTTGCTGAAAAAAACAACAACAACAACTATAACGTCAGTTGTGGTCTGTAGGTGTCTTTAATATGATCATTTTATGATATTCGATGTGTAAAAATAGATCACGGCTGCTTGGGATGGTACGACACATGAAATCATTAGAAGTAATGGAAATTAAAGCATTAGAAAAGGTGACCAGGCGGCTGGTAATTTGATATCTTGAGTAAACAAATACGTCCGAGTAAAGCAGACGAATGGAGCGATTAATGTCTTTTTTGTATCTAGGAGTTTGTTTTGAAAAGTCTTACATTTTATGATGAATTGTTTTTTATTTTCAATAAAATTTCTCAATCAGTCACGCTGTTATGAGATGTGATTGACCCCGATATCATAGTTCACATGAAGCTGATAAGAATATGATAATTTTATCTTCATGCTATTGGAGTGAGCACATTATTTTCTTACCATTAGGTTGAGAGTAGGTTTAATTAAATGTTTTGATGAATGAAGGTGGTGTTTTGATATTAATGTAGTATGATAACTTGTCTTAGATGAGTAATGGAAGTTGTTTGGGAGCTGTGAGTAAGGAATAAAAACCTTTTCAACAAGGTCGCTTCATATTTATCTGTCTAAAGTATCATCCAAATGGTGTTGTATGAAGGAGGAAAAACTGATAATTCTTCAAAGCCATAGTGACTACCGTGGTGGAGGTTGAGAGTGGTTGCTGTAAGTTGTGGGTTAAATTGATAGTTTTGATGGATGGTTTTTGACATAATATTAATCTAGTAGGATATGGAAGCTTCAGTGAAGAGCGTGGAAGAGGAGAGTGTTATTTGTTTACCTTTAAATCTTAAGGTTTATACTTTTAGCCTCCAGCAAGAATGTTTTCTTTCAGTTGACTCGGCGACTAAATAAGAACGTGTTGATTTCATGTTCATAATTTCATCTTGTGGTGAGCATATGAAAGTAGCAGAGTTTTTTATAAATCAAGCAGGTATGCTGTTATGAGATTTGATTGACTCTTATATCTAAAACATTGTTCACATAAAGCTGACATAGTATTGCGGCAGGTACATTGTTTACTTACCATTAAGTTGAGAGTGGGTTAAATTAAAAGCTTTGATAGAAGAACGCTGTGTTATGATATTAATGTAGTATGATATGTTGTCTGAGGTGAGTAGTGGAAGTTGTATGGGAGCTATGAATAAGCAGTAAAATCCTAATCTCGCTTGATAGTAATCGCCTCTAAAGTATCGCCTGAATGGTGGAGTTTGAAGGAAGAAATAATTGATAATTATCCAAGTCCATAGTGAAGATCGTTGTAGGGGGTTTAGAGTAGATACTGTAAGTTATGTATTAAGTTAAAAGTTTTGATGGGTGGTATTTGGTATTTATATCCTCGAAATGGTGTTGTACGAGTATTAGGAAGGTCGGAAAAAAGTTGATAATGCTTCAAGTTCAATAGTGAAGACCTCGATGTTGAGAGTGGGTATTTGGAATGATATGATTCTTGTAGGATATGGAAGTATTATTTATTCATCTTTAAATCTTACCATGAAAGTTGGTTGGGAGTTGATTAAATTAAAAGTTTTAATGAAAGAAGGTTGAGTTATTATATTAATATAGTATAATATGTTGCCTTAGATGAGTACTTGAGAGGTGTGAGTGATATGTGTAATATGTTGTAGATGAGTAGTGAAAGTTGAAAATGTAAGATTCCCAATTTCTTTACTGAAAAACAACAACAACTGTAAATAATATATACCAAATCAATTTTTCACCCAATATTTATCCACATTAAATTCATTATCTATGTAGTTCTATACCTTAAGTTATAAACTTTTTTCTCTGTATTTCACATCCAAAAAGCGATCCAGAGCAAATGTCTGTGTTAGGCTATGAGAGTTCGGCAGCAAAATCCCATGATATTTCTTATCATTTTCCTTGCTCTAACACATTAGGCAGCTTAACTGAACATCTCACTCGGAACTTGGATATATAATTGCTAGCTGTGGATATGTATGTATGTAACATTGAGATGAATTAATGTACTGTTGTGTAGTGTAAAAGAAAAACTTTCATGGGTGATATGGGGATTGACTCGATGTATGTTATGCACTAGATTGGTGGTATATGTCCTTATTTGATTGAAGCAAAATAGTTTCACGACTAACTTACTAAGATTTAAATATAGTTGAAATTCATAAAAATGTTGAATCGATGTCAAGAATATGTTAATACTTGTTTTGAGCACGAGCAGTGGAAATCGTGATCATTGCAGCATGTTATGAAATTCAATATCTAAAAATAGACCACATGAAGTTTATTGGAGTGGGGAAGTGCTAGATATCAGCATGACGTCATATTGGTTTTGCTGTTTTCAAGTGCTGCACCTAAATAAGTTTTCTTAGCAGTGATGTTGTAGATATCAGCATGAATCGACATTCACAACATAACATCACCATGAACAGATTCTAGAGGATGTCAGTGGGGGTTCTTGGTTACAAAGCTTTTACAGGATTCGAGTGCAAACGCCATTTCTTGAGTAAAGTTCCCTAGTGACATTAGCCGGTACTACACGCATGCCTTGCTTTTGCTGTTTTTCTTTTATTAGCGGAGAAGTTGTAGATATCAGCATGCGCCTAGGCTTTTACAGGATTCGAGTGCAAACACCATTTCTTGAGTAAGGTTAAAAGGCGAAAGATTTATTCGACTTTGAACAGAAGCCAGAATATCTGCTCCAACACCCTGCTAGCTAAATAGTCGACCAAGAAGCAGCCACACTCACTAAAGCCATACGCTTCGCTGCTAACAACAGCATCCCCCTTAGTAAACACGTTACCAAAACGCAGCCCCCGTGGCTTACGGCGCACGTTCAATGTTACATTCAACGAAAAGACTCGGCCTGGAAGAGACTTAAACGATAACCTGGCACTGCAAATGCCATTGCATACCGCAAGGCAAATGCACAGATGCGCAGGGAGATCAAGCTGGCCAAAAAGCAGTCATGGCTGGATTTTGCGAACAGCATAATTGCGGACACCCCAATGGGGCAAATTGGCGGTGGGTCCGGGCTATTAGTGGCCGCCCCTCTAAGGCAGGCATCACGAGGCTTATAATAGGGAACCAAACAGTCCAGGACCCGTTGCAGATAGCGGAAAGCCTTGCATCATATCTCACCAGCTATTCCAATGAACCCGACCCTGCCTTTTTGACCATGAAAGGATTGTGCGTAGAGACAGACAACAGGAAAGAAGACACCAACCTTTCGAACCCCTTAGAAGATCCCTTTTTCCTCCAGGAGGTTATGAAAACTCTTAACTCCTTCCATGGTACCACTCCAGGTCTGGACAACATTACACTCGGTATGCTGAAACAGGCTCCATCAGCCTGGTTGGAAAGGGCTAGAGGACTATTCGACCTAATCCTCAATCTGGGTAGATTTTCACAAGCTAGGAAACTTGCCGAGATTAGGTCTATACCGAAAAACACAAAAAAGATCCCTTGTCCCTCCGAAACCAGACCGATCTCACTCCTTCCCACAATCTCCAAAATCCTTGAGAATATGATGGCAAACAGACTGTCTTGGCTATTGGAAGAGAAGCTGCTGCCACCAGTTACAAGCTACAGGCCTGGTAGGGGGACTCAGTCCCTCCTCCAGGATCTGGAGCATAACCTAGCATGCGCGCTCTCCAGGGGAAAGCACTCTATTGTGCTGCCAATTGACCTAGAGAAGGCGTTCGATAGAACACCTAAGCGCTCCGTACTGCGACAACTTGAAGGATGGAACTTGGGGAAGAGACTCGTAGAGACAGTAAAGTCCTTCCTAACAAACAGGAAGATAAAAGTTAGGGTAGTGGGACACTTCTCCTCCACACATAACATCCTCAAAGGACCCCCGCAAGGGTCTCCACTCTCTGTCCAACTTTTTAATGCTTACATCCACTCTCTTAGTGAGAGCCTGGACAAAATTCCGAATCTCTTCTTTCATGTTTACTCTGACAACATTGTCTGTTATGCTTCAGGTGAAGTCCCGTTTGTAAAGAACGTGCTCAACAGGGCAATGAGAACAATCTCAGTTTGGGCCGACACAAACGGGGCTAAAGTCGCTTACAACAAGTTGGAAGCACTTCATGTCTGTCGCAGACGAAAATGTGCAGAGAGCACCTTGGAAGGCGACATAGCTTCTTTCCCTCCCCAAAAAAAGTCTGAAATTCCTGGGGTTGGTCTTTGCGCACAATCTCATCTGGTACAAACAAGCAGCGATTGTGGCAGACTCTATTAAAAGTCGAAACAATCTGCTAAAAATTATATGTAGAAGGAACTCCGGTCCACCTCTGGAGACAGCTATTAGGATCGCTAAATAACTTGTCATTGGAAAGGTAGATTATTGCCTCACTATCTACGGCTACACAAACAAGACATCCAGACATCCCTCAATGCTACGGCCAGATTGGCCCTTGGCGCACTGCGCACCACACCGATTCAAAGTCTGTTGGTTGAGTCAGGATTCCCTACCCTACATCAGAGAAGAGAGGAGCTTGCCAGCAACCTTTTCTTTAAAACCCTACACAATTCCAAATCTCCACTTCATCTCCTAGCCTTGGACATCCTATCCTCTAACCCTATCCCCACCAGACACACCTGTGCCGGCTTGACACGTGCGATTGTAAGCATCCCTGACACCCTCCGAACCATTCCCTTTGATCCCGATATATTAAACCCTGTGGAAAACCTCCCCCCTGTAGAGTGCCTACGGCGAGAATTCTAACAGACGAAAAAACCTACGAGCACCTTGACAATACATCTAAAATAAGACTCCATACAGACACATACAGACGCATAAACGCAAACAGAAACATCTACACTGACGCCTCAAAAAATGAGGAGGAAGTCGGCATTGCTATCTGTTCGGACAAAGATAAAGACGAACTCTCCCTCACCTACGCATTACCATTCTGGGCAGATGTCTTTTCGGCTAAACTTAAGGCTATCTGGGAGGCCGCCAGGTGGGCTGTTAAGCATGAAGGCACCTGCGCAATATTTTCGGACAGCCTGTCCTCGCTGAAGGCTATTGAAAATATAAAAAATAGAAACCCCCAGGCATCCAATGTCAGGAAGTCCCTTCACACTGGTAAGATCACCACCTTGGCATGGTGCCCAGCCCTTGTCGGCATCCCGGGTAATGAAAAAGCGGACACACTTGCCAAAGACGCGCTACGCTGCGACAGTATAGAGATCACGAAGAGCTACAAAGCCGCCAGGGCACATGCACGTAGCCTCCAACACAATGTTAGAAGCGCCGCCTGGAGCTTATCCTGTTCTTTCCTTGCCTCACACCACAAATCATCTGACAACCCCATCATGCCCGACGCTCCAAGGGATAAAATGATATCTATAGCGAGGTTGAGACTTGGTCATATTCTTCCAGTGAAAAAACATATCTTTACTAGACAGCCTGCCCCCACCTGTCCCTACTGCCGGAACACCTCCTTAACGACGGCACACATTCTTTAGCAATGCATAGAACTACAGAGACTACTTAACGAACGCGGAACGAGCAAAACACCTACAGAACTCCTTACATACAGTGAGGAGGATACGGACACACTACTCTATGCATTGAGGACAACTACACACCAGACTCTAACACAGACACACAGTTTTATATGAAATTTTAAAAATTAAAAAAAAAAGAGAAAGAGGAAAAAAAATATATATATATATTTTAATTAAAAAGGGGAAAAGGAAGGAAAGGACAAAAAAGAAAAGGAAAATAATAATAAAAATAAAAATAAAAATATATTTATCTATACAATTACAACAAAAAGAATAATACATTTATATACTTAAAAAAAAACAACAAAAGGAATGGTAATGATAAGATAATGGAAAGAAAGAATTTTAGAATGAAGAAAACTAAAAAAAAAAAAAGTAAAATAATTAAGGCCTTAGAGAGTAAGTACATGAACTGGTCACTTAAAAATAGACTATAGACCCCTTATCCTATACAAACTAGCTTAGAACATTGTTAATTTAAATATACACAAATAATTTTAGATTTTTTTTAGATTAGCCAGGCCTAGGCATAATACCAAAAAATAATAATAACTTCAAACAAAATTGTAAATGAACTTTTGAAATATGTAAGTTAAAGATAAGTCTGCTATAAACCCCAGATAGCTGCCCAGATGGCCTAGTAGCCGTGGGCCTTTTACATTAGTTGTTAATTACGTTAGATTATTAAAATCTATGTAATTCAACTAATGATCTCTAAATTAAAAAAAAATTAAAGAAAAAATTGAATAAGGTTCCCTAGTGGCATTGGTCGGTACTACCAACTGCCTTGGTTCCACATGAAGGTTATTCGGGTGGTAAAAAAAAACATGAAAGCATTAGATTGAGAGTGGGTTTAATTTAAGGCTTTGTTGAAAGAAGGCGGTAGTAGATATTAATGTAAAATGATAGGAGGCATCAGTCAATTTTGGCGAGCCTCAGCGATAGGTCAAAACAAATTTCAACCGCGCTAATAAATGAAAGTTTTTTGAATAAAAAGAGTGGTACAAAACGGCATATGGAGAGCTGTATTGGACAGACTAAATCGCCGAGAGTGTTATTGAAAGCCACCAGTCGAGGTGGAGGAATTACTCAGCGTGTAAAAAAAGTGATTTTGTAAAGTGGGAGGAAATAAAATCAGTATTCACAAACAGAATTAGAGCTGGAATTATTGTAAATATAAACCATACAGATCCTAAGCTAATTATACAGGATGCTGGTGATTTATTTATACGCCGTATTAAGAATATTTTAAAACGCCATCTCAATATTAAAGTTAATACAAAGTTGTGTGCTGATTTTGTTAAGGGTATCGGTGACAATGAGGTTATAAAAGATATTAAATATTTACATGCAAGAACTGCTCCAATCAATGTGGACGATAATTTAAATGCGTGGTATAAAGTTAATATTTTGGATTCAATACTCACTCAATGTAAAAAATAGTGATGAAGCATGCTTCGCTTGGGCCGTGACATTAGCACTATACCTTGGAAATATTAACTCCTCTAGGACATCATCATATCCACATTATTCGACTGTGCTAAATTTCACTCGAATAACATTTCCTATGACGCTTAAGCAAATTAAACAATTTGAAGATCAGAACGATATATCAATAAGCGTATTCATCCTAAAGAAAGAGCGTTCCTTCACCACTGTTCTAGTTATACCAACGAAACACAATATGAAGCGACATCTGAATCTATTAATGATACAAAATAACTATGAGCAGGATGATGATGATGCTGCTGATTATGATTATGACGTTGATGATAATGATGATCAAAGTACCAGGTTTCATTTTTGCTGAATTAAAATCTTTCACGGATTGCATGGAAACAAACTTCAAAACATAAGGCTAGATTGTATACATGCGATAGATGTTTGTTCTATTTTTATTCTGCTAAAGCATTAGCATCACATATTTCTGAATGTGAGAAAGAAAAAATTAGTATTGAATTAAGGAAGCCCAACCATAGAATTAAATGTTAATAGCACAACGGATACTCTACCATTGGGAAACATTACATAATTCCATCAAAGCAACAAGGTGCAGCCGCAGAAAACATATGATCTAAGTCTAGTGTATTGTAAATAAAAAAATGTATTACATATTAGTTATAATTCCATTTATTGAAGTAATTTGTTTTAATTGTATTATAGTCCAAGTCTTAAGTCTAAGATATACATTATTGGAAAATAAAGAAAATGTTATAGTTATAGATATATTGAAATCAGGAAGCCCAACAATTGAATGGTACACTAAGAATTAAATGTTAATTTTTTTTTAATTTATAATAAATCAATAATGATATTTTATATATGTTATTCTTTTTATTCAATTTCAGCTTTCCAAACAGCTCTGATAACAGGAAAACAGCTTTCCAAAAAGCTCTGATAACAGCTTAACAGCTTTCCAAACAGCTCTGATAACAGGAAAACAGCTTTCCAAACAGCTCTGATAACAGCTTAACAGCTTTTCAAACAGCTCTGATAACAGGTTAACAGCTTTTCAAACAGATCTGATTACAACTTAACAGCTTTTAGACAGGTCTGATAACAGCTTTACAGCTTTTAAACAGCTCTGATAACAGCTTAACAGCTTTTGAAACAGCTCTGATAACAGCTTAACAGCTTTTCAAACAGGTCTGATATAAGATTATGTATGGAACATACAGTTACCAGAAATCTTCTTCTTTACTGTTTACTCACAGTTAATTATAATCCTCCATACAACTTGCAATACTCATCATCCAAGTGATTTATTGACAAGACTTGTTTATTCACTGTATGATACACTTTCATTAATAGTAAGAAAAATTAGGCCAACTGTTAAAGCAAACTCTTTTGTTTGCCTGTTAAAATTGGTAGGCTGAAGTGAATCACCTCAACCTTGTTGCTGTGCATTCGGTGGTTCACCGATTACACGAAATGCATAAATCTGAAAGGCAAAAAGTTGTTAATATCCCGGGCTACTCGGTTCTTGTACCGGCAGCAATAGCGACTAACAAATATTTTAAATTAAAACGCAGCTATTGTCCAAAAAGGAATGACAAATTTTATTAAATTTAATATCACTTATATACAAGTTAAAATCTAAGCACCTGTACTTCATAAAAAGTGCTGACTCAATTCACACTACATAACTTTCCCAGCAAATTCTAGCAAGATTGCTACCCAGGAAAAGTTTTGCTAATTTACCTGGGATCATGTTGCGTCTGGCGATCGGTGAGAAAATTATGTGGCGCAACTTGAGTAATGCATTTACGAATAAATTCTAAATTTTACACCTAAAGAAATTCGGGATTTTTAATGCAGTTTGCAGTTTTATACACCAACCACACCATTATTACGAAGATAAAATTACCATATTCTTGTCGAAGCTGAATCATAGTCAAATTGTAGCCTCCAAGATTCGACACTGTTGGTTTCAAAAGGTTACCCAAGAGCAGGCACTTTCGGTTTCAAAGGTTAAGGTGACATCAGAGGTCAAGGACAAAATGCTGCCTCCAAGACCACGTGTCAAATACATATAAATAATAGTTTCATAACTTGTTTCTCATTTGATGTTGTGCTCTTTACCCAAACAGACCGCTGTTGGCAAGCTAATTACGTAATAATTTCAACATGAGTTCTAAGGATACTACAAACCTTCTAAAGCCTACGGCCGAAAGTCGTAAAGAATATTCATATAAGGCTCAGTCTACATCTATGACATCGATGCTTTCTAGAAATAAAGAAGAAAGTTTTTCATCCAAAAACGAGTCGACTGTCCCCTACCAACAGCTCGAAAAAGCAGGATATTCCAACAAAGATCGCAAAAAATAAAGACGGAAAGATGTTATTTATGAAAATGGTGCACAAAGAATTTTCTAAAGCCATCTTGGTCTAAAGGCATAAGGATCAGTCAATATCTTTAAAATCTTGGTTTTCCTGAACTAAAGAAAAAAAGACTATCGATTTAAGCTATAATGTAATTAAAACAAATTATTTCAATAAATTGCATTATAACCATAACACAATTTTTATTTACAATGCATATTTTAGACTATACTTAATATATTTTCTGCCGGCACACGTCGCTTAAGAGTGATAATTGAAGCAAGAATGATTATTGCTCACATCGGGTGTCGCTTTCAAGCAAATTTTGTTGTTCGCAGATTAAGCGAACCTACTTTCCTTATGTAATCCATAGGTATCACTTTTGATCTATATCATGCGTATCCTCAAAGTGATCTCGTATCCCCAAGACTCGAAATGAAAAATAAACGAGCTCCAGAAACAAAATCGGAAACCTATGCTACTTGCCTATGCTGGAGAGTGCTAAAAGTGATCTCGCATCCACAACACACGAGATGAAAAATAAGCTAGCTCCAAAAAACAAAATCGAAATCGTATGCTATTTCCCTTTGCTAGAGAGTGCTGAAAGTGATCTCATAACCGAAAGTCCGAGATGAACAAAATATGTAATACCGGCTACTTACTCAAGAAATGGAGTTTGCACTCGAATGATCAATACACACACCCCCTAAACCCAATAATAATATTTTTTTTTTATTTAAATAAGCTCTTTATTTAGTGGCTCTCTGGCTCTCTTCATGATTTCCTAAAAATAGGTGGCAAAAAGCTCAACAAAGTGTAACAAAAAAGAAAGACGCTAGCTAAACTAAATGTTGTAAAAAGTCAATAGGGACAAATAAAAACATTTAAAACAATTCAATAAAAACCAATATGTAACAAAAATGACACAAAAAATGTAAAAACCAATGACACAAAATTCTCAAAAGAGACTAAAAAACGGATACAAGAATTTTGAAAAAGATCTAAAGGATATACAAGAATTTAGAACCAGTCCCAATTTTGACAATTAGGTAAGTGGCAGTTCCAAGAAGCTCCAAATTTCCAAAATAATTTAATAAAAGCTAATTTCCTAAACGATCGAGATTTCAACATATAAATTTTGCAATTTTGCACCGAGAACGAAACCGAATAAAAAATTTAATAACGGAACGAACGCAAAAATTTACCCGATACCGTTATAGAGTCCCGCGAGGGCAGCCTGTAGTATCATAGACCTCTACAAACTGTCCTCATCATCCCTCCAGCTTAGCATCTCTAACAGAGTGCTTGTCCTTCCCACAGCACGTGCAACGATTCCTAAGCGAGGAGAAGCCCCGTGGACTAGTGTTGCAAATGCTGTGGCCTGCTATCACCAGCGAAATACAAGAGCTCCGTCCTGCACCGAGGATAGTGGTTGCCATGTGCAGTTGAATGTGTCTGTGTTCGTTGCCAGATATTCAAGACGTAAACGTCTCTTCAATCTGTCAACGAAGTGGCGCTTAAGTGAGTGTGCGTGGTGTTGTGGGTCAGTGTTCTGATTCCCAGCTTCGACTCTCATGTAGTACAGGTGAATTGTAGATTTGGCCAGTGTCAACACAAAGCTAATCAAGCAATTCACTCGACTACATACCTTTGGTCCCCATAGAAACGATGTCCTAGTAATGCCGAAATTCGGGTGGATCAACTGACACATACAGCGCACGAGATCCATTAGACCCTGCAAAGCCGGACAAGTGAAGAACCTGTGAAACAGGGTGCCCTCACCAGCAGAAACTGTGCAAATCCTCTGAACTCGGCGGTCGATATGTGACAACTGATTAGGATGCATAAGACTGTGATGCAGCAATTTGAATGCTACATCAGCATATTTGTAACTAGAAGGATAACTGTAGACTACTCTGCAAGTGATCCCTCCCATCACGCCCATATTCACCCCGAGGTGTGTTCGCCATCTGTTGTATCCTGTATACTCCGGAGGTCTTATTGACATAAGCACGTCACGGAGCACACGTGTTGTAAGTGTGCTGAAAGGTGTGTGTGATGGTCTGTTCAGAACGAAAGCATCTTCCAAATTAGTGCCAGGGTCACTGGTCCCAAGTTGGCGAAATCTCTCCCGCACAGAAGCAGCCAGGTCGTGTAGTTGTGCAGTGTTAGTGTTTATTCGACAGTTTCCACGATATCAATAATATCTCCGAGAACCGTCAGTGTATGCGTGTCAGCTTCAAAACCCCGAGCATTACTGAACACTGAATCTATTAATTCAGGATTAAACCTGATTGGAATCTACGCGAATTGCGTGTACCTTAGAGCATTCCACTGCAGGTGAAATGCTGGAGTGATTCTGCCCCAGGTCTGAATCGTTGAGATTAGATCCTGTGGCCAGTCACGAGGATAAGGTGGTCGAACAGAGAGTAGGTAGTAATACTCCCCTATGCCGATCCCTCCCAGTACATTCACCCACAGTTGAGAAATCAAGCTGTCTCTCTGGCAAAACACTCTTTGGAATGCACGCACTTGGAGACACCTTGATTTCACAACCAAGTTAGTGAGACCTAATCCACCTATCTTGACTGGCAGACAGAGCGTGCTTTCAGCAACCCATCGTCTTCCGCACCAAAAGGCGTCTATCGCTTTTGATTGAAGAAGACCTACGAAGCCTTCATCAAACGTCTCAGACTTTAGCAGATGAACGATGGACGAGGTAATCAAATAGTTTATCACGACTGACCTACCCATTAAGGATAATGGAAACAGTCGACTACGCCATGAGTTTACAGCTCTAGAGAGTTTCTTAAGAGCGATGCGGCTATTATTTGATTTACTCTCGCGTCCGATATACACACCTAAATACTTCAGGCAAGTATTAGTCCATTGGATGTTCAGTGGAGTATCTGTACGATCTCTCCACCTTCCACACCACAAGCCTTGACTCTTACTAAGGTTGATTTTAGCGCCCGCTATACGTTCGAACTGTTCGAAAACAGCACGAGCGACCGGAAAAGCTTCATCTCCTGTCACGAAAATAGACAGATCATCCGCATACGCCAACATAAGAGGCCTCACATTGGTGTATGGTAGACGAACCGCATACTGTCCGAGCATTCGACGAAGATTCACCAGTAGCGGCTCCAACGAAAGATCATAAAGCATACCTTGCAATGGACAGCCCTGTCTGATACCTCGATGAAACGAGATAGGAGCCAAAACTTGTCCTTGATGCTTAATCAAAATCGCTGAATCTCTATACAGTTTCCCGACGATATCGAACCACCTGGGCGGAAACCCAAATGCCTCGAGAGCAGTCAAGAGATACTCGTGCGAGACACTATCAAAAGCCTTTTGCTGGTCAAGTGAAATCATGGCCATTTGTGTACCTGTCTGTTCATGGTAGGCAAACAAATGCTTGGCTACCGCGATGTTGTCGTAGATACTACGACCAGGTACACACTAGGACTATTCCGGGTGTATTACCGAAGCAATCACTGAGCGGAGTATCGCCCCTAATGCTTTGCAGACGATTTTGTAGTCTACATTGCATAGGGTTACTGGTCTCCAGTTCCCCATCCTCTGCAAATCTCCCTTCTTTGGAATCAAGTGCATAACAGATCTCCTCCAACTAGAAGGAAAGCCTGAATGTGTCTCAACCGCCGAATTGAAGACTTCCAAAAGGTCAGGAATTAATAAATCCCTGAAACGTATGAAGAATTCTGGAGTCAAGCCGTCATAACCAGGTGAAGTGTGTCGCCTTAGATCCTTTGTCGCAGCAGTCATATCCTCCAATGTGATTACTGTATCCAGGAGCTCCTTACTGTCTTCAGAGAAAGTGGGAATATTCTCAAGGAATTCATGAGTGGTCGAGGATGTTGTCGACGTCGATTCAGAGTAGAGACTACTGTAGTAGTCTCGAATATATTCTGATAGCTGTTGTCCGTTGAGGACTTGTCCAGATTCATCAATTATCGATTCGACCTCATAAGAAGCAGTACGACGTCTAGTCGCCTGAAAGAAGTACTCAGTTGGAGAATCGCCTTCTCTCAGCCAGCGCGATTGGCCGCGCAGCACAAACTCCAAGCTGTGCTTGTAAGTCTGTGTCGCCAAGCGTCCCTTTATTCCATTGAAATAAAGAATCAACCCCGGCTGAGTTGGGAGAAGAGCTGCCACCCGAGAGACCTCGGCCGACAAGCTAGAAGCTTGATAGCCACTTCGACTGAAACTCGTCTCGATAAAAGACCGAATCTGGAGCTTTCCAACATCCCACCATTGACTAAGAAAAGGAAAGTCAACTTTCCTCTCTTGCCAATCGTGCCAGAATTCAGTGAACTCATTGATGAACTGCTCGGAATTCAACAATTAGTTGTTGAATATCCAGTATGCAGTTCTTCTTTCAACTAGAGTGCTGGTCGCCACTACAAGAAGATGATCTCTAACGGAACACACTTCATGCGTGACACCAACGAAATGTTCTAGTATTCCAGGTGAGACGTAAAGTCTATCAATTCTGGAGCCTGCGAGACTTCCATGGATATTCCGCGAGACCCTCGTGTATGATCTAGTCGTAGGATGCATCCAACGATAGATATCCACGAGTCTGAAAACACCGACAAAATTCCTCAACCGAGTAGCATTAACAGAGTTGAACTCAACTCCAGAGTGCCGATCCATTGAGGGATTCAGAGTGCAGTTGAAATCACCTCCGAGGACAGTTTCGCCGCTAAAATTCACCAGACAGGACTGAACACTATCAAGAACTTGTCTTGTAATGTCCTGGTCATGAGGAAGGTACACGTTTACTACCTTGATATTTTTGTCTTGAATGACAAAGTCCAAGGAAGAAGCGAAGCCTAGGAAGATATCTGTATAGACAGGAGACGATAGTGTAAATTTGTTGGATACAATGATTGCCACCCCTGAGCTTCGGCGAGGCGCAGGTGTGGCAAACATTGCATAGCCAGTGTGTAAATAAGCATAGCGCTCAAGTTGTGTATATGTGTCTTGTGTAAAGTTCGTCTCCTGTAGAAGCGCGATGTCTATATCGAACATTTTGACATGTTCGATAGTGCTGTGTAACCTTGTATGTGCACTTAAACCCCCGGTGTTGATAGAAGCTATCTTGCACATTCAAAGAGATCCAAGGCTCAAACGGTGAATGTGCGACGTCTATTGACGAGGAGGATCGGCCAAGCGATGCTCCTGAAGCAACTCCTCCACCTTCCTATGAAGTCGTTCTAACCGCGCTACATCGTTGTACTTCCTCCTCTTCTTGGACTCCTGTTGTAGGAGTAGAAGCTGCGGAAGTAACAACTCTGGCCTCTCCAGCTCCCCTACAAGAATACTCCAGATTTTATCTGAATTCTTCTTGTACTGGAGCTGGGTGAGAATTCCGGCTATCTTCTTCCTAGAAAGGGTTTCCATCCCCTTCGAGACCTCAAATTGGCTACCAGTCGAAATGATACTATCACGCGACTCGTAGCCACCGAGGCTCGAAAGACCAGTCTCATCAAAACCTGTCATGTCGCAGTCCGAAAGCTGCTCAAGAGATGCTTCCACCTCCCTTACAACAACCTTCGGAATGCCAGCTCCACTATCGTCCTCCTCCGAGTGGGGCCGTTTTGATGCGACTGGCTTTGCTGGCTCTGGAGCAGGCAGCATCACACGGTCCACCTTGGTCTTCCTCCTCCTCGTCCTCTTTTTCTTGCCTAAATGGCTACTCGACTCCTCGTCAGAAGTAGCTGTGTTTTCACGTGCCGACGTGGCGCCGTTTACAGCCATAGCTATTTTTGCCTCTAGGACAACTTCAGGCACCTTAACCACTGGCTGCTCCAAAACAGCAGGTTGAGTGCCGGCCGAAGGTTCCTTCTCCAGATCCACTACTGTAGTAGTGGCTTCCTTCGAGGGAACCCTCGGTTCAGGCTTCTTCCCGGATATGCTCAGGTAAAAGCCTGACGGAAGCGTACACCCCTTATTCAAGGTGATGGACGCTTCCCGGCTAGTACCGAAGATACCCCGCCCGAGACCCTCGTCCCCAATTTTAATGGGAATAGCGCGAACCTTTCCATGAACCTTCCCGAATCTCCCAAGGAAATTCGAGAGGTCTTCATGTTGGGCTCGCATAGGGACCCGCGAAAACACGACCTTCGTGGGCTTCTCTTTTAGCGGGAATGGAACGAGGTGCCTACCCTCCACCTCGATGCCCTCGAGCATAAGCTTAGTGGCGCTTTCGAGGGTTGTGGTATACACCTCGACCATTCCTCCAGCTATAATTCCCATTGAAAAAAGCTGTTCGCAGGAGATGACGCGGAAGATTGCCTTCAGGTATGCAGTCTGAGGACATCCTCTGATGTGCTCAAGCTGCATCCCGTAGCTCTCATCCTGCCACCTCCCGTCAAAGAAGCAATGGAGACCCGCACTGGTCTTGGGCCGAGGCTTACCCGCGTCCAATGGGGTTGGACGAGGAGTGATGCCCCTGCTCTGAATTTCGATTAACGTCTCTTTTCTATTGGCACTGCCACTTACCTGGGCATAAGAGATCCCTGGAACTAAAGTTGGGGATCGTAGTGATGCTACTGGTCCTGCTGTTGGCACTTGCTTCTTAGTCGGGGTGGTTGACTTCGCCGGAGATAGTGGCGGCTTCATTACGACTCCGCTGGGCTTTGGCGCTGAAGCCGAAGCTGTCTTGACGACCTCCTTCAAACTTGGGCTTTGCCCTTGGTTTGAAGACGTCAGCTTAACATTTGCTATAGCTGCCGCAACAGATGCTGCAGCAATAGCGGTGGATTTTGGAGCTGCTGTTCCAGAAACTTCCCTGGCAACCATCGCTGTCCCTGTTGTTGTCTGCTCTAATAAAGATGCCTGCAGGTTTTTACCTTTGGCCTCTTCATTAGGGCCCTTAATAGCCTTTTCAGTGGGCCCTTTGGTTTGCTTTTTGGAAGAAGAAGAAGCTTTGGTAGTCTTCTCCGTCCCTTCGATTAGTTTCAGGGGATCACCTGTCCCTCCAGAATCGCTGCTGCTCGTACTCATTTTGAGCACGGCAGAGCAATTACACTTTTATATTTTCAGAAAATATACAAATTTTAATTTACCGTTTTTATTTTTTTTGCTTTTTATAATATTGCAAAATCTTTTTATTTTCAATGAAGCACTATGGAATTTTAAACAGTTGCCATGTTGTCATGGCAACGACCGAAATTAATTAAAAAGCCAAAACTGTCAGACCTTTCCAATTTTTTTACAATTTATTTTTTAATTTTTTAATAGTTTTTTATAGCTATACTTCCACTAAGATCACTACACAATAAACTCACTAACTTCTGTGTCACTTTTGCAGAGTTTTACGGAATTTCTTAGCGTATTTCGGCTGTTATTCTTTGTTTTTGTGAAATTCTTAAATGACACATTCGCTCTCTTCAATAATAATAATAATTTTTTTTTTTTTTATGTATATAAGATCTTTATTAAACGTTATAAATTGACTCTTAAAATTAAAAAAAAAACAAACAAAAAGTGGCTCTGTAAAAAGGAGAAAAGGCTCTAACTGACTAATATAAAAATAACAATATACAAGTCAATAGGGACAACAAGATAAACTAACATTTAAAGGCACAAAAAAAAGCACAAACTAAAACAATTTTCTCAAAAGAGACAATATATACGGTTACAAAAATTTTGGAAAATGCCTAAAAGATGAAAAACAAAAAGTTTTTCACTTGTCCCTATTTTGACAATAGGGTAAGTGGCAGTTCCAAGGAGTTCCAAATTTCCAAAATAAACTAATAAAAATTTCCCTAAACGAGCGAATTTCAACATAAAATTTTGTAATTTAGAACCGAGACCGAAACCGAGTTAGAAAAAAGAAAAATCGAACGAACGAAAAATTTACGCGATACCGTTATAGAGTCCCGCGAGAGCAGCCTGTAGTATCATAGACCTCTACAAACTGCCCTCATCATCCCTCCAGCTTAGCATCTCTAACAGAGTGCTTGTCCTTCCCACAGCACTTGCAACGATTCCTAAGCGAGGAGAAGCCCCGTGGACTAGTGTTGCAAATGCTGTGGCCTGCTATCACCAGTGAAAGACAAGAGCTCCGTCCTGCACCGACGATAGTGGTTGCCATGTGCAGTTGAATGTGTCTGCGTTCGTTGCCAGATATTCAAGACGTAAACGTCTCTTCAACCTGTCAACGAAGTGGCGCTTAAGTGCGTGTGCGTGGTGTTGTGGGTCAGTGTTCTGATTCCCAGCTTCGACTCTCATGTAGTACAGGTGAATTGTAGATTTGGCCAGTGTCAACACAAAGCTAATCAAACAATTCACTCGACTACATACCTTTGGTCCCCATAGAAACGATGTCCTAGTAATGCCGAAATTCGGGTGGATCAACTGACACATACCGCGCACGAGATCCATTAGACTCTGCAAAGCCGGACAAGTGAAGAACCTGTGAAACAGGGTGCCCTCACCAGCACAAACTGTGCAAATCCTCTGAACTCGGCGGTCGATATGTGACAATTGATTAGGATGCATAAGACTGTGATGCAGCAATTTGAATGCTACATCAGCATCTTTGTAACTAGAAGGATAACTGTAGACTACTCTGCAAGTTATCCCTCCCATCACGCCCATATTCACCCCGAGGTGTGTTCGCCATCTGTTGTATCCTGTATACTCCGGGGGTCTTATTGACATAAGCACGTCACGGAGCACACGTGTTGTAAGTGTGCTGAAAGGTGTGTGTGGTGGTCTGTTCAGAACGAAAGCATCTTCCAACTTAGTGCCAGGGTCACTGGTCCCAAGTTGGCGAAATCTCTCCCGCGCAGAAGCAGCCAGGTCGTGTAGTTGTGCAGTGTTAGTGTTTATTTGACAGTTTCCAGAGATATCAATAATATCTCCGAGAACCGTAAGTGTATGCATGTCAGCTTCAATACCCCGAGCATTACCGAACACTGAATCTATTAATTCAGGATTAAACCTGATTGGAATCGACGCGAATTGCGTGTACCTTAGAGCATTCCACTGAAGGTGAAATGCTGGCCTGATTCTGCCCCAGGTCTGAATCGTTGAGATTAGATCCTGTGGCCAGTCACGAGGATAAGGTGGTCGAACAGAGAGTAGGTAGTAATACTCCCCTATGCCGATCCCTCCCAGTACATTCACCCACAGTTGAGAAATCAAGCTGTCTCTCTGGCAAAACACTCTTTGGAATGCCCGCACTTGGAGACACCTTGATTTCACAACCAAGTTAGTGAGACCTAATCCACCTATCTTGACTGGCAGACAGAGCGTGCTTTCAGCAACCCATCGTCTTCCGCACCAAAAGGCGTCTATCGCTTTTGCTTGAAGAAGACCTACGAAGCCTTCATCAAACGTCTCAGACTTTAGTAGATGAACGATGGACGAGGTAATCAAATAGTTTATCACGACTGACCTACCCATTAAGGATAATGGAAACAGTCGACTACGCCATGAGTTTACAGCTCTAGAGAGTTTCTCAAGAGCGATGCGGCTATTATTTGATTTACTCTCGCGTCCGATATACACACCTAAATACTTCAGGCAAGTATTAGTCCATTGGATGTTCAGTGGAGTATCTGTACGATCTCTCCAACTTCCACACCACAAGCCTTGACTCTTACTAAGGTTGATTTTAGCGCCCGCTATACGTTCGAACTGTTCGAAAACAGCACGAGCGACCGGAAAAGCTTCATCTCTTGTCACGAAAATAGACAGATCATCCGCATACGCCAACATAAGAGGCCTCACATTGGTATATGGCAGATGAACCGCATACCGTCCGAGCATTCGACGAAGATTCACCAGTAGCGGCTCCAACGAAAGATCATAAAGCATACCTGACAATGGACAACCCTGTCTGATACCTCGATGAAACGAGATAGGAGCCAGAACTTGTCCTTGATGCTTAATCAAAATCGCTGAATCTCTATACAGTTTCCCGACGATATCGAGCCACCTGGGTGGAAACCCAAATGCCTCGAGAGCAGTCAAGAGATACTCGTGCGAGACACTATCAAAAGCCTTTTGCTGGTCAAGTGAGATCATGGCCATTTGTGTACCTGTCTGTTCATGGTAGGCAAACAAATGCTTGGCTACCGCGATGTTGTCGTAGATACTACGACCAGGTACACAATAGGACTGTTCCGGGTGTATTACCGAAGCAATCACTGAGCGGAGTATCGCCCCTAATGCTTTGCAGACGATTTTGTAGTCTACATTGCATAGGGTTACTGGCCTCCAGTTCCCCATCCTCTGCAAATCTCCCTTCTTTGGAATCAAGCGCATAACAGATCTCCTCCAACTAGAAGGAAAGTCTGAATGCATCTCAACCGCCGAATTGAAGACTTCCAAAAGGTCAGGAATTAATAAATCCCTGAAACGTATGAAGAATTCTGGAGTCAAGCCGTCATAACCAGGTGAAGTGTGTCGCCGTAGATCCTTTGTCGCAGCAATCATATCCTCAAATGTGATTACTGTATCCAGGAGCTCCTTACTGTCTTCAGAGAAAGTGGGAATATTCTCAAGGAATTCATGAGTGGTCAAGGATGTTGTCGACGTCGATTCAGAGTAGAGACTACTGTAGTAGTCTCGAATATATTCTGATAGCTGTTGCCCGTTGAGGACTTGTCCAGATTCATCAATTATCGATTCGACCTCACAAGAAGCAGTACGACGTCTAGTCGCCTGAAAGAAGTACTCAGTTGGAGAATCGCCTTCTCTCAGCCAGCGCGATTGGCCGCGCAGCACAAACTCCAAGCTGTGCTTGTAAGTCTGTGTCGCCAAGCGTTCCTTTATTCCATTGAAATAAAGAATCAACCCCGGCTGAGTTGGGAGAAGAGCTGCCACCCGAGAGACCTCGGCCGACAAGCTAGAAGCTTGATAGCCACTTCGATTGAAACTCGTCTCGATAAAGACCGAATCTGGAGCTTTCCAACATCCCACCATTGACTAAGAAAAGGAAAGTCAACTTTCCTCTCTTGCCAATCGTGCCAGAAATCAATGAACTCATTGATGAACTGCTCGGAATTCAACAAATAGTTGTTGAATATCCAGTATGCAGTTCGTCTTTCAACTAGAGTGCTGGTCGCCACCACAAGAAGATGATCACTAACGGAACACACTTCATGAGTGACACCAACGAAATGTTCTAGTATTCCAGGTGAGACGTAAAGTCTATCAATTCTGGAGCCTGCGAGACTTCCATGGATATTTCGCGAGACCCTCGTGTATGATCTAGTCGTGGGATGCATCCAACGATAGATATCCACGAGTCTGAAAACACCGACAAAATTCCTCAACCGAGTAGCATTGACAGAGTTGAACTCAACTCCAGAGTGCCGATCCATTGAGGGATTCAGGGTGCAGTTGAAATCACCTCCGAGGACAGTTTCACCGCTAAAATTCACCAGACCCGACTGAACACTATCAAGAACTTGCCTTGTAATGTCCTGGTCATGAGGAAGGTACACGTTTACTACCTTGATATTTTTGTCTTGAACGACAAAATCCAAGGAAGAAGCGAAGCCTGGGAAGATATCTGTATAGACAGGAGACGATAGTGTAAATTTGTTGGATACAATGATTGCCACCCCTGAGCCTCGGCGAGGCGCAGGTGTGGCAAACATTGCATAGCCAGTGTGTAAATAAGCATAACGCTCAAGTTGTGTATATGTGTCTTGTGTAAAGTTCGTCTCCTGTAGAAGCGCGATGTCTATATCGAACATTTTGACATGTTCGATAGTGCTGTGTAACCTTGTATGTGCACTTAAACCCCCGGTGTTGATAGAAGCTATCTTGCACATTCAAAGAGATGAAAAGCTCAAGCGATGAATGTGCGACGTCTATTGACGAGGAGAATCGGCCAAGCGATGCTCCTGAAGCAACTCCTCCACCTTTCTATGAAGTCGTTCTAACCGCGCTACATCGTTGTACTTCCTCCTCTTCTTGGACTCCTGTTGTAGGAGTAGAAGCTGAGGAAGTAACAACTCTGGCCTCTCCAGCTCCCTTACAAGAATACTCCAGATTTTATCTGAATTCTTCTTGTACAGGAGCTGGGTGAGAATTCCGGCGATCTTCTTCCTAGAAAGGGTTTCCATCCCCTTCGAGACCTCAAATTGGCTACCAGTCGAAATGATACTATCACACGACTCGTAGCCACCGAGGCTCGAAAGACCAGTCTCATCAAAACCGGTCATGTCGCAGTCCGAAAGCTGCTCACGAGATGCCTCCACCTCCCTTACAACAACCTTCGGAATGCCAGCTCCACTATCGTCCTCCTCCGAGTGGGACCGCTTTGATGCGACTGGCTTTGCTGGCTCTGGAGGAGGCAGCATCACACGGTCCACCTTTGTCTTCCTCCTCCTCGTCCTCTTTTTCTTGCCTAAATTGCTACTCGACTCCTCGTCGGAAGTAGCCGTGTTTTCACGTGCCGACGTGGCGCCGTTTACAGCCATAACTATTTTTGCCTCTAGGACAACTTCAGGCACCTTAACCACTGGCTGCTCCAAAATAGCAGGTTGAGTGCCGGCCGAAGGCTCCTTCTCCAGATCCACTACTGTAGTAGTGGCTTCCTTCGAGGGAACCCTCGGTTCAGCCTTCTTCCCGGTTCTCCTGGGGCAGTCAGCAATAAAATGCCCTACCAAATGGCAAGCATGGCATTTCGCTTCGGTGCCAACGTCTATCCAGTATCTCGAGCCGGATATGCTCAGGTAAAAGCCTGACGGAAGCGTACACCCCTTATTCAAGGTGATGGACGCTTCCCGGCTAGTACCGAAGATACCCCGCCCGAGACCCTCGTCCCCAATTTTAATGGGAATAGCGCGAACCTTTCCATGAACCTTCCCGAATCTCCCAAGGAAATTCGAGAGGTCTTCATGTTGGGCTCGCATAGGGACCCGCGAAAACACGACCTTCGTGGGCTTCTCTTTTAGCGGGAATGGAACGAGGTGCCTACCCTCCACCTCGATGCCCTCAAGCATAAGCTTAGTGGCGCTTTCGAGGGTTGTGGTATACACCTCGACCATTCCTCCAGCTATAATTCCCATTGAAAAAAGCTGTTCGCAGGAGATGACGCGGAAGATTGCCTTCAGGTATGCAGTCTGAGGACATCCTCTGATGTGCTCAAGCTGCATCCCGTAGCTCTCGTCCTGCCACCTCCCGTCGAAGAAGCCCTGGAGACCCGCACTGATATTGGGCCGAGGCTTACCCGCGTCCAATGGGGGTGGACGAGGAGTGATGCCCGTTCCGAAAATTTCAATAACAGACTCTTTTTTGGAACTGCCACTTACCTGCTGGGCATAAGAAATCCCTCCAACTAACGCCGGGGATCGTGGTGCTGCTGCTGGTTTTGTTGTTGCTGCTGGCTTTTTGCTCTGGCCAGTTGGCTTCGTGGTGGCCAGTGGTGGCCTCATCACAAGTCCGCTGGGCTTTGGCGCTGACGACGAAGCCTTTTCGACAACTTCCTTCAGGGTAGGATTCTGTCCTAGGGTCGAAGATGTCGACTCAGCATTTACTGAAACTGCAGTTACAGATTCTGCAGCAATAGCTGTAGTGCTTGGCGGTGTTACTCCAGACTCTTCGCGGTCAGTTGCAGTTTTCCTGGCAATTGCCTTGGTCTCTTCAGTTGGGCCCTTAATGGCCTCTTCACTTGGGCCCTTAATGGCCTTTTCTGTGGGCCCTTGGGGGTTTTTCTTAGAAGAAGAAGAAGAAGAAGAACCTTTTTTGTTCTTCTTTCTTCTTCGAGTCAATTTGAGGGGATCATCATTCCCCCCAGAATCGCTGCTGCTCTCACTCATTTAGAGTGAGGCACAGACGTTTTTTATACTTTTTATTTTATTTTAGTAACTTTATAATTTGTGATAAATTAAATTTTTATTATTTATTCTTTTACTTTAATTTATTACTTTACAATTTTATTATTTGCGAGCTACAAAACTAAAAATTTTTTTACGGTTGCCATGTTGTCATGGCAACGGCCGAAATTAGATTGAAATTTGTGCAAATGTCACCAAATATTTAGTTTTTTTACAATTTTTGTAGCTTTTTTATAGTTTTTTATGTAAAACAAATTCACTCTGGGCGACACTTTCTCAGCAGTGGTATAGCCGATAACACCACACTTCACTTCTCAGACTTTTTTATCACTTATTTTACGATATTTTTATAATTGCTGCGGAGCTCGATTTGACACATCTACTCTTAGTGAAAATAATAATAATAATAATAATAATAATTTTTTTTTATGTATATAAGCTCTTTATTTTTTGGCTCGTTGGCTCTTTTCAAAATTCCTTAAAAATAGGTGCAAAAGGCTGTACAATGTATAAGAAAAAGACACTAGTTAAACTAAAAAATCACAAACTTAACAGTCAATAGGGACAACAAAAACAAACTAGACACTAATAGGTAAAAGGACAAAAAGTGAACACTATGTTCTCAAAAGAGACAATATAAACGGATACAAAAATTTTGAACAATGCCTAAAAGATGTAAAACAATAAAAAATTTTGCTTGCCCCTATTTTGACAATAGGGTAAGTGGCAGTTCCAAAAGTTCCAAAATTCCAAAATAATCTAATAAATATCTTTACCTAAACGAGCGAATTTCAACAAAAATTTTAAGATTTAGCACCGAGACCGAAACCGATTTAAAATAAGAAGTCGAACGAACGAAAAATTTACGCGATACCGTTATAGAGTCCCGCGAGTGCAGCCTGTAGTATCATAGACCTCTACAAACTGCCCTCATCATCCCTCCAGCTTAGCATCTCTAACAGAGTGCTTGTCTTTCCCACAGCACTTGCAACGATTCCTAAGCGGAGAGAAGCCCGTGGACTAGTGTTGCAAATGCTGTGGCCTGCTATCACCAGTGAAAGACAAGAGCTCCATCCTGTACCGACGATAGTGGTTGCCATGTACAGTTGAATGTATCTGCGTTCGTTGCCAGATATTCGAGACGTAAACGTCTCTTCAACCTGTCAACGAAGTGGCGCTTAAGTGCGTGTGCGTGGTGTTGTGGGTCAGTGTTCTGATTCCCATCTTCGACTCTCATGTAGTACAGGTGAATTGTAGATTTGGCCAGTGTCAACACAAAGCTAATCAAACAATTCACTCGACTACAGACCCTTGGTCCCCATAGAAACGATGTCCTAGTAATGCCGAAATTCGGGTGGATCAACTGACACATACCGCGCACGAGATCCATTAGACCCTGCAAAGCCGGACAAGTGAAGAACCTGTGAAACAGGGTGCCCTCACCAGCACAAACTGTGCAAATCCTCTGAACTCGGTGGTCGATATGTGACAACTGATTAGGAAGCATAAGACTGTGATGCAGCAATTTGAATGCTACATCAGCATCTTTGTAACTAGAAGGATAACTGTAGACTACTCTGCAAGTTATCCCTCCCATCACGCCCATATTCACCCCGAGGTGTGTTCGCCATCTGTTGTATCCTGTATACTCCGGAGGTCTTATTGACATAAGCACGTCACGGAGCACACGTGTTGTAAGTGTGCTGAAAGGTGTGTGTGGTGGTCTGTTCAGAACGAAAGCATCTTCCAACTTAGTGCCAGGGTCACTGGTCCCAAGTTGGCGAAATCTCTCCCGCGCAGAAGCAGCCAGGTCGTGTAGTTGTGCAGTGTTAGTGTTTATTCGACAGTTTCCAGAGATATCAATAATATCTCCGAGAACTGTCAGTGTATGCGTGTCAGCTTCAAAACCCCGAGCATTACCGAACACTGAATCTATTAATTCAGGATTAAACCTGATTGGAATCGACGCGAATTGCGTGTACCTTAGAGCATTCCACTGAAGGTGAAATGCTGGCCTGATTCTGCCCCAGGTCTGAATCGTTGAGATTAGATCTTGTGGCCAGTCACGAGGATAAGGTGGTCGAACAGAGAGTAGGTAGTAATACTCCCCTATGACGATCCCTCCCAGTACATTCACCCACAGTTGAGAAATCAAGCTGTCTCTCTGGCAAAACACTCTTTGGAATGCCCGCACTTGGAGACACCTTGATTTCACAACCAAGTTAGTGAGACCTAGTCCACCTATCTTGACTGACAGACAGAGCGTGCTTTCAGCAACCCATCGTCTTCTGCACCAAAAGGCGTCTATCGCTTTTGCTTGAAGAAGACCTACGAAGCCTTCATCAAACGTCTCAGACTTTAGCAGATGAACGATGGACGAGGTAATCAAATAGTTTATCACGACTGACCTACCCATTAAGGATAATGGAAACAGTCGACTACGCCATGAGTTTACAGCTCTAGAGAGTTTCTCAAGAGCGATGCGGCTATTATTTGATTTACTCTCGCGTCCGATATACACACCTAAATACTTCAGGCAAGTATTAGTCCATTGGATGTTCAGTGGAGTATCTGTACGATCTCTCCACCTTCCACACCACAAGCCTTGACTCTTACTAAGGTTGATTTTAGCGCCCGCTATACGTTCGAACTGTTCGAAAACAGCACGAGCGACCGGAAAAGCTTCATCTCTTGTCACGAAAATAGACAGATCATCCGCATACGCCAACATAAGAGGCCTCACATTGGTATATGGCAGATGAACCGCATACCGTCCGAGCATTCGACGAAGATTCACCAGTAGCGGCTCCAACGAAAGATCATAAAGCATACCTGACAATGGACAACCCTGTCTGATACCTCGATGAAACGAGATAGGAGCCAGAACTTGTCCTTGATGTTTAATCAAAATCGCTGAATCTCTATACAGTTTCCCGATGATATCGAGCCACCTGGGCGGAAACCCAAATGCCTCGAGAACAGTCAAGAGATACTCGTGCGAGACACTATCAAAAGCCTTTTGCTGGTCAAGTGAAATCATGGCCATTTGTGTACCTGTCTGCTCATGGTAGGCAAACAAATGCTTGGCTACCGCGATGTTGTCGTAGATACTACGACCAGGCACACAATAGGACTGTTCCGGGTGTATTACCGAAGCAATCACTGAGCGGAGTATCGCCCCTAATGCTTTGCAGACGATTTTGTAGTCTACATTGCATAGGGTTACTGGCCTCCAGTTCCCCATCCTCTGCAAATCTCCCTTCTTTGGAATCAAGCGCATAACAGATCTCCTCCAACTAGAAGGGAAGTCTGAATGCGTCTCAACCGCCGAATTGAAGACTTCCAAAATGTCAGGAATTAATAAATCCCTGAAACGTATGAAGAATTCTGGAGTCAAGCCGTCATAACCAGGTGAAGTGTGTCGCCTTAGATCCTTTGTCGCAGCAATCATATCCTCCAATGTGATTACTGTATCCAGGAGCTCTTTACTGTCTTCAGAGAAAGTGGGAATATTCTCAAGGAATTCATGAGTGGTCGAGGATGTTGTCGACGTCGATTCAGAGTAGAGACTACTGTAGTAGTCTCGAATATATTCTGATAGCTGTTGTCCGTTGAGGACTTGTCCAGATTCATCAATTATCGATTCGACCTCACAAGAAGCAGTACGACGTCTAGTCGCCTGAAAGAAGTACTCAGTTGGAGAATCGCCTTCTCTCAGCCAGCGCGATTGGCCGCGCAGCACAAACTCCAAGCTGTGCTTGTAAGTCTGTGTCGCCAAGCGTTCCTTTATTCCATTGAAATAAAGAATAAACCCCGGCTGAGTTGGGAGAAGAGCAGCCACCCGAGAGACCTCGGCCGACAAGCTAGAAGCTTGATAGCCACTTCGATTGAAACTCGTCTCGATAAAAGACCGAATCTGGAGCTTTCCAACATCCCACCATTGACTAAGAAAAGGAAAGTTAACTTTCCTCTCTTGCCAATCGTGCCAGAATTCAGTGAACTCATTGATGAACTGCTCGGAATTCAACAAATAGTTGTGGAATATCCAGTATGCAGTTCGTCTTTCAACTAGAGTGCTGGTCGCCACTACAAGAAGATGATCACTAACGGAACACACTTCATGAGTGACACCAACGAAATGTTCTAGTATTCCAGGTGAGACGTAAAGTCTATCAATTCTGGAGCCTGCGAGACTTCCATGGATATTTCGCGAGACCCTCGTGTATGATCTAGTCGTAGGATGCATCCAACGATAGATATCCACGAGTCTGAAAACACCGACAAAATTCCTCAATCGAGTAGCATTGACAGAGTTGAACTCAACTCCAGAGTGCCGATCCATTGAGGGATTCAGAGTGCAGTTAAAATCACCTCCGAGGACAGTTTCACCGCTAAAATTCACCAGACACGACTGAACACTATCAAGAACTTGTCTTGTAATGTCCTGGTCATGAGGAAGGTACACGTTTACTACCTTGACATGTTTGTCTTGAACGACAAAATCCAAGGAAGAAGCGAAGCCTGGGAAGATATCTGTATAGACAGGAGACGATAGTGTAAATTTGTTGGATACAATGATTGCCACCCCTGAGCCTCGGCGAGGCGCAGGTGTGGCAAACATTGCATAGCCAGTGTGTAAATAAGCATAGCGCTCAAGTTGTGTATATGTGTCTTGTGTAAAATTCGTCTCCTGTAGAAGCGCGATGTCTATATCGAACATTTTGACATGTTCGATAGTGCTGTGTAACCTTGTATGTGCACTTAAACCCCCGGTGTTGATCGAAGCTATCTTGCACATTCAAAGAGATGAAAAGCTCAAACGATGAATGTGCGACGTCTATTGACGAGGAGAATCGGCCAAGCGATGCTCCTGAAGCAACTCCTCCACCTTTCTATGAAGTCGTTCTAACCGCGCTACATCGTTGTACTTCCTCCTCTTCTTGGACTCCTGTTGTAGGAGTAGAAGCTGAGGAAGTAACAACTCTGGCCTCTCCAGCTCCCTTACAAGAATACTCCAGATTTTATCTGAATTCTTCTTGTACAGGAGCTGGGTGAGAATTCCGGCGATCTTCTTCCTAGAAAGGGTTTCCATCCCCTTCGAGACCTCAAATTGGCTACCAGTCGAAATGATACTATCACACGACTCGTAGCCACCGAGGCTCGAAAGACCAGTCTCATCGAAACCGGTCATGTCGCAGTCCGAAAGCTGCTCAAGAGATGCTTCCACCTCCCTTACAACAACCTTCGGAATGCCAGCTCCACTATCGTCCTCCTCCGAGTGGGGCCGTTTTGAGGCGACTGGCTTTGCTGTCTCTGGAGGTGGCAGCATCACCCGGTCCACCTTCGTCTTCCTCCTTCTCGTCCTCCTTTTTTTGCCTTGATGGCTACTCGACTCCTCGTCAGAAGTAGCCGTGTTTTCACGTGCCGACGTGGCGCCGTTTACAGCCATAATTTCTTTTGCCTCTGAGAAAACTTCAGGCACCCTAACCACTGGCTGCTCCAAAATAGCAGGTTGAGTGCCGGCCGAAGGCTCCTTCTCCAGATCCACTACTGTAGCAGTGGCTTCCTTCGAGGGAACCCTCGGTTCAGCCTTCTTCCCGGTTCTCCTGGAGCAGTCAGCAATAAAATGCCCTACCAAATGGCAAGCATGGCATTTCGCTTCGGTGCCCACGTCTATCCAGTGCCTCGAGCCGGATAAGCTCAGGTAAAAGCCCTTTGGAAGCGTACACCCCTTATTTAAGGTGATGGAGGCCTCCCGGCTAGTACCGAAGATACCCCGCCCGAGACCCTCGTCCCCAATTTTTAAGGGAATGGCACGAACGTTGCCATGAACCTTCCCAAATCTTCCCAAGAAATTTAGGAGGTCTTCATGGCAAGCTCGCATAGGGACCCGTGAAAACATGACCCTTGTGGGCTTTTCCCTGAGTGGGAACGGCACAAGGTGTCTACCCTCCACCTCGATGCCCTCAAGCATTAGCTTGGTAGCACTCTCGAGGGTTGTGGTATACACCTCAACCATTCCCCCAGCTATTATCCCCATGGAGAATAGCTGCTCACAGGAGACGACGCGGAAGATTGCCTTCAGGTATGCGCTCTGAGGACATCCTCTGATGTGCTCGAGCTGCATACCGTAGCTCTCATCCTGCCATCTCCCGTCGAAGAAGCCCTGCAGACCCGCACTGGTCTTGGGCCGAGGCTTACCTGCGTCCAATGGGGCTGGACGAGGAGTGATGCCTTTACTCAAAATTTCTATGGTGGAAGCCTGCTTGGAACCGCCACTTACCTGTGCATATGAGATCCCTGACTGTAATGCTGGGGATCGTAGTGCTACTGCTTGTCCTCCTTGTACTGTTGGCTGCTTCTTGGAGGCGCTTGAAGAAAGCGGTGGCCTCATGGCGCTGAATCCGAAGCCATTTTAACAACATCCTTCAGCGTAGGATGTTGTCCCAAGCTCAAAGCCGATGGTTCAGCTTTGGTCAGAGATGCAGCTACCGATGCTGCAGAAATTTCTGTAGTGTCCGGGGCTGATGCTCCAGGTTCTTCAGATACAGCGGCCTCTGTACTTCCTGCAGTCTTCTCCGACGGAGTTGGCTGCAGTTTATTGGCCTCTTCAGTAGGGCCCTTGATGGCCTTTTCTGTGGGCCCTCTTATAATTTTTTTTTTAGAAGAAGAGGAAGAAGACTTTGCATTCTTCTTCCTCGTTCCGTTTAGTTTGAGGGGATCATCACTCCCCCCAGAATCGCTGCTGCTCATTTGAGTACGGCAGCAACGGATTTGCTTTTATTTAATTTTTTATTAATTTATTAATTTTAATACTTTAATTTAATTAATTTAATTTTTCGTCGATTGTTCCTCTCGAAATCAATTCAATACACTAAATTTGTTCAAGGTTGCCATGTTGCCATGGCAACAACCGAAATAATTTAAAAATCCCAACCTGTCACTCAATTTATTCTTTTTTAGCAATTAATTTATTAATATTTTAACAGTTTTTTTTTAAATAGTTTTTCACTAAACACACTGCACATAAAACACTCAATTCCAATATAAGATTTGGTCACTTTTCCGGGATTTTCGCTACTGTTCTTCACTGTTTATAATTATTTTTTCTGTAAGCTCTGAATTGACACGTCTGTTCTTTAGGAAAATAATAATAATAATAATAATAATAATAATAATAATAATAATAATAATACTAGTGCTAAGAAAACATCAAACCAAGCTGATGTCATGTTGTGAAATTCGAATGATGTTGATATCTACAACTTCCCCGCTAAGAAAATTTGGTGCAGCACCTGTAAACACAATAGCCAAGATGACATCACACGTGATATCTACAACTTCCTCGCTAATAAAAGCAAACAGCAAAACCAAGGCAGTTGGTAGTACCGACTAATGCCACTAGGGAACCTTACTCAAGAAATGGTGTTTGCACTCGAATCCTGTAAAAGCCTAGGCGCATGCTGATATCTACAACTTCTCCGCTAATAAAAGAAAAACAGCAAAAGCAAGGCAGGCTGGTAGTACCGTCTAATGTCGCTAGGGAACTTTACTCAAGAAATGGCGTTTGCACTCGAATCCTGTAAAAGCTTTGTAACCAAGAACCCCCACTGACATCTTCTAGAATCTGTTCATGGTGATGTTATGTTGTGAGATTCGATTCATGCTGCTATCTACAACATCCCTGCTAAGAAAATTTATTTAGGTGCAGCACTTGAAAACTTCCCCACTCCAATAACCTTCATGTGGTCTATTTTTAGATATTGAATTTCATAACATGCTGCAATGATCACGATTTCCACTGCTCGTGCTCAAAACAAGTATTAACATGTTCTTGACATCGATTCAACATTTTTATGAATTTCAACTATATTTAAATCTTGGTAAGGTAGTCGTGAAACTATTTTGCTTCAATCAAATAAGAACATATACCACCAATCTAGTGCATAACATAGATCGATTCAATCCCCATATCACCCATGAAAGTTTTTCTTTTACACTACACAACATTACATTAATTCATCTCAGTGTTACATACATACATATCTACAGCTAGCAAATATATGACCAAGTCTCGAGTGAGATGTTCACTAAAGCTTCCTAATGTGTTAGAGCAAGGCAGATGATAAGAAATATCATGGGATTTTGCTGCCGAACTCTCATAGCCTAACACAGACATTTGCTCTTGATCGCTTTTTGGATGTGAAATACAGAGAAAAACGTTTATAACTTAAGATATAAAACTACATATAGATAATGAATTTGATGTGGATAAATATGGGCTGAAAAATTGATTTGGTATATATTATTTACAGTTGTTGTTGTTTTTCAGTAAAGAAATTGGGAATCTTACATTTTCAACTTTCACTACTCATCTACAACATATTCCACATATTACTCACAGCTCTCAAGTACTCATCTAAGGCAACATATTATACTATATTTATATAATAACTCAACCTTCTTTCATTAAAACTTTTAATTTAATCAACTCCCAACCTACTTTCATGGTAAGATTTAAAGATGCATAAATTATACTTCCATATCCTACTAGAATCATATCATTCCAAATACCCACTCTCAACATCGAGGTCTTCACTATTGAACTTGAAGCATTATCAACTTTTTTCCGACCTTCCTGATACTCGTACAACACCATTTCGAGGATACAAATACCAAATACCATCCATCAAAACTTTTAAGTTAATACATTACTTACGGTACCAACTCTAAACCCCCTACAACGATCTTCACTATGGACTTGGATAATTATCAATTATTTCTTCCTTCAAACTCCACCATTCAGGCGATACTTTAGAGGCGATTACTATCAAGCGAGATTAGGATTTTACTGCTTATTCATAGCTCCCATACAACTTCCACTACTCACCTCAGACAACATATCATACTACATTAATATCATAGCACAGCATTCTTCTATCAAAGCTTTTAATTTAACCCACTCTCAACTTAATGGTAAGTAAACAATGTACCTGCCGCAATACTATATCAGCTTCATGTGAACTATTTTTTAGATATAAGAGTTAATCAAATCTCATAACAGCATACCTGCTTGATTTATAAAAAACTCTGCTACCTTCATATGCTCACCACAAGATGAAATTATGAACATGAAATCAACACGTTCTTATCTAGTCGCCGAGTCAACTGAAAGAAAACATTCTTGCTGGAGGCTTAAAGTATAAACTTTAAGATTTAAAGGTACACAAATAACACTCTCCTCTTCCATGCTCTTCACTGAAGCTTTCATATCCTACTAGATTAATATTATGTCAAAAACCATCCATCAAAACTATCAATTTAATCCACAACTTACAGCACCCACTCTCAACCTCCATCACGGTCGTCACTATGGGTTTGAAGAATAATCAGTTTTTCCTCCTTAATACAACACCATTTGGATGATACTTTAGACAGATAAATATGAAGCGACCTTGCTGAAAAGGTTTTTATTCTTTACTCACAGCTCCCAAACAACTTCCATTACTCATCTAAGACAAGATATCATACTACATTAATATCATAACACCACCTTCATTCATAAAAACATTTAATTAAACCTACTCTCAACCTAATGGTTAGAAAATAATGTGATCACCCCAATAGTATGAAGATAAAATTATCATATTTTTATCAGCTTCATGTGAACTATGATATCGGGGTCAATCAAATCTCATAACAGCGTGATTGATTGAGAAATTTTATTGAAAATAAAAAACAATTCATCATAAAATGTAAGACTTTTCAATACAAACTCCTAGATACAAACCTTTTCTAATGCTTTAATTTCCATTACTTCCAATGATTGCATGTGCCGTACCATCCCAAGCAGCCGTGATCTATTTTTTCACATCCAATATCATAACATGATAATATTAAAGACACCTACAGACCACAACTGACGTTATAGTTGTTGTTGTTGTTTTTTTCAACAAAAGAAATTTTCAATTATAACTTCCACTACTAATATCAGTTTGTGTTTTTAGCTAAAGTAATTGGGAGTCTTACATTAAAAAACATAAATCGCTCAAATTGTTTACTTTACTCGGCTGCTGTGCGAATTTGTTTACATTATTCGAGTGCGAATTTGTTTACTTTACTGGACTGTGCGAATTTGTTTATGCAAGGAATCAAATTAGAAGCATTCCACCTGAAAAGCAAAATTAGGCATTTACTAATTTCCATTACTTATCTAAGTGAACATATCTACCAACATTCGCTCCAATCAGCTTTGCTTGATCTATTTTTAGATATATCATCACATGGCGCAATGTTTATAAAAGACACCTACAGATTAAGATCATCAAATCTTTAATCCACAACTTCGATTACAGTTGTTGTTGTTTTTGTTTTTAGCTACTAATATTAATTATACCTGAGAAGGTAAGATCGCTGATATCTCGAACCATAGCCCGTAGAGGATTTCTGATGAAAATCTTACCCCTAGTACTAATACTATTTACATGAACAAAAATATGAATTAGTATTAATACTTATTACACTAATTTTCTTAGGGAATTTCACATTTATTATCTACATCAATATAACAGCTGCACACATCCACCCACGCCTTAGATAACGTTTCCTCAGCCACCAAGTAGCCCAGCCCAACATACCACAGGCACTCATACTAAAGTAAACAACTAAAACCAAACTCAAGCTGACAAGTATGCAGCCCCGATATAAATTCGGTTAGGGTATTTCACATCATTACTTAATACACATTCTACCCAAGCCAACATAGCCCAGTCCAAGACACCTCAGGCAGTCATAGTATTAGATATTGCCACTAAAGCTCTCAGCCAACCCCCAGTACCCAGACACAGGAGGGCGCACCTCAAGGTCAAATGGTAGCCTCCACGACCAGATCAAACTTAACCAGCAACCTTCACCAATAAAGATTCCCACCACTTCACAAATATTTATAGCTACGATCTCCGAGATGAAAAATAAACGAGCTCCAGAAATAAAATCAAAGACCTATGCTATTTTCCTATGCTGAAGTGTGCTAAAAGTGATCTCGTATCCCCAAAGTGATCTCGTATCCCCAAAATTCGAGATGACAAATAAGCGAACTCCAGCAACAAAATCGAAATCCTATGCTATTTCCCTATGCTGGAGAGTGCTGAAAGTGATCTCGTATCCCCAAAGTGATCTTGTATCACCAACATCCAAGACTCAATGGTGCACCCAAGACACAATGGTTCACCCAAGACACAATGGTGCGTCCAAGACACAAACCAATACAGTCAAGACACAAACCTGCATTAGCATGGACTCAACCCACCTAGCGACGATTGCGCCATCTGTGGCGAAATCGTGGAAGCTAAAACAGTGCGCAAGGATCTAAAAATGTATTCTAAAAATGGATATGAATGTCGGTACACAGAGTATGTATAAAATTAGGACGATTTTAACCTCACAACGACTGGATGTCGAGCCTCTTATGTGGCACTTTTCCAAAAGAATGGATCTGGATGTCGGCACAGAGTGCACGTATAAAATTTACTGTGATGAGGACGCTTTTAACCTCAGAAGCACTGGATGTCGAGCTTCTTATCTGGTACTTTTACAAAAGAATTGATTTGGAAGTCGGCACAAAGTGCATGAATAAAATTTACTGTGATGAATACGATTTTCTTTCGCCTCCGCTTGAAAATTGTTATCAAACGCTGCACTGCTGGTTAAATCGGATAAAACCTTTGTTTTATCGGAGTAGCTACAACCGTCTCAATCTTGTGAATGACCAGAGATGTTTTTCCTAAGCCCAAGGAAGCGAAGGAAGGACAAATCTGTTTCGTGGCTTCTAGACGTAGATCTTCTTGAGCCGACAGAACATGGCGGTCAGTGTCAGGGGCAGCTAGTTGGCTTGCCGCCACTTAAGCAACTCTACCCAGAACATCTGGAGCCAACCCAAATAGACGCCAGAAGTCTATTCCCAGGTATAGTGCTTTTGTGAGCCCAGCAACTACATGAAAACGCACCGTTTTCGGTCTCACCACGGAAAGTGAAATCCAAGTCCGCATCTCCATGAACATCCGTCATGGCACCATTAGAGCTGCTACTTTAGTGCGATACCTCTTCCATTCGACATCTGCTTCCGCTAGCCTCTCAGCTCCCTGGCCTAGGATAATGACAGTTCAACCACTATCAAATAACCCACTCACAGTTCGCCCGAGCAGCTTAACTTCGGCATACGGTCGAATGTCTTCTGGCATTGACACTGAAATGTGGGCCAGTTGCTTTCGTTCCGTCTTGATTCGTCGACAATATTCACTGGAAAAAATACTTTTACAATCGAAAAATCTTAAAAAAAATATATATTTCTGTGTAAAAGCAGGCGTTGCGTAATTGCAGGAACCGTATTACTCATCAGTACGGCTTGGTTCCTGCCTGTCGTATACGCCAAAGTGCACAGCCAAGCAGACCTCATATATGCACTTAAAATAATTTTTAAGTGTGATTTATTATAAGAGGCAAAATACTACGTATTTACTTGAATGCCTAGCAAGATTAGCCCAATGCGGGACTAGCATTTCATAGAAGGTTTTGCTATGAAATAAATTAATAGCGAATTTAGTCAATACGAAATTGACCTAGTTTTCTTCCAAATCCGCAGCTCGAGAATTGAGTGGAAAAAATAACCGGTCCATGAAGAGCCCTGTGAAAGCCATTGATAATTTTGTTAATAAGAGATCTAGAACAATAAGTTTAGGATTTTACTTGACCAGAACAAAAATGAATTATACCTATATATACCTATGTATATCTATTTAAGAATATTACAACAAAATGGTAAGGTGAGAAATCCCTACTGATAAATAATAATAATTGATAAATAACAAAAAAATATAATATAATTGATAAATAACAAAGAAAACATCTTTACTTAATATATAATAACATAACCTTCAACAAGCTACAGACTATACCATATATCGACAAATTTACTCAACACTTAATTTGGTACATCGATATTGTGGCTTTCCCTTAGTCCAATGATGGAAACTTGGCTCCAGCGCTGAGTTCAGTGGATGACATAAAACAGCTGAACCTTTTTCCGGGTTTTATCTTTTTGGTCGGTCATAAAAAAACAGTGAAGAAAACAGTTCGAAGCCGGTCAACGATCAGTAAAGACGTCATTTAAAGGACATCGAGTTATCAAAAAGTAAAATTAATAAAAACAAGAAAACCTAATTTCGGACATCGGAGATAACCAGTGAGGAGGAATAGTTTTGGAAGTAAAACTCCTGCATCGATCACGGCCAACTTAAATTTGTACCTGCGTGGGAAAATAAGGAACAAGGCTAACCAAGAACAACCACGTTTTGCAATAGGATCACGAAAGGATTAAGTAGCACGCAATTAATAATCTTAATACCAAGCAAGTAAAAAAAAAGAACATTTTTATAACCTAATTAGTCAAAGTCTAACTAACGTAATTAAATAGCTCTCAATAAAATAGTAAAATTTCAATTACTAACCCCACTTAGCTAAGTCGATTTGTACAGGACGGCCGCAGATAGGAAATCAGACTATTTATAAAAATTGTTGTACCTGTGCCAAGCGAAATCAAAAATTTAATTTGAGAAATACATTTATCGAGTAATATTTCAAGGAATCCTTCTCAATTCTTCAAATCAATAAATTCTCTTTCAGCTTTTCATTTAATGTAAGTTGAACGCTCCCTAAACTAGGTTCAGCTTACACTTTGGAGGCTCAGCCGGGATATGTTGCCTTTATAATCAGCTATAAAGTTCCTGGAAAACTAGAATCATTTCATCCAGACGTAGCCTATACATTGTTGGGCAGCGAAATAAAATTCGTGTTTAGTTAAAGATAATTAATGAAATCGATTATGCTAACAAGCTAAATTCAACATGCAAAAATTTTAGCAATCTCAGCGTATACATTTATTTACGTTTGACTATTAAGAAAAGTCGAACAAAACACAAAATTTTAATTTGGGATTTGGAAGACCAGTTTATATGTACATTGCTAAAGTGCTGCGGCTGTCATCAGCGCTAGTGCTCATTGTTACATATTCCTAATCATTAAAAGATTGGGTAAAGCCGTCGCAGTCATTCTCGTGGTTACAGTCGCAATTGTAATTCTAGTGCTCGGTCAGCAGTAAATTCTAATTAGATAGTTAGTTCAGTTAAGCCAGTGATCACCATTGATAGCGAAAATTTAGCTTTCCAAGCTGCAGTAACAAATCGTACACCAAGATCGTCTCCGTCACCAAATGATGATAATGATAATGATATGTAAAATAGTTGCATTCTAATGTGGACTTTATTAGTTCCAAGTAGTATCTGGTATTCAGGTGAAATAAGAAAATTTTCCTACGGTAACTGTGCTATGTACATAGGTATACGTGTATTAATTTGTATGAATTAATTTTTTTTAGTTGCATTAGTACCAAAAGAGTACAGTAAAAGGTACAAAGGTACACATTTGTTTTTAACCCTTTAAGTTTTCAAACTTGCTTAGGGCCTGCCTAGTAAGATAAACATAAGCCCTCTGTGTGAAACTTAACTTATGACTGTTCAAATGAAATTGGAAAAACACAGAGCAAGAGCACATTTTAGACATTGATAAAAACAACAACGATGAAATATTGACAGACAGTGCTAAGGGGGATTGCATGCTTACTATGTCATATCGCGAACAACACATTTGTAACTTATACTGCTAATTAGTTATCAAGACGTTATTGCTAGTTTAAAAAAGAAAAAAAATACATATATATATAATTTTTATTAAATATCCATACCATTCGCTACAAATAAGAAAATGGAAAAAAACATTTTTTTTCGTGTCATCAAGCAAAACATTTGCATATGCAACAACCTTGATCGTAAGATATTACCTTTCATTGTGTAATTTTGGGGTTAATTTTCCCGTTTTGTTTTGTTTGTCATAATATCTTGAGAGAACCGTACGGTAAAGCACAAGTAATTAATCGAATATATGTAGGGTGCATCGGACGTGTATTGCCGGAGTAAGAATTGGACGTTGAAATTCTTCCTTCGTGGAATCAAAGGCCATTATAACCCAAATATGTTTCCTGTGTGAATTGAACGATGATTATTTAATGAGTTATACATATATTGTGTGGTATTGTTCTTATGACCCGTAGTCATTTTCAAATGCGTTCGTCGCCAGTTTTTTTTATAAGGGATCGCAGATAACAAATCAAAATTTTGTCATCCTTCCGATTAATTAATATTTCCTGTCCTGTAGATCTGTATACGAATGCGGTTCCAGTAAGTGATAGCACGTGTAGTACTAACCTTACCTAAGCTATTCAATTATTAGGTGTCCGTGTTGGGTGCAACGTGTCATACGATCAGATTGCTTTCTTAAATACATAATATACGAGATGCGTTGTCGCAATGTCACACCTGAAATATATACAGTGTCCGGTAGAATATCTTGGTGGTCTAAGCAGATTAAGAAGGAGGCCAATTTAAACCCCGCCGGTATTACTTCCTGTTTATCCCCGAGGATGATTTAGATAAATGCAACGCCATATTACAAGATTTTGAGGAAGATTTCTCCGAGAGGGAGAACTTTTATAATGAGGTATTAGTAGTTACGCTATGGCGTTTCTGGCTCACAATTTTTTCTTCCCTTGTACCTACACGCAGCAGTAAAATGCACCGGCTAAATGTAGGCTTTTTTATTAACCTTATCTAAACTATTCAATTATTAGGTGTCCGTGTTTGGTGCAACGTGTCATACGATCAGACTGCTTCCTTAAATACATAAAATACGAGATGCGTTGTCGCAATGTGATACGTGAAATATATACAGTGTCCGGTAGAATATCTTGGTGGTCTAAGCAGATTAAGAAGAGGGGATGAAATTTTCATCAGAAATCCTCTACGGGCTTTGGTTTTCGAGATATTCACGTATTAATAATTCGAGTTACCCTAGGATATTTTTTGGTCATGCCAATGGTTTCTGGGTGGTGTGGGGTGGGGATATTAGTTCTAGGGGACGAAATTTTCATCAGAAATCCTCAACGGGCTCGCCATTTCTTGAGCAAGGTTACCTAGCGGCATTAGTCGGAACTACCAGCTGCCTTGGTTTTGCTGTTTTCTTTTATTAGCGGGGAAGTTCCAGATATCAGCATTACGTCACCTTGGTTTTGCTGTTTTCAAGTGCTTCAAGTTTTCTTAGGGGGGAAATTGTAGATATCAGCTTCATTCGAATTTCACAACACCTTGGCTTGATGTTTTCTTAGCAAATTATTATTGGGTCTCGGGTATGTGTATTGAAAAGTGTTATGTTTTATAAACATTTGTTTTTATTTGCAATAAATTTTCTTATTACAAAAGTATTTCTTATAGCACATTGTCCAATGTGATCTTGGCAAGATGGCGCATTTGTGTTAATCTCTATTAGTTATCCACAGTTGTATTCATCTTCGACGTTGATAATTATTTCACCCTCTCCAACTATCTTCTGCATCCAATGAACTTTTTCAGCTCCCTTTACATATATGGTTTTGTTTCGAAGCAGTGCTGGTTCAACTATAGTATACAGCTTGTGATACGGTTGTAATGGATATTTATTTTGGGCATAAAATTAAAAAAACAAACCACATATATATTTACTTTTTTAAATTACGCCGCTTTCTTAACCTATCGAAGGTTTACTCAAAACTCGACATTTCCTCAAGCTCAGGCTGTCTCGAAACCTTCCAATCATTTCGCGATACTGCCACTCACCTACTTTCATGGCATTGCTTAATTAATTTTTGTTGATTTGTGATTTCAACAATTAGGCATCGACACATTACAAGTAGCTTCCTAGGGGCAATATAATTGTGTGACCATTATTTATCTAGGTTGCGTGTACTTGTTTTGTAATATTCGATCGACCTCTTAAACTGATTAACATCACATTCCTCCCCCCTTTGAAGTGGTGACTGTGGGCTTTTGAAGTTTTTTGTATATTCTTTGTGCAAATTTTTCCTGGAAAACTTTAAGTGCATTGTGAAAGGAAATGAATGAAATGAGATTCCGGGAGACCCCGAGCTAGTGAATGCCTCAAATTTTTAATTAGAAAACATTTCGTTATTTTAGTTTGACATATCTGTAGCAAATTATTGCTAGGTGAAATTAAACAATCTTTAAAATTATAGTAGATACATATGTATACATGTTTTTAACTAGAAAATTACTATTGGAAAAGTTTGCTGCTTGTATTAGATACCTACTATTAAATTTTAATTTATTATACCTACATACATGTTTCATTTATTTGTAAAATATGTAGTATGTTATTTTTTAAACAATAAGTTTTATAACTTTTTATAACTTGTATATAGTAATTGTATCTGACTTGTGTATTGTCACAAACATAGATGCATAATATTTATAATAAATTGAATCGGTTTGAAATATACTTATGTATATGTAGACAGTCCAAACATAACTTTCATTTTTATTATATCAATGAATGTATTGTACAAATTTTGTTTTTTCTTATCTTTAAATGCTCTATTTTTATTTAATAAATTAAATTTTCTTTGGACATTTTTCTGTAAAATACGTACATAATTATATTATACATATATTGAGAAATATAGCTAAAGTTTACCGACTGCGTTTCAAAAAAATAACACAAGCAACCGTCCTAACAATTTTTGTTTTTGTTTGTATATTATTACCTCGAGATATTAATAGAAATGTGTTCTATTCAGAAAGTTCAAAATTTTTCAGTAGGTACTAAAAAAGAATGTTTTACTTAAACAATTTCAAAATCGCTTACGTTTGTCTTGCTAGGCTTTTCTTCTGGACAAAAATTTTTTACTGTGGGGGTTGTTAGGGGATCGTTGGTTTACTAATGTTACTTTTGTGCGCGTCACTGAAAACAGTTTCACGGATTAGATCACGATGGATTTCCTTATTAATACTTCTGACTTTTGCGTTATCGGTTTCCTGCATTTGATATTGACCTTTTATGTTGGGCGATTTCCGGTGGATAGTAAGAAAACGCTTTTGAAAATATGTGTTTTTTTTTGCTAAACCGTTTAAATTTTACTATTATTACTATTAAGATTATCGCAATAAGGCAGACTAAAACACTCAGAATAATTGTGTGGTTCCTATTATAGTGGCTATGGATTTTTGACTCTCGCTCGGTTTTCACTTTCTCGATTTTATGTAAAAAGTTTTTAAGGCTGAGTTTCTGTTCGTCTAAATGTATTTTGTGATTTTGATGGTCAATTAACTGTAATTTGTTTGGTAAAGTCCCTCTTTATAGTTATGGCATTTCATTTATTTCAAGTTCAAACTTTAGTTTAGGTATTAGCTCGATTTGTTCGACAGAGATATTCTGCACAATGGTGTTGGTAGTTGTGAATAGAACATTGCCAATTCTCATTTGACAATTTGGTTTGAGATTTAGTATACCTTTTCCATTCATTTTAATTACTGTTTTGTATTCTGCACAGTCAATATTTGTGGAAATTTCCTTTACTAACAAATACAGTTAAGAGTTTTGTGTCACCATTTTGATAATTGTATTATGCTCTTGAACTAAAGGGGAGGTTGAACAAATTTGGTTAGCCTCAGGCCAACTGTTATAAAGCAGTAAGAGATAGTTATCATCTGGCGCAGTATAGAGTGGAAGCATAAGGTGGCAGACTAAAGTTTGTTTTGCGGTATCAAGGGTCACCTTCTTGCAAGGTTTTAATTGAGACTCAGTGAGTGGGATGAACTTATTGGCTCCCACATCTGTAATCAAATAATCATCTGGAATGTCGTAACTTGTTGAAACATTATATTTCCCAAGCATAGGAAGTGGATATGCCTTCTTTAGAGAAAACCATTCCTTCTGAATCAGGGGTATTGTTATCTTACAAAGGATTTGTCCCTGGTTGCAGGTGCTGTCGACTGTGCTTAATTGTTGTAGTAAAAATGGATTTTGAAGAATCTCGTTACGTGGATATACTAGAAGATTTTTTACTAATTCCACAACTTGTGGGTAGCTAAGAACAAGAGGGTGTAGTTGCCTGTTACTCAAATTACTAAGGATAGTATAAAGGTTTTCGATTTGATGTTCAATTTCTTGCAAGCGGATTATCATATTCATTGAAGTTTCGTCCACGGTAAGTTGCCATTTTATATTTTTAGATTCCGAATAAATATTAGCTATCGTTTCATTAATAGTATTAAGTACTTGTATAGTTTGATTTTTGGTTTCTTGCAAGTCAGTGTTTAACTTTTCAAGTGCTTCGCTATTGGCTTCGTAATTTGATTTCATTAAACTAACTTTTGTTCTTTTATTAAATCTAAATTTTGGTTGCTATCAGCCTCTAAGGTATCTAATCTTGAATATATTTCTTTTGTATCATCCTTATCCATGGTTCCGAAAAGAAAATTAGAAAACTTGCCTACCCCGTCAAATAATGATCGTCGTGATCGGTCGACTGAACTTATGTCTATTTTGCGTAGTGCTAATTTATTTCTACCTACTATGTATTGTACGTTCTGTATATCTTGCTTGCACGTGTTCTTAAAACCTAAAGCTATGTTTTGCTCACAAACTTTTTTGATAGTACTTTCACTCCAATTTAGGTATTCCACCCACATATGGACGCGTACCATCTTGATTGTAGTGAATATTGTCCACTGATCTTTGTATAAGAATACCTTGTTAGCTTCCTCGAAAATAATCCCAGGTTTGTCTAGGGGAGTCCATGTATATGGAACTTCTACTCCGGCAGTGAAGAGCGCTCCCAGGACAAGAATGGCTATTCCGTTCATATTAACACCTGGTAGGGGAAGATCTAAATTTGATAAAATAACTAAAAGGCGGGTAATAATATAATATAGGTATTTTAACTAAATGAAAAAAAATGATAATACTTAAGCGTGGAATTTCTTTAATCTGTTCAAATGAACCACTTTCACCTTTCGACTTATCTGAATTTTTAAATTCACAGGGGGAGGGGGGGGGGGGTTATTTCCTTTACTTCATATGGTCCGATCCAAATAGGTGATAACTTATTATTTTTGCCTTCGTTTTTTAAAAGGACTAAGTCACCAGTTTTGAATAACTCTTCCCGAAGGGTTCTGTCGTAATATTTTTTTGTTAACTCCTTGCTTTTTATTATATTTTTCCTGGCAATATTATGGGCTTGTTGGATTTTATTTCTTAGGATATAAAAATAATTTTCATGATCATAAATTGGTTCTGGTTTGCGTTTAAGGTTCGTGGGCGGGTCAGTTGTAAAACCAAAAAGACAGTCCATGGGAGTCAGACGTGTTGAAGAGTGTTTGGTGTTATTATGTATATGGACGGCTTGCCGTAACCATTCATCCCAAGATAGAGGGTTCTCATTCACGAAATATCGCAAGTATTCCGTTAATGGTCGATGAGAGCTTTCCAGGGCGCCATTCGATTGTGGATGGTACGCCGTAGTATTAATTTTCTGTATGCGTAGGAATTTACACAAACGTTTGAATAGTTCACTCATAAAATTCGTGCCTTGGTCTGTGATAAGTTTTTTCGGTATTCTGTACCGTATAATAATCTCTTCGTAGAAATTTTTTGCAACCGTAGCTGCCTCGCAATCTGGGATAGCATAAGCATCCATGAAGCGTGTTAGATCATCTTCGAATGTTAGTATATACTTGTTTCCAAGGGTCGTGACTGGGAGTGGTCCCACTATATCCAGGTACACTTTGTCTTGTTTGCAATGTTTATTTGTTTGGCATTTAGGACAAGATTTAATGAATTTTGTTATATCTTTTAACATATTCTTCCACCTGTATTTTCTCTGAATTCGGTGATAGTTTTTTGCAATCCCTTGGTGGCCCCTAGTGGGTTTGTATGAAAGACTTTTAATATTTCATCAATATCTTTTTTTTCAGTCAGAATATCTTATTGAGTATTACTATCATTTATTTCCGATGTGTTGTAATTGTATTTTTCTCCAGTTTCAAATAATTCTCTTGAATCTTTCTCAATGTTTACATGTATTTCTTCTTGAATTTGAGATTGAGGGTTTAATGAGTTTTCTATTTGCTGTTTTTTACTTCGCGACCTTGTGGTCACAAACATTGTAGTACCTTCTTGAGGGATTCGACTAAACCATCGGCATTGCAGTTTTTACGGCCTGGTTTGTACTTTATCTCATAATTATACTCCGATAATTTGTGATGAAACCGTATTAAGCGTGACGTGGGACCTTTAACGTTGAACACTCCTATCAATGGCTGGTGATCCGTATAGACTGTAGATTTTGCCATAATATACCTAACAATTCTCTCTCTATTGTTGAATAGTGCCTTTCCGATTTGTTAAGGGTCCGACTTGCGTAAGCCATAGGACGATCATGGCCGGGAGGTCCTTGCGATAATACTGCACCCAATGCTTCATCGCTGGCATCTGTTTTAATGATAAAGGGCTTTTTAAAGTCTGGATATGCTAAGACTGGCGGCGTGGTAAGCGACCTTTTTAAGAGTTGGAATGCGGCTTCACTGTCCGATGTCCAAATGAATTTATGTTTTCCCCGTAAGAGTTTCGTTAGCGGCTCTGCGGTCTTAGAAAAGCCGGGAATGAACTTTCTATAGTAGTTGGCTAGTCCTAAGAATCTTTGCAATTGCTTTATGGTGGTAGGTGTTGGGAATTCTTGAACACATTTAATTTTCTCATTATCTGGAGCACAACCTTCATGGGGCAATTGTGGCCTAAATAGACCACTTCCTTCCTGAGAAAATGACATCCTGGTTGGAGCTTTAAGTTATATTCTCTTAATCTTTCAAAAATGTCGGTCAGTTTTTTTATATGGTCTTCCAGATTTTTCCCGTAGACGACAATATCGTCTAGATAAACAAAACACTTTATGCCTTGCAAACCAGTAAGCACACGATTCATTGCTCGCTGAAAAGTTGCTGGAGCTGTTTTTAATCCAAAAGGCATTCGAAGGAATTCATAATGTCCGTATGCCGTGCTAAAAGCTGTCTTTTCGCTGTCTGAAGGGGGCATTATGATTTGATGGTATCCGCTAGCTAAGTCCAATGTTGAAAAATAGCGTCAATTTCCCAGTTGGTCCAATTTGTCTTCAATTCTGGGTAGCGGAAATGCATCTCCGATGGTTTTTTTCATTCAGTTTCCGAAAATCGACTACTATTCTCCATCGCTCTTCACCATTTGGGGCTGGTTTCTTAAGAACTACCAATAAGGGCGAATTCCATGGGCTGCTACTTGGGGCAATAATGTGTTCATCTAACTTTCTCTTTATTTGTTTGTTAATTTCATTTTTATGAATATTTGGCAGTCTGTATGGTCTCTGATTAATAGATGCTTGATCACACGTCATGGGGATGTTGTGAGAAGTCACGTTAGAAAATGGTAGTTGTTCTCCTTCTAAATGAAATATATCACTATATGCTTCACATAGTTCCTTTACTGCTTTTCTTTCCTCGGTATTATGTGTTTGGTCTAATGATATTTCTTTTTCCATTCGCTGAAAACGTTGTCTTTCTGAAAGCTTTGCATCGCTTATATGTTTCTTCTCCAACTTGTAAATATTGAAATATCGTAACGTTTCTAGCTTGGGTTCCACATTTGGTAAAATAATTTCTTTCTCAAGTGTATTTATCATACTAAGGCTTAATTTCCCATTGTGTGAACTAATTAAACTATTAGCTATAAAAACGCCAGGTACAATTTTCTGAGAGGGACATAACATTTCATCATCACAGCTCATTGCAGGTATTTCTAATACCATTTGTGATCGCGGAGGGATATGCGTCGCACTGCTGTATGAATCTTTAGTGATTGTCTCTCTATGTTTCTGAGAGGCTGGCAAGCTTAAAGCTGTACGAAGTGGATGGAAAGTACTAGATACTACTTCGTTTCTGCTAGGTGACGAGCAATCTGTTGTATTACTTGTTTCCTTAAATGAATTGCGTAACTGGTTAACTTCTCCTTTACATAAAAAAGGAATTTTTAATTCGGTTGAGTTGTTACCATTGCCGGGGAAATGCAACATTCGTTCAACTGTGAGAATGTTTGCATTGCCCCATATGAACTTGCGACCTAATATACCATCAAAAGGAATCGATATATTTTCCTGGCAGATATTAAGTTCGCAATTTAAGCCCTTACCTATCAGAAAAATGCCTTCACAAGACCCAACGGTGAGATCAGTGCCACCGTACAAGCCTTGTCATTGAATAACCTTCTGTCGATTCACAAATGTATGGTCAGATAAACTATTTCTTTTAAGAATACTTACTTCGGCTCCTGTATCAACCAAAATCTTAACCATACCTATTCTAGAGATATTCAATGGAAGTTCAATTATTGCTTCATTTACTGTTAGCGCATTATTTTGCAGTGAGATTATGGTATTAGAAACGTTAGGATAATTTGAAATTTCTTTGCTGTTGTTAATAGTTTTATTTTCTTTACTTGAAACTTCGTACTTATCGGCTAATTTTTCAAATTCTCCACAATGAATATTCTTGCACCCATATGTAGAAGGGTTAGCCATTGGGCGCATTAGGCTAGCCCGCTTTAGTTTCCCGAATGATTTTGGTTTATGCTGTGTTTTTCCTCGCATGATTTTTTTGCGTAGCAGTCAGCTAAGGAATGCGAGGATCTAGCACACCAATCACATTTTAGTACGGTTGTTTGTCTTCCTTTTCTGGGGAGCTCTTTCTGCTTCATTTGTTGTATATTATTTAATTGGCATGATTCTTACGAGTGTCCGTAAGCACGACAAGCGTGATAGAATTGTGAGCGGCTTCGGGTGCGACACTCAGAAAAAGTATGTCCAAATGTATGTACATTCAAACATTTAATATTTTGGTTCTAATGATATGTGATATAGCTATCTTCTAAATTTATACCTTATCTTCTGGATAAATTGTAATTATATATTTATACATACGCATAATATAATAATAAGCCTAAATCTATACCAATTCCGTTGTGACTCACTCTTTAAAATGGGTTGGTGGTTTGACCTCCTTATGGTATATTATGCGGCCTTGCCTTTGTGTATTCTGGATCTTCTCGTTTTTTTTTTATATCGGGTTACACCAGTGTGAAACTTTCCAAACTTTTCACTTAAGATTTTATCACATTGATTGCTATTTGGTAATAACTGATAGCAGATATTTTTTATACTGATTTTTTTTATATATATTTTTCGTAGAACAGAACTGTTATGATATGTATATATATATACTTTTTCACGCATTTTAACTTTTGCCTTCCAGTTACTGTTTAATAGGGAGTCTAATGTCGAAAATACCGGCTGCGCCAATTGTAATGGATATTTATTTTGGGCATAAAATTATTAAACAAACCACAGAAATCATATAAAAACCACTACTTTATTTACTCTATATGTTTACTTTTTAAAATTACGCCGCGTTCTTAACCTATCGAAAGTTTACTCAAAACTCGACGTTTCCTCAAGCTGTCTCGAAACCTTCCCAATCGTTTTGCGCTACTGGCACTCTCCTACTTTCATGGCATTGCTTAATTAATTTTTGTTGATTTGTGATTTCAACAATTAGGCATCGATACATAATAAGTCGCTTCCTAGTGGCAACATAATTGCCTGACCATTATTTATCTAGGTTGCGTGTACTTGTTTTGTAATATTCGATCGACCTCTTAAACTGATTTACATCACACGGTATGTAGCCATCATTCCAGAGGAATCCGTGAAAATTGTGTTGAAGCCATTTTACTTGTCTCTTTTTTGCTGAAGTCAAATCCTTGTATCTGAACGGAGGTTGAAATATAAAGTGCTGCATCTAGTTTTCATTGGTTAAAATTTCCAGTTTTTTAGTGATACATTCATTGAGGTTTGTTTTGAATCCTTGGACATCTACGATGGCAGCCATCCTCTTAATATAACTTTCTAACTGCACTTGTCAGCGGACTGTATTTCATTATTCGATCATAGAAGCAAGCAATATGCTGTTGTATTAGCCGGTATATTTTCAGATGTCTTGAATTCTAGCCTTCTGTCAACACGTCCAGTTTTTATTGTCTCATTTTGATGTGAGCAATCAATGACAGCGATCGGAGCATCGCTTTCTAATTTCTCCCAGGTGAGGAAGGGATGATACTGATGGCCATAGTGTTATTGTGTAAACTTTATATACATCTCATACAGCAATGCGTATCTATTCAAATCAAATTTCAAATTCAAATCATCATAGGGATATGATTCTGAGTTCAAATGAACTGCAAAATCGGTAAGTTGGCAGTGATCAAACTTGCTTGCATCTTTGGTTTTATCGTTCCTTCGATTCGCTTGTAATGCTAAGATGATAAATCGAAATTTCTCCAGTTGAGTGGAAGTCTTAACTGACCAGGTTTGATGCGTAGATTCCGGCAGTACTGGATACTCATATATGTCCCAGCTGCGGAATGGTATTTGTATCGGGCGACCTCTCCCGATAATTTTAAATAGTTGCAGCTTTTCATCATCGGATACTGTGACATGCGGAATGCTCCATTGAAGTTTGGTAATTTCAATTTTCACCTCATCTGTGGGTGATATAATAGCATTATCATCTGTCCTGCTCAGGATTAATATGAGTTCATGTTTGGAATTTATAAGAATTTTCTTCTAATCTTCAGCGAATCCCAATAAATATTTCAGAGGTACACAATAGTTGAATAGCCCATTGGCTGGTATAGCGGATGAACCTGGGGACCAACTGCCGTTGAGCAGTATCCTGCTTACATTTGCATGTAGCGGTACGTAGTTTTTTAATGTTATCGCAATCCTAAGTTTTCTTGTACAGTCGATTTCCACTGCATTCAATTCATAGCGTATTTCCTCAAAAAGAAAGGATAGAGCTTTGTTAGCTAATTTTGGGGTTGCTAAAACGGTTCCATCCAGCTTTGTTAGCGACCCCTAAATGTAAAGAGAACTCCTGCTGGGTAGAGGTTTCAAGTCCTGATGTTGTACAGAGATACGGATTTCTTCGCTGTTTTTAAATGATGTTAGAAACGGTGAATAGGAGTGATGTTCAAATTTATTAACACCGTTATCAAAACGAGCGTCTGGTACAATATCTAGTATTCCGTTATTCATTGTTTCAGCGTTAGGCCTATCGCTTGTAAATATGCTGTATTTGCAGGTGTTAATGTAGGTCTTGCCCGCTTCAAGGTTGTCCGCTGACTAATGATCTTGTCTGCTCCGAACTCGTATTTATTATTATTGTATATCAACATGATGGGGCTTCAAATGAAACCTGATGGTTATAGTTTCTCCTCTGAAGTTGATTAAGTCACCGTCTTGGTCAAGGAGCTTCAATGTTAGAGAACTTATACGTTTGGTGTTCACAGGCAAATAGATTACATTATTGGGTACCTCCACTATTTTATACCCAGGCCGCACGATCGGGAAAAACTAGTGGAGAGAGTGTACTTGTGTGTTGTTGAAGAATGATCCTGATATAATATTACATTCGATGCGTATAGTATTTACTTTAATGATGTTGACTGGCAACTCCGATGTATGCACCATATAAGCAGATAAGTTTCTTTTTCTGAATCCAAGCAAAGGAGATGTGGATATCTGTTTTTCAAAATGTATTTCTTCAATTGCCTTGAGCTCACTCTTCAATGTGTTATTGTTAGCCTTAATCGCAACCATTATCCTTTTCCCTTCTTTATCCAAGTATCCCTGCATATATTTTGCTATATCATCAATCTCATAGGATCCAACAGGTATCTCAACAACCTCAGTCCCTACATGAACCAGATTATTGCTCACATCAATATTTGGTATAGAGTTGTAGGTATATTTTAAAATCAATTAGTCCACAAATATAATCCGTTGCTAGCTCCAGCGGAGGAAAGTACTCAGCAGTGAGTAGAGATGAATTTCCCGTGAGAGTAAGAGTTAATGGAATGTCGGTTTATAATGAACTGTTCCCAATTTCAATATAGATACATTTATTTATAGATAATAATAAATGGTTATAACAATTATATAAAAACTCTAAACATAAGTGACCGCAAATTACTGCATCATAGTTCTGATAGGAACTGTAGTTGTAAGTTATATTACTTCCCACGTAGTTTATGAGCTCCCTTGGTGGTTGGAGATTGCCAAAGCTATCGAAGTATTCGATGTTATCACCTTTCTTGTAGTACGCTACCCAGTGTGTACCTGCTCCTGTTGAGATGTCAAAGTTAACAATACCTCTTTTTTGCGTCCATGGTTTTTGAGGTAGAATATCACGCATAAATACTCCCCTGAAGTGTGGCAAGTGTGTGGTATACCTATGAAGACCCAACTCGTTTAGTGGTCTTTTGGGTAGCGTCATTAATAGTGTTTTGGTTGAGGTTGTAAATAGAGTCCAAGTCCTTTTCTGTACGGCTTCAGGAACAGTCCGTTTCCATCTTTACCAACCGCTATAGTTTCCATTGCTTGATTATGACGTTTGCTTTCTTCCAATTTTGCCTTTGCTGCACTGATATCATTTACTGCTTTAGCTACGCCTGCTGCACCTTCCGATAGTACCCCTAATGCTGAAAGCCCAGCGGGATGGAGAACGGTAGTGCCGCGCCAAGCTTTGGTACGGTTATCTGTCGTGGAGTTTTAATTAATTTCTTCTTTCTTTTCACAATATTTTTAGCTACACTAGGAGCTATTTTTGTACTTCCATCAAATCTTTTGGTTTTCTGCATTTCATGCTGTTTCTCGGAATGTGGGTTGGCGTTTATTTTTAGCCTGAAGACCCATACCTAGCTTAATTCTAGCCTTCATTGCGTTTGTTATAAGCCAGGCGTTGGCACGTTCACTCAAATTTACGTCAGTAGATTTTGCACGCTGCCAGGCTTTTTCAGCTAATATTTTATCAATTATATGTCGATCACTTGTATCTTTATTTTGCGCGTATGCTATATCGTGTTCCTTGCAGGCTGCGTTCAGTGATTAATACCCGGAACTCCACTCGCCAATCTTTGTTGGAACTTTGTTCCTGGTATCCCAGTAGATGTAATTCTACAGGTAATTTGGTGATGATTGAATTTAACAGTCCTCTGTCCCCTTTCAAAGCTTTTCAATTACTGGAGCGTTTCAATTTGTGATCCGGCATCTTATAAGGTTCCGATCAGGGATGAAAAGGACTTAAATTTTGACTCAACTCATCGCTCAACTCAAGCAGAGAGTCCGCTCCATCATTGAGTCCGCTCAATAGTTGAGCGGTAGTTCATCGCTCGAAATTTGAGCGGACTCTCTGGTTGAGCGGACTCAATCTTGAGCGGACTCAGTCGTGAGCGGACTCAATTACAAATTCAACAAATTGTAAAACCTGTAAGGAAAATGCCATACTTGCAAATGTTATAATTAAATTCAAGGAAATTGTACTTACATTTTTCCATAGAATCAGCGTCTTACTTTACATTTTTTCCATTGATATGTAGCATCACTTGCATTTCAAAATTGTCATCATTTAGACGACATCTATTAGGAGTTAACGTTAACTTTCCTATGCTAAATAATTTTTCTACCGAAGCACTACTAGGCAATGCTGTGTTGTATTCGATAAAAATACACTCGAGGTTTGTCTGTGAAAAAATTATACTCCAAGAAAAATTTCTGACTCTCCATTGAATTTTGGTCATTTTCACAAGCTGAATCCCAAAATGGCGTAGCTGGATTGTTGTTTTAGGATTGCGTACTCATTTCGAAACATTCCAGGCTTTCTTTGATTCTGGAAATAATAAATTTCTCAACCAATGTGTTGGTGTTCAATGCATTTTGCTCTACAAAATTTTTTTTCCATGCGTCACAAACGGAATGACAAACTTAGTAGACAGACCCTATAGATTTTATCTAGGATCTAAAAATCAGACAATGACAATTATAATGGTCATAACAGAACTTTTCAAATCTGAAGTTAAGACTTATTTTCGGCTATAAAACTTAAATGCAATTCATAAAACTGAGTTTCCTCATGTGCATATTTCTTTCTCTTTATATTTCACATAATTGTAAGTAGAATCGCCATAAATTGAGTCATATCATTTTCAAGTATGGGAAAATACCACACAGTCTTTACACATTATTGAATAAGTACAGTTTTGCATTATATTGAGAAGAAGAAGAAATGCTGGCTAATGAATTTAGCAAAATCTAAATTAATATAATATGATATGATATAATGAATGACTTTTTTGTGTGCTTGTCTTATTTGATTAAAATTTCAGTTTCAGTTTCAATTTAAATTAAATCAGATTTTCCTTATGTTATTTAAAACATGATTTGAGTCCGCTCAACTCAAATAATGAGTCCGCTCAAGCAGTGAGTCCGCTCAAGAATTGAGTCCGCCTAAGCCGGTCAAGCAGTAAGTCCGCTCAAGCATTGAGTCCGCCCAAGATTTGAGTCCACTCAAGCTGATCAAGCAGTGAGTCCGGTCAAGCAGTGAGTCCGCTCAAGATTGAGTCCGCTCAACCAGTGAGTCCGCTCACGTTTCGAGCGATAAACCATCGCTCAATTGGTGAGCGGACTCAAGTCCTGAGTTGAGCGATGAGTTGATATGACAAATGAGTCCGCTCATTTACAACCCTGGTTCCGATGATACTGTTGAAATGTAATATAAACAGGTGTATTTATAGGAATCCCGTTAGTCTTCAATATGCGGTTCATTAAACAACAACAAGCTTTTCCTGTTCGAAATGCTGATGTAGCTGTTATGATGGTGAAAAAGAAGCATGGTCCCCTATTGCCTAATAGTATAAGGGGAATCATCGTTGGACCATCCAATTGTGGAAAAACTAATGTTATGATAAGTTTTCTGGAGCATCCCAATGAAAATATTTACATATATTCAAAATCTTGAATACTTGAAGCGAGTGATGACTCCCATATCAGGATTGGGGTATTATACATTCTCAAATAACTGCGACGTTCCACCACCGGAGGAAGCCAAATCACATTCAGTGTTTATTTTCGATGATGTAGCAGGTGAAAAGCAAGATAATGTGCGATCATATTTTTGCATGGGTCGTCACGAAGGTATAGAAAGCTTCTATCTCTATTAAACATATACGCATATACCAAAGCACTTAATACGTGACAATGCTAATTTAATCATCTTATTCAAGCAAGATGACTTGAATTTGAAACATATCTATAAAGACCATGTGAATACAGACATGAAGCTCGATAAATTTCGAAGAGCCTGTGCTGCATGTTGGAAGGATGAATATGGTTTCTTGATGACTGATAAGGACAGCTCATTAAACAAGGGGCATTACCGTAATGGATTTGATAGCTTCATTGTACTATAAAAGGATGAAACTTATGAAATCTACATAAGTCGAAGTTGTAACTCAGCCGAAAGCACATAGAAGCCTGTGGAGCTGCTGAGTAGATTAAAGCTGTTCACCTGTTATCACACCTGTTTGAAAAGCTGTTCAGCTGTTATCAGACCAGTTTGAAAAGCTGTTAAGCTGTTAATAGAGCTGTTAAAAAGCTGTTAAGCTGCTATCAGAGCTGTTTGGAAAGCTGTTTACCTGTTATTAGAGCTGTTTAAAAGCTGCTAAGCTGTTATCAGAGCTGTTTGAAAAGCTGTTAAGTTGTTATTAGATCTGTATGGAAAGCTGTTTAAAAGCTGTTATCAGAGCTGTTTGAAAAGCTGTTATTCAATTAATATCGAAGATGAATGAAAATCTATTAAAAGAAATCATCAAGACAAGGAATGCAGTGCGAAGGAAATTTAAAATTCTAAAGACGGGAAGGATTGAAGCAGAAGCTCAACTTGAAATAACTTTTAAGCCAATCACAAAACCCTTAAAAGAGTTTGTTACAAGAGTCAAAAACGAGCCACCAGTCAAATTGGAGCCAAAAGATGAAAAAGAAGAAGTCGATAAAATTGCGGAGCCTTTTACGTCACCCAAACGGAAATGTTTAAAAGTGGAAGCAAGTAGTACACCTAAAAATTATGGAGATTACTCTTTAACATCTGAAGAAGAATTTGCAATACCCGAACATTCAAGAACATTGACAGAAAGGTCTCCTGTCACCTCCCCCGATACGTCTGGATACATAGTTTCAAACTAGTTAAAGCTATTCACTGATATTAATCCTAAGATTGACCCAACCTATGGAGTTTACTATGATAATGACAACGCGTGGAGAATCGGTAATTCAACGTTTGATGTCGATGATGTAGGAAATATTGTTATCAAAGGGAAGAGCTATACCTAAAACAACTTTGGGGTTATGTGAGCTGCTATTTATGAGAGATCCTGTAAAAAGTCTATATACTAAGGCATGGGACTAATGCGACTGCCTAAGGAACACATCGATCACATTAACTGGTATGACCCAAATGAACTAGTGGATAGGTTGCGCGTTCTAATGGCATCAAAACAGGCTAAAAACGCTAGTCACAACAATGAAATTGTGTTTATCCTGGAGGAGTTGCGAGAAGCAGATCGGACGTTTCTCTTCTAAGCGAGCATATCTTGGGAAAGCAGGTGAGCGTGGCCCAACAAGAGTTTAAGGTCCAGCCGGTGAACAAGGAACTCAAGGACCAGCTGGTAAAAAAGCAGCTCAGGGTCCAGCTGGTGAATAAAAAGAGCGGGGTATTGGATTTAATTTAACGATAAACGGAGAATACGGTCTAAACTTAAAGTGTATAAAACGACTTGATGAACCCCTTGAAAATGATGATGCTACTACCAAAGACTATGTTGACAAGAAAATTAAAATAAGTGTTCAAGAAATAAGAAAAACTATTAATATAGAGGTGACAAATTTAACGCTATATATCAATGATGAAATCGCGAAGATTGAAAACTATCTGTTTACTGCAGTAATAAATAAGAAAGACTTCAACCAAAAGATGGTGTATATGTTCGACTGCCTTAATGAACATTACCTCGGGTCTCGACTGAGATAATATTACTAACATTAACACTTTATTTCTGGCCTTGACGGAAATAAAGAATTGTTCTAACCAAGAACAAAAGGCTTAACATAAGCTTACAGCCAATTCCTCAAGTGCCAAGTTTTAGATCGGTAAGTACCAGCCATTTGTAACATTCTAATATTATTCATATATCTATTTGACTATATTTTGAATTATATATATATATTATACATTTCGTGTGCATATCAATTTTTTACATATATATTTATATTAAATTTTTGACGATCTTATATTACAACTTGTTGCCAATAAGTGTTTTCAGTGTGATACAAAAATCTGTGACCCAAACTTATGTACTGAGTTTTGTCTCAACATATCTATTTTTGAAAATTGAACATCATAAATCGGTGTCAATAAGTGTGTTTTCTAGCGTGTGTTGATCTCTGTCCCAACAGTTTATATAATTCTGTCTTAATACGATTACTCGAGATATTTAAGCTAAGTAAGTGTGCCAGTGTTTTGAAGTTAAGTTATTCTAACTTTTGCTCTATATTAACATCACATATTGAATACCTATTTATATATCTATTATCAACAAAATAAGTGTAGTAGTTTCTTGAAAGTAAAAGAAAGTGAACAGTGTTGATTTTTTGTTGGGAAAAAGACCACTGATCTTGATCCAAATTTACCAGCGCATTCATTTCAGTCACACAATCAAATTTGCGTGTACGCTCTACTAACGGCAGTAAATTTTATGGTCCTTCGAGCCGAATATAAGTTATAGTGTTTTATTTTCTCATTCTTTTAATCATGTCTGCACTTCAAAAACTTTTGGGCAACCAAGTCACCTCTGCAATAATCTTCGAAAAGTCGCTCAATAACTACAACAAAAGTGATGTAGAAAAACGAACGAAAGGTCTTATTTCTGAGGGATTAACCGCTCTAAGCGAAATTTGGTCAGCTTATAAGAAAGATCATTATACAATTATCCAAGCAACGCAGGCTTTGGAAGATAGTGATCTTCAAAAGTACGATAATTTCTCAAACGATCAATTTTCAAAGGTGGAAAATAAATACTTTATGTTTCGAGGTATTCTTAGGGATGCATTAGATGCATTCGAAACAACGGTTGAACCAAGTCCAAAATCAGAACATGAAACTTCATCGTCTCTGAGACAACCTAGCATCACAATCCCAAAATTCTAAGGTTGTTATGATTCCTGGAGACCTTTTCACGATCTGTTCAATTCCCTGGTGCATACAAATTCTGCGTTATCTCCGGTGCAGAAATTGCATTATTTGAAATCAAGTGTATCTGGAGAAGCAGAGCACTTATTGCATCAATTTCCTATGACCAACTCGAGATATGACAGCGCATGGAAGATATTGCTTTAAAGGTCCGATAATAAACGAGTCTTGGTAAATTCCCAATTGAAAGCAATCTATAGTCTACCTAATGCAGCCCACGAATCAGCCAAGGCTATCAAAACCTTGCTAGATAAGTCTTGCGAATGTATCTTTGAACTCGCGGCATTGCAAGTTTCCACTAAGCAATGGGATGCAATTCTCATCTATATGGTGGTACAATGTTTACAAGCAGAAACACACCGTGCATGGGAGGAAGAGGTCAATACTGCAGAAGGACTTCCCACCTTCGAATCCTTAAAAGCATTTTTACAATCTAGATTTAGAATTCTAGAAACCATAGTCGATACCAAACCGTCCTTAGCCAACAAAATTGCTCAAGTCCCGAGAGCATCAACCCATTTAACGTCATCCACCCAATCATGTACTTAGTACAAAGAGCAGCACTGTCTATTTAAATGTCCGAAATTCAGAAAACTTGATGTAGACAACAAATTCAAAATTGTCACATCACATCAATTGTGTAATAATTGCCTGTCAAAAGGCCATAACACGAAAACTTCTACAAGTAAGTTTTCATGTCAGCGATGTGGAAGGAGGCATCATTTTTTACTTCATAGGAATAATGTCATTCCAAGGGCCGCGACCCAATCAAAGCCAAGGGAGCAGAAATCAGACGCTGAACCTTGCAATTCACCTTCCATATCCAACAATTCTCTTCACATGCTTTACTCTAAAAACTACCGTACCAAACAAGCATTGCTTGCAACAGCATTGCTAAACGTTCCTTCAAAAAAAGGGAAATATCTTGGTATTGAGAGCTTTGATAGATTCAGGCTCCCAAGTTTCATTTGTAACCCAAGCCGCCGCACGTAAGCTGCAATCATCCACTACAATCGTGGAAATTCAATTCACTGGCCTGGGAAAAACTGAAACTACAAATGTTCAAAAACAAAGTGTATTGAGCATTTATCCTTATTCAACCACAACTAAGGCAACCACAGTTACAGCCCTTATAGTGGATACAATTACGAACATTTTACCTCCTTCAACCATTCCAAACAAAGAATGGAGTCATATACATGAGCTACCACTTGCCGATCCATTTTTCTTTAAACCAGGAAAAATGGACCTGCTTTTAGGAGCAGATGTGTTATATACCAACAACCAAAGATAAAGAAATTTATGCATGCATAACAAAATGCATCCATAAATTGCTTTAATTCTAAAAGTGGGTCCAAAAATGCATTCGTAAATTAACATGAGCCAATTTATGTCTGAAATGCATCCACGAATTCCAGGGCTCAGATTCAAGTATACATGTGCCAGGCTATCTAAGCAGACATATACAAAAACATCTTCTCATGTCCAAGCGGACGTAGTCATATTCAAGGGCACATGCCCCAAATAATTCTGTCTGCACGACAAGAAATTATGTGACAACCACGTATGATATTTCGGATGAAATATGCACGCGCTAAACAATTTTCGATGGGTCAACATTATTGACTGTGAGAAACACGCGCATGCTTATTTTATTCAAGTAAACAGATCAGGTGTCGAGTGAAATATTCAAGCGCTAAACATTTTTCGATGGGTCAGCATAATTAACTGTGAGAAAAAATGCACCTGCTTATCTCACTCAAGTATACTGAAAATGTTGCAATCCGCCGTCCAGGAAAATTTAACAAGTGGATATATTTTTACCATGGGAATTTTTGTGGCTCATTTTCACGATTCAGCAATGTTGGACTGTGGGAAAGAATTGAACAATTCTGATTGGCTGATTCTTTCTCCGGTCTGACATGCTGATTTTGGGGAATGGGTCACATGAAGATTCCTATAGGTCAATTCAAGTGACTAATGAGAGGGCTGAAACAACTGAGCCTTTCTTTAAAAGACTCGTCACTGGACATGAGGAGCGCAGTTTTTAGCACAGTCTTGAGTGAACAGTTTCGAGTTGGAGTTCGCGGGTTGAAAGAATTAAACTAATCACGGTGGTTCTCGCGTTTCTAATAAAAGTTTTTGTATTGATAAAAGTTTTTGTATTGATAAAAGTTTTTGTATTGATAAAAGTTTTTGTATTAATAAAAGTTTTAGAAAAAATAAAGTAATGGAAATTCTTAAATAAAACGGACTTTGAATTCGATAATTCGTGTGGTACCGTTGGGTACATTCCTTAATAAATAGCTAACCTTTTCCGAAAAGGAAGAGTATTTTATATTTGCAGAAAACTCGAGAGGACAACCAGGAGCCAAGGACCACAGTGTGTTCCCCTTCTTATCTTTGGAAGGAATACACAACAATTTTGGCGCAGCCGGTAGGATAGTGCTTGAAAAGACACCCAAATCCTTTATCTTGGGGCTGAGTCTGGCCTTGAGGGCACTATCTTTACCAAAGGACCTACTCTCCTGAGGACAACAAGTAACAACCAGCCGAGATCTACAAGCCTGTGGCCTAGACAGGTTACACGGAGTGTTGATGAGCAACAACAGCCCCCCGGAGGAAGAAATACACATTGCTGCACAGCCAGTTAAACCTGCTCAACAATCTTCCTTGCCGGGAGATCCTAAGGACAACTCGCCCCGGCTCACAGGAGGCAACCCAAAGGACAAAGAGAAGCAGACTCAACAATCTTCCTTGCCGGGCGATCCCAAGGACAACTCGCCCCGGCTCACAGGAGGCAACCCAGCAGAACAAATCGAGACATCTCAAGGCAACATCAAAACAGCGTGCATAACACAGGAGATAACAAAACAGCCACCATCTCAACTAGCTCATCAACTAGGAATCTCCCTACGCAGCGGAACTATCTTGCCAGGAACTGGAAAAGTAAGTCTTCAATTTTATTTAGATAAACTATTAGAACAATTGCGAAAATCCGAAAAACTATCCGTTCATCAGTGTGATAGTCTAGATAAGCAAATAAAGCAATCACATGAACAACGGAGAGCAAAAATAACAAATTTTAAAAAGGAAACTGAGAGGTTTAAAAAAGATCTCGAACAATTTTCCGGATTTTCGCACTCTTACTCATTAAATCAAAGTGAAATTAGTATAGACGAAGCACCCGCGAGTGATATTGTTTTTAACTGGTTAGGCGATTCCCTATTGGAATCCACTTTAGAAGAAATAAGTGAAAATATAAGTGTTCCGCGCATTCTCGAAACAAATAAAATTCTCACAATACCAGTAGATTACTCGAAAGTAGTCAAGCTGACCGCACAAATGGTGCCTTTGTTTGCGGGTGAAAATAACCCATACCGTGGCATAGAGCTGCAAACTTTCTTGGGATGTTGCAAACAAGTTCTTCAGTGCCTAGCTGAAGAGGAAAAGAGTGCCTTTATACAAATTCTGCCTACCCGTCTGTGCGGGGAAGCTTATCAACTAATTACTTCGTCCAGTTGGACAACTTTAGATGAGCTTGAGGCCCTGTTGAATAGAACTTATCTTCCCAGAGAAACATACGACGAATTAGTCAGTAAACTAATTTCTTGTCGACAGTTTCCAATGGAGAATTTCGTAGTTTTTACTCAAAGAGTAAAACACTTCCTAACTTAGTGCAAACAAGCCGTCGAAATAAAATACGGTGCTGAGATCTACAGAACTACAACACCACAGTTGGAAGATTTTGCAATTACAGCTGTGAAAACTGGGTCAACTAATCCGCACTTAACGACTTATCTATTGGCTCAACAGGATAATTCACTGGAAGACATAATTAAAAAAGTTCTAGATATAGAAAAATTGCAGCAATCCAGGGTTTTTACACCTGTTGCCGCTACTCAAACACCAGTCCACATTTTACCCGCATGGGCACAGAATAATCTTTTCCAGAGCCCAAATCAACTCAAGGCACAAAACGTTTATACTAGTTCACTAGCTAATCCACCCATGGAGAGCTCTCCTGCAATCCCACACTTCCAAACAGGAACTCTTGGAACTCCACCTCCAATAGCTACTCACCCAGTTCAAAATGAATTACCAGTGGGCGGTCGATATGGCCAGAAAACTTCAAGAGGCCCCCCAAAATTCTCACACGGCCCCCAAAACTCACTTATGACACGAGTCATCCGCAATTTCTGCAGGATTAAAGGGCACACCTATGATGAATGCTTAAAACGCAAAAATACTCCTTACTGTATAAATTGTCGCAGCTATAACCACGATATTCGCGATTGTAAACGCAATCGCCCTGGATAGCATAATGGTTACCAAGGTAAACCATCAAATGTTCCAAATAAAGTAAACATAAACCAGATTCAAACTAAATGTGATTTCTGTGGACGTCGAGGTCATATAATTACCGAGTGCCACCAAAAACGAAAATGGGAGGCACAGTGAAACTCGAAACAGTCGACCAAAAATCCCCAGGTTCGACTTTAAAGCGGCAGAATTTTGATAAAGGGTCCCCTCTGTCCACACTATCAGGAATTCCCATCGTGAACCTCCCCTTAGACATCGCCCAAAGCGGACACGTGCAATTAGTAGTAGACACAGGGGCTGAAGTAAGCTTAGTTAAGAAACAAGCACTCAACGTCCCTAGTTCAATAAATACACAAAAAACTTGCACACTACAAACACCTTTTGGTACCGGCAAAACTCTGGGAAGTTGCCAAGGGAATTTCACTCTTAAAAATAAAATCCCTTGTAACTTTCAAGTAGTGCAACACTTGCCGAATGTCTCTGGCGATGGGTTATTAGGAAATGATTTCCTTTCGACGCATTACAATATTGAGGGCCCTAAACAAACACTAAGGTTTCTTCGCACAGAAACTAACTCCAAAGAATTTGCTATCCCGCTATTAAAAGCAAGGGATAAGAAGGCACCTCCTCAAAAGCTTTTCGTGTCAAGGTCCGCTACAAAAGTGATGGAACCTGCAAAGGTTAAGCTGTCAACTTGCAGTGTCGCCAAGGAATAAACACAATTCAGGAAAGCTTAAACCTATTCATATGACTAACCAGCACGGGACTGATAAAATCAGGCAGCAGAATGTTCATTTAACGGAAACTATTCGCATACCTGCTCGATCCCAAATAGTGGTCAGAATACCGGTGGATATACAGGAAGAAATGCTCTGCCTATCTCAGGAGATAGACGAAGGAGTCTTTCTGGCGAACAGCCTTCTAGCAGCGGGGGAAAAAACAGTGTTAATAGGTATCCTCAATGCAAATAGCCAAGAGGCGATCATAACTGATTTTGCATTGCAATTAATACCTACAAAAAATTACTACATCGCACCTTTGTCCACGGAACAGTATGCAACCCAAGAGAGTCTCATAATTAATAATGCTCAAAAACATACTGGAGCTCGACCTCCAAACAAAAAATGTTTAAAGACGCTGGCACAGCCTTCCCAAGATGCAATATTGCAGCATCTACGCCATGTATTCCCAGACTATGACGAAGCACACGTTCTAGAAAATAACCAGCGATTTAGCAAACTAGAACAAGAGCTCGAACTAGAGACAACGTTAAATGCCGAGGAGAGAACCTCAATAACTAACCTCTGCTGGGAATATAATGATGTGTTTTTTTCTAAAAGGTGACACACTCACCTTCACAAGGGCTATAGCCCATTCAATACCTCTACTTCACGATCAGGCCCCAATTAATCAAAAAACGTATAGACTACCGGAGACGCAAAGGCAAGTTATTAATGAACAACTTCATGAAATGCTAGAAAATGGAATAGTGCAACAAAGCAAAAGTCCATGGAATTCTCCTCTTCTAGTGGTCCCCAAAAAGGCAGGACCAAACGGAGAAAAGAAATGGCGTGTTGTCGTAGACTTCCGCAAGTTAAACGAGAAAACAATAGGTGATGCTTTTCCATTACCACGTATAGAAGACATTTTAGACCAATTAGGTCACGCTCGTTATTTCACCACTCTTGACTTAGCCAGTGGCTACCATCAGGTACTTGTCAACCCAAAAGATCGGCACAAAGCCGCTTTTAGCACTAACTACGGAGACTATGAATTCAAACGCATGCCATTCGGTTTAAAGGGAACTCCGGCCACCTTTCAACGTTTGATGAATTATGTTCTGACGGGGCTACAAGGTTTGGAATGCTTCGTATACCTGGATGACATAGTCATCTATGGCAAAAATTTGGAAGATCACAATCCGAAGCTTCGAAAGGTATTTAACCGTTTGAGAGAACATAATTTAAAACTACAGCCCGAAAAATGTCAGTTCCTGAAAAGGGAAGTAATATATTTGGGTCACAAATGTTCCAGTGAGGGAACTCTCCCAGACCCGAGGAAGACAGCATGCGTGCAGAACTTCCCGGTTCCTCGAACAGTGAGGCAAGTACAGTCCTTTTTAGGACTCGCCAACTATTATAGGAAATTCATTCCTGAATTTTCAAAAATCGTACGTCCAATAACAAATCTTCTTCGTAAAGACAACAAATTTACATGGACTGCAAAATTCCAAGAGGCATTTGAAAATATCAAGTTAGCACTGATTTCACCTCCTCTACTTATTTATCCTGACTTCACAAAACCCTTTAATTTAACAACAGATGCTAGTAGTGAGGCACTTGGAGCTGTATTGTCCCAAGGGGAAATAGGCAAGGATCAACCAATTGCATATGCCAGCCGGACACTAAACAAAGCTGAGAGAAACTATTCGACAATCGAAAGGGAATTACTCGCAATAGTTTGGGCAACCAGGAATTTCAGATGCTATCTTCAGGGTCGCAAATTTAAAGTATACACGGATCATAAGCCCCTCAAAGGCGTATTCAACGTGAAAGATCGTACTTCACGATTCGTGAGATTCCATCATAAGCTATCGGAATTCGATTATGAAATCGAATACAAACCAGGAAAATACAATACGAATGCCGACGCGCTAAGTCGTATACCACCACAGACAAACGAAGATAGCCCTGCTCAAACTTTAACAGTAGAAGCGATAATTCACCACCGAATGGATTCCGATTTTGAAGAAGATTCCGCTGTATAAAGTCAATCAGATCCCGCGAATTGCTACGCTATTACTCGAGCCCATAAAATAAAGGCCCTAATAGTCACGGATACACCTCCGCTAAATACACAATCTGAAGAGGCGGAAATAAAATTAAATCCAGTAACAGAGACGATATCCAACACTTCAGCGCCTAACAATAGCGATGCTAATCCGACAACAAAACCAGAGGTAATCACTAGCTCAGAGGAAATACAGACGATACTCAAAGATTATCACGATTCCCCTTTTGGTGGACACCAAGGAGTGATAAAAACCTACAAACGCATCAGACGGAAATAAGGTGGCGACATATGCTCAGAGATATAAAAAGATATGTAAAGAAATGCTCCAAGTGTCAAACAATGAAAGCTTCTCCTTTGATAAAAATGCCTATGGTCATTACAGATATCGCCGAACAGCCTTTTGATAAGGTCTACTTAGATATTGTGGGACCACTAGAAGAAACAAATCAAAACAATAAATACATTTTAACTTTTCAGGATAACTTAACAAAGTTTGTTGACTGGTATCCCATTCCGAACGCAGAGGCAGCTACGGTGGCACAGAATTTTTTTGATGAAATTGTAACACGGTATCGCATCTCCAAAAGGATAGTGACAGACCAAGGAAGCAATTTTCTGAGTGAGTTATTCAAAAAAATCTGTGTGCTACTACGAGTAAAGAAACTTCAAACATCCGCATATCACCCTCAGTCAAATGGTGCACTGGAACGGGCCCATCGCCCGTTAATAGAATCTCTTCGCACAATAGTCGACGAAAATCCCAAAACGTGGAACCATTTTCTGCGAACGGCTGCGTTTGTATATAACAACAGCGTACACGAAGGTACGAAGCTAAATCCTATGGATTGTCTATACGGTTTTACGGCAGACGTTCCCTCAAATTTAAAACGGGAACCAGAGCCAGTATACAATCAAGAGAGCTATTATCATCTACTTCGATACAAGCTACAAAAATCATACGCAACCGCCCGCAAAAATCTACTCGCAAGTAAGCAACGTTCCAAAGCATACTACGACAAAGCCATACGCCCTATATCTTTTCATGTAGGAGATAAAGTCTTGCTAAAAAGCGAAAATAGAAAGAATAAGCTCTCCCAAATTTGGATAGGACCTTATTTGATAACGGCCATATCTAGCCCTATGAACAGTACTATAAAAGTCGGCAGGCGACTGGTACAGACTTAAGCCATATTATGAATAAATTTTTACATTACATTTTTTACATTAACAGACTAAGACTTGCGTTTACTAACCCTACTGACTTAAGTTGTCGATCAGCTTAACCTAATAGAAGTGCACGTTTTCTCTTACCTAAACTAATCGATTTTATGTTACTTCATGAGTAAATGAACCACCTTTTCTTCAAGTTACAGTAGGTCACCCAATTTTCAAATCATTTTCTTTCCGCTACCCTCTTTGCCGCCAGGAGAAAGAAAATGCAATCGAACCGTCAGAGCTTGCATTTCAAGAAAACATTGATGTCCTTGAATCTTCTTGACTTTGTACTTCTCTTCAGCATATGATGCAAAAGATGAATATGCATTATTAGGAAATAGTCTTAAGCTTTTAAATCTTCACGATTTTTTCTATTAGTCAAAACTACAATGTTGTTAAACTCTCACTGTTTTAAGAGCACAAAATTACCTTAATGCCGGTAATTACTACAACGCTAGTCGACTACAAGTTTGAAGCTTGGAACCGCCAGGGTTCAGTCGGACTAAACTTCTTATAATTTTCCTTTTTGTCACGAATACGATTCAAAGTTGAAACCTTTTACACTACTCTGGAGATGATCCGAAAACTTAATTAAAACGAAATCAGTACTTTCTGGTTAAACGCAAAATATGTGAGTACAACTTATACTTACTATAATATTGTACTAACTTCCTTGTTGGGTACAGTGACTTTTATTCATAAATGATGTTGTATAAGAAGAAAATCAGCCCCCCCCCCTAACTTGGGAAAAGAGTAGCTTCAAATTCACTAATATGTTCACTAATTGCTTGGGACACACCAAATTTACCTGGAATAATAAATCGCGGTAAAATACCACGGACGTACTATTCCTTGCGTTTATCAGAAGACGCCGCTCGTTATCCACACCTAAACTAACGTCAACAGGCAACATTCGTTCGTCGATTACACCGTGGCACTCTACTGGCGGGAACGATGAAAGTGAACAACAGCTTTCAAATGCCGGGCCTTTGTACAGATAGAAATGCATATTATAACGTTTAAAGTCCTGCCAAAAAAGTAGGCAACACTCTGTGTAATACCACTCAATACAAGTGGTGGACACGTGTATGTGTTTGTCGTGTTACGCTGAGGTAGTCAGAGGAATAAAAGAATTAACGGAAAAATGTTACTTTTTGGAACCCTCTGTTTATGGCATTAAGAATTAAAAAAAAAAAAAAAAAAAAATCAATCGGAAAGTTAGTACTTATACACCTAATGTGTATATATTGGTATATATATATATATCTTATTTCCAGCTTGAAGGAGAATTGTCAAAGGCATAAAGGCAGTCATGCACGTTTGGTTTTAGATATAAGCTGGTTCTGCCTCGCGGAACTACATAAAAGTCAGGTATCACGTATGACAAATTATTACGCGATGATACGGTCACAAATTTTTCTTCTTTGATATATGCATTTATATCTACTGAAAAATCAATAATTTTTCGTGAATGCGCTTAATCTAGATAATAAAAGGTCTTCTCTTGTAAGAAGTATTATGATGGATAACAAACGACTACCTTCGGATAAACCCATGAAAGTGATCCTACTCTTTCCCAGACCTGGAAAAGGTAAACTTGTATAGCTCCGCCACTGGACTGCGAACGTTGGCACCAGTATTTAATTGACCTTATTATCTGGTCGCAGTGGGCGGACTATTTCTTAAAAAGGGAAGAAAAAGCGTTTTGTATGAGTAGAAACCTTACCTACTCACCAGTACTACTGAGAGGTTTTGCCTGCCCTAGGCGAGTATACCGTACAAGCTGATAATAATCTTATAGCACATCTCGATTTTCTGCCTGCTTCAGTTGTACTCAAACTAGAAATCGTTTCTCTCCACTTTCTATGGACCAAACTCCTAGTACCTCCCATAGAATATGAATCCGTAAAAATGTTTTCACTAATTGCAACACGTTCCAGTACTCATGGAAATTTCTTATCACCTGACTGTTCTCTGAAGTCGTTTATGACTGATTCTAGACATTATCATCGTATTGTCTCATTACTATTATTACTGTCCGGCATGTGGTTCCCATACCAGGAATTAAACCCGCGCCTCCTAGGCGGAAGCCATACTCCAGCGAACGTTGCGTCATACTACTATTCACTCGAACAGGTACCGTGCCATTGGCCTATACCTGTGATTGTTCTCGTTCTACGCAGAAATGCTGTAGTATATAATAGTATTATACATCAGTAAGGAAAGAATTAACCCATCTCAAGACAGTCTAACGGATACCTTCACAAGTTACCTACATGTGCATCCTCTCTAGCTGATAAATAATCCACTAGGGGAGCGGATAATATCATTTAAAACAGGTTAAGTTCATCATCCATTATCTTATCCATACTTTAACTACGTCGAATCATGTTCGATATTATTTATCAACCAGAATCCTTCTTACATTTTCTTCAGATGGCAGCCATGTTAACGCTAACCCTGCTACTCGCACTTAGCGCAACGCATGGCCTAGGGAATCCATTCACGATAACCAAACTGGATAACTCCGGCATACTCTTTGAAGACGTGGGCAACTTAATAGTGTACCACAACACTTGGAATATCTTGACAGAGATAGACCTGACAGAGCTGCAAAACCAAACGATGTTAGCGGAATATGCAGAGCATCTGACTCTCCGGCTAAGCGGTAATCAGTCGCAGGACGGTAGTTCCAACTTTTGTGCTACCCAACAGGCACACCTGCATGCCATAGTGGAAAATATCAAAAAACGGACTAGTACAATAGAAGAGTTACTATCACGATCCCGGACAGCTCGGTCCATCTTTGATGGAATTGGTAACGCCATGCATTTCTTATTTGAAACTATGGACAGTAGCAATGAACACGAAATTTATAGTCGACTGAGCGAGCTAGAAAAGGATAAAGAGGCACTAATCAAACTTGAACAGCAACAAATAAGTATAGTAAAGAACACATTGGAAAAAATTCAGAAACCAATAGTATCACTTTTAGATAGGCAACAAAAGATTGCCTATCAGGTCAATGACTTACAAAATATGACCGAAAGCCTGATTAAGAGACAATTACGACAAGATATAGTCTCTAACCTTTTACTACACATGATAGAAATTGAGTTCCGGCAGCAAGCGTTACTCGACATCATCATTTCCAGCAGAAGTAACCATATTCACCCCCTACTAATATCTCCAAACACTTTAATTGAGGTATACTCCAAAGCACACTCAAAGTGTCCAAATACTCAAAAATGTTTGACTATACTATACCAAATTGCACAAACGCAGTGCCACCTTTTACAAGGAAAATTACTAATTAAAGTAACATTACCTATTTTCAACTTACCCAACTTCAGACTTCAAAAAGTCCATTGCTTCCCAATCCAAATAAAAGCGAATCATTCCTTGGTACCCGACATTGAATATGCATACGTAGGCAGTCATGATAAAACCCAAGAGTTTCTACTTTTAACTGCCGAACAAGTGAAGTTATTCAAAAGAATCACTCACAATATTGAGAAAAATACGTTTGTGGGTCGTCTGAATAAAAGCTGCTCTATCTCAGGAATGCATAATAAAATACTATTCAACCCCCTAAATGGATCCATACATTACAAACTCAGAGTTCAACTACCACAAAGGGATATACTTATAAAATTGAGCCGACCTAATGCGTGGTTATTTTCATTCAATACTCCTTATGATGTTCAAATTATGTGCCCTAATCAATACACTACTTCACGCCTAGTCGGGCAAGGGTCCCTGGTAATTAACCAGCCATGCCAAATGCAAATAGGCGAAAACACGTTGTATTACGAAGGAGAGGAAAGACATCCCTTAAGTGTTAATCAACCTGTTTATTTTCCCCCTATAAATGAAACTTTAATTAAAGTTAATATACCTGAGATTTCTCTCACTCCACTCGGTAAAAAGACCACAAAATTAGAACTATTCACAGAGGATGAAACCAATCAAATTATACGCGGTGGCACCCACTCACTCGAGGAAATCGAAACAAAGCTAATCGAACTAGGGAAATCACATACTCAGACCCATTCTCGGATTTTGACAACGACATCTATCTCATTTAGCTGCTTGCTATTCATACCGTGTGTAATCTACACCGCCGTAAAATACATATACCCCGCCTATTCAAAATGGCAACAAAAGACACCCCAAGAAGCCCCTCATGAAGAAACTTTACATTTACCAGAGAGCACAACTGCTAATAAACCCCAAGCGGTAAAACGGGCACAATCCCTCCCAAAGACCAAGTCAGTGCAATTAGTAGTATAAATAATATTAAATAAAAAACAAGATCACTCGCAGTTGTTCCAAATATATATGTATTCATATAGAAATCTAGATACCTAGAAAAATAGCCTTAAATTTTTTATATGTTCAAAAAACATTTATAATTTTTATACTTTAAACCTAGGCATATATGTATATACTTATTCATATAGAAATCTAGTACCTAGAAAGATAGCCTTAAATTTTTTGTATGTTTAAAAGCCGTTATAATTTTTCAATACATGGAAATATACCTATTCATATAGAAATTTATCATTAATCGTTATTGCAAAACAGGCCATGGAAATGGATAATTTTTGTTTATTAACTAGCTGGATAATTAGTTACTCAAAGACGTCATAAAATTACTTATAAAAATATTCATTAATAATTTCAAATGTTTTCTGAATAAAAGTAGCATTAAAATAGCATAAAAATTCAAATACATAACAAAAAGTAGCATATTATAAGACGTCATAGAGTCTATGTATATATTCAAAAGAAATACCTACATAAAAAATATATAAATGTAGGAGTGAAACTACATACGATTGTAAAAATTTTATATCCAAAACCGAGAACCACCGCGTAACCACCTTTGTATGAGTTTTTCCTCTTCCAAGAATAACTCATTTTTTTCAAAGCGGAGAGGAATTGTTGTATACCAACAACCAAAGATAAAGAAATTTATGCATGCATAACAAAATGCATCCATAAATTGCTTTAATTCTAAAAGTGGGTCCAAAAATGCATTCATAAATTAACATGAGCCAATTTATGTCTGAAATGCATCCACGAATTCCAGGGCTCAGATTCAAGTATACATGTGCCAGGCTATCTAAGCAGACATATACAAAACATCTTCTCATGTCCAAGCGGACGTAGTCATATTCAAGGGCACATGCCCCAAATAATTCTGTCTGCACGACAAGAAATTATGTGACAACCACGTATGATATTTCGGATGAAATATGCACGCGCTAAACAATTTTCGATGGGTCAACATTATTGACTGTGAGAAAGACGCGCATGCTTATTTTATTCAAGTAAACAGATTAGGTGTCGAGTGAAATATTCAAGCGCTAAACATTTTTCGATGGGTCAGCATAATTAACTGTGAGAAAAATGCGCCTGCTTATCTCACTCAAGTATACTGATCATGTTGCAATCCGCCGTCCAGGAAAATTTAACAAGTGGATATATTTTTACCATGGGAATTTTTGTGGCTCGTTTTCACGATTCAGCAATGTTGGACTGTGGGAAAGAATTGAACAATTCTGATTGGCTGATTCTTTCTCCGGTCTGACATGCTGATTTTGGGGAATGGGTCACATGAAGATTCCTATAGGTCAATTCAAGTGACCAATGAGAGGGCTGAAACAACTGAGCCTTTCTTTAAAAGACTCGTCACTGGACATGAGGAGCGCAGCTTTTAGCACAGTCTTGAGTGAACAGTTTCGAGTTGGAGTTTTAGTTCGCGGGTTGGAAGAATTAAACTAATCACGGTGGTTCTCGCGTTTCTAATAAAAGTTTTGTATTGATAAAAGTTTTTGTATTGATAAAAGTTTTTGTATTAATAAAAGTTTTAAAAAAAAATAAAGTAATCGAAATTCTTAAAAAAAACGGACTTTGAATTCGATAATTCGTGTGGTACCGTTGGGTACATTCCTTAATAAATAGCTAAACTTTTCCGAAAAGGAAGAGTAAGTAGTGTAGCTATGGGAGCACCAGGACACTTTTTCCATACAAAAAGTGCAAGGTAGAATCCAACTATTTTGATGGCTCTGGACCGAGGCTCTGGGCCCCTGGGGGATTCCGTCTAGTGGTCTACGTCACAGGGCCTGCCTGGGGGAACTCCTTCCTACCGTCTGGCTGACCAGGGGATGATATCAACTGATTAGCTGATCCCCGTCAGCTGTTCAAGCTCTTGCCTTGCCTGATTTTTTAATAAATTGGGGTACGGTGAGCAATTTTGAAGTGGTTCTGAGGTCGCTTTTGTACTGAAAATTTGGCATCTTGTGAAGGGGCTGGAAGCTTTATTAGTGGAGGTTGCTGATTAAGTTTGATCTGGTCTTGGAGGCTACAATTTGACCTTGAGGTGTCCCCTCCTGTGTCTGGGTACTGGAGGCTTAGAGCTTTAGTGGCAATATCTGATACTATGACTAGGACTGTCTGGGGTTTGTTGAACTGGGCCACGTTACCTGTACCCAGGCTTGGGTAGAATGTGTGCGGCTTAAGTAATGATGTGAAATACCCTAAGCGAATTTATATCGGGGACTGTATACTTGTCAGCTTGAGTTTGGTTTCAGTTGTTTTCTTTAGTATGAGTGCCTGTGGTATGTTGGGCTGGGCTACTTGGTGGCTGAGGAAAAGTTACCTAGGGGTGTGTGGATGTGTGCAGCTGGTGGATAAGAAATGTTGTGAAATTAGTGTAATTAGTATTAGTAATAATTCAAGTTAACCCTACAATATGTCAATAGATTCTAGAAGGTGCCAGTGAGGGTCTTAGTTTTAGAGGTGGACAAAATTTTCATCAGAAATCCTCCACGGGCTATGGTTCTCGAGATATTAGCGATCTTATCTTTGCTGGTATAATTAATAGTAGTAATAATTCAAGTTATCCCTAGGATATTTTTTGTTCATGCCAATAGTATTAGTACTAGGGGGGATAAAATTTTCATCAGAAATCCTCTATGGTTCAAGATATTAGCGATCTTACCTTCTCAGATGATATATCTAAAAATAGATCAGGTGAAGCTGGTTTGGGGATGAATGTAGGTAGATATGTTGACTTAGATATATAATGGAAATTAGTAAATGCCTAATTTTGCTCTTCAGGTGTAACACTTCTAATTTGATTCTTTTCATAAACAAATTATCACAGTTCAGTAAAGTAAACACATTCGCAGTCGAATAATGTAAACAAATTCGTACAGCAGCCGAGTAAAGTAAACAAATTGGGCGATTTATGAATGATTCCTAATTTCTTTAGCTGAAAACAAGAACAACCGATATTAATCTGTAGGATATGATGCCTTAGATGAGTAGTGGAAGTTATAATAGAAAATTTCTTTTGCTGAATAAAACAACAACAACTATAACGTAAGTTGGGGATTAAAAATATCTTATAAGCAAGACGGATCATGCTATGATATTCGATATCTAAAAATAGATCACGGTTGCTTCGAATGTTAAGAAACATGGAGTAATGGAAATTAAAACATAATCAGAAAATTTTCGATGCAGGTGTGTGTAAGTGTGTGTATGTGCGTGTGTGTGTGTGTGTCTTGAAAAAATCTTAGGTTTTATGAAAAATTGTGTTTTTATTTTCAATAAAATTTATTTTTGGGCAGGTTAAATTTAAAGCTTTGATCACCTATGATATCAATGTAGGGTGATACCTACTAATATAATATGAGACTTAGATGAGTAGTGAAAGTTTTATTGGTATAGTAAAAGACTTTGCATCAAATTTTTGGTGATAAGGTGTAATGGGATGACCAGTGTTGCTACATGAAATCTTTCTAGAGGAACTTGTTGGCCTAGCATGAAAGTGGTTTGAGCAGCCACATCTGAAAAAATTACATATTATCATTAGCTTGAGAGTGGGTTAATTAAAAGCATTAACGAGCTATCATATTAATGTAGGATGATATGTCGACTTAGATGAGTAATATAAATTAGTAATATAACTTCTTGCTTAAACAAATACATTCGAATAAAATAAACAAATTGATTTTTGTTTTTTTGTGTCTGGGGCTGGTGAGCATTGGAAGGTAGCAGAGTTATTTACCATGATATCATAGTTCACATGAAGCTGATAAGAATATGATATTTTTATCTTCATTCTATTGGAGCAGGTGCATTGTTTACTTAACATTAAGTTGAGAGTGGGTCAAATTAAAAGCTTTGAGAGAAGAACGCCGCGTTATAATATTAATGTGGTATGATATGTTGTCTGAGGTGAGTAGTGGAAGTTGTATGGGAGCTATGAATAAGCAGTAAAATCCTAGTCAGCAATCTCGCTGGATATTTGATAATTCTCCAAGTCCATAGTGAAGATCGTGATGGGGGGTTGAGAGTAGGTACTGTAAGCTATGTATTACGTTAAAAGTTTTGATGGATGGTATTTGGTATTTATCTCCTCGAAATAGTGTTGTATGAGTATCAGAAAGGCCGAAAAAAAGTTGATAATGCTTCAAGTTCAATAGTGTAGACCCCGATGTTGAGAGTGGGTATTTGGAATGATATAATTCTAGTTGGATATGGAAGTATTATTTATTCATCTTTAAATCTTACCAAGTCTGACAAAATTACATAATATGATTAAGATTACATAAGGAAAGTAGGTTCACTTCAACTGCAAACAACAAATATGGCTGAAAGCGGCACACGGTGTGAGCAATAATCATTTTTGCTTCAATTATCACTATTAAGCGATGTGTGCCGCAGAAAATATATTAAGTCTAGCCTAGTCTAAAATATGTATTGTAAATAAAAATTGTATCATGGTTATAATACCATTTATTGAAATAATTTGTTTTAATTGTATTATAGCTTAAGTCTAAAGTCGTTTTTTTCTTTAGTTCAGCTAGCCAAGATTTCATAGATATAAGTAGGTAAACTATGCGGTTTCTGGATCAAGTGCATGTGTACTTGATGTAGTACGTGGTCTTGTAGGGTACAATGTGACCTTTGTTTGACCTTGAAAATGGGGGCGGTGTTTGGGGCGTGGTCTTGTAGGCTACAATTTGACCTTGAGGGTTTAAAGATGGCGGTGGTGTTGTGTGTGTGGTGACGTAAGTGGGGTTTGGTCAATGTGGTGGTGGTGGTGGTTGTCGGTATTTGAGGCGTGGTCTTGTAGGCTACAATTTGACCTTGAGGGTTTAAAGATGGCGGTAGAACGTGATCTTGTAGGGTACAATGTGACCTTTGTTTGACTTTGAAAATGGCGTCGGTGTTTGGGGCGTGGTCTTGTAGGCTACAATTTGACCTTGAGGGTTTAAAGATGGCGGTGGTGTTGTGGGTGGTGACGTAAGTTGGGTTTTGGTCAATGTGGTGGTGGTGGTAGTGGTTGTGTTGGGTGTGTGTAGTAAGTGAGGATCATAAGAGGTGGGGGTGGCATGGGTTCGTGGAAAGCATTCGACCAATGAGGGCATGGTTGCGCATACACATGTCCATGCATGAATCGTTGTAATAAAGAATTCAGCCAATCGAACCCGCGGGATGTGTGCACGAATTTAATTTAAACAAAACAGGAAATGTGTGGGTGGAACACCTGGGCCGCGATAATGTGCAAGAACAACACCGGATGTTTTTCAAAGTTTGAATTGGGAATAACAGGAAATGTGTGGGTGTACAAACGGGGCCGCCGGATGTTTGCGTGAATTTATTTTGGGCAAAACAGGAAATGTGTGGGTGGAACACCTGCACAATATTTCCACTTGTTGCGAAATTCATGCTATGACTCATATATATTCAAACACTCATACATTGTGCAAGAACAACACCGGATGTTTTTCAAAGTTTGAATTGGGAATAACAGGAAATGTGTGGGTGTACAAACGGGGCCGCCGGATGTTTGCGCGAATTTATTTTGGACAAAACAGGAAATGTGTGGGTGGAACACCTGCACAATATTTCCACTTGTTGCGAAATTCATGCTATGACTCATACATTGTGCAAGAACAACACCAGATGTTTTTCAAAGTTTGAATTGGGAATAACAGGAAATGTGTGGGTGTACAAACGAGGCCGCCGGATGTTTGCGCGAATTTATTTTGGACAAAACAGGAAATGTGTGGGTGGAACACCTGCACAATATTTCCACTTGTTGCGAAATTCATGCTATGACTCATACATTGTGCAAGAACAACACCAGATGTTTTTCAAAGTTTGAATTGGGAATAACAGGAAATGTGTGGGTGTACAAACGGGGCCGCCGGATGTTTGCGCAAATTTATTTTGAACAAAACAGGAAATGTGTGGGTGGAACACCTGGGCCGCGAGAATGTGCAAGAACAACATCGGATATTTTTCAAAGCTTGAATTGGGAACAACAGGAAATGTGTGGGTGTACAAAAGGGGCCGCCGGATGTTTGCGCGAATTTTAGGTATTAGGACGGTTGAGCTTGGGAAAATTTTGGGGACCGTGGGAACTTTTTATACAAGTTGGGAATTTTTAGTTGCTAGCTAAATGGGAATGATGTATATTTTTAAAAATAGAAAATTTTATATTGCGGTTATTTTTAGCTCAATTGAGACTTTTTCTCGCGCTAAAGCTTATCAGCAAAAAAAAAACAGCGTGTATAATTTATTTTTAGCTTGGAATAAGGTATATAAGGTAAAAGATATAATTTGAACTTTATCAGTATAAGATAAGATTCCTCGGAAGCTACATCAACGTTTATTTTATTTTAAATTTATCTGATTTAGAAGAAATAATGGACCAGCAACAAAGAATAAATAGAGTTTTAAACAAGGTCAACGCTTGCAGCACCTACAAGGAAATTTTGAAAGTAAAGGATATGCTGATTAATAAAGCATATACGGTATTAAAGGCACGGAGATGTTCAACCCAATATGGCCAAAGAATTTTATTGGAATTGGAGGCGAATGTCATTTACCTACCACAGCGTTTTAATAATTTATCTGATGAGGTTCTCGAAGATATCAACAAAGAAGCAAGTTTCTGTATAGTTAATGAGGGTGAATTTGGAAAATCGTTTAATCTTAAGATTTCACATCCTGTTGAATTAAGTGAATTCATTGAGCCAGTGAATTTTTATAACCAAACATATTAAATATGTATTTTATAAAAAAAAAAAAAACAAATAAAATAACAAAAAAGTTGACTCATAATATGGTTGTTGTTTTTTTTACGAAGAAATTGGTGCAAGGTGTTTGCAGCATTAGAGGGGGTGGTTATATTTCAACATTTTTTGTATAGGTGTTTGCAGTATTAGAGGGCGTGGTTATATTTTTGTATAAAACTGGACGCTTATGCACTAATTGTCAAAGTTTGTGATAATACCTAAAGCCGAAGGTTATTTGTGTATTTAATCCGTTATTGGTGCAATTTTACATTCAAACACTATTTTAATTTGTTTAAGAACAATGGCTTCAATTATAAAGAACGTAGTGAATATGGTTGATGAAATTAAAATGGCTTTGAGAAATTTAAATGGTCCTCTGGACAACCAAATCAATGATGTTCTTAAAAAATGCAGATTATATATTCAGCGATCGTGTTCAGTGTTAAGGATGAGTTCCAATATGGGAACTAAAAGGTGTCTTCAAAGGTGTATTATAGAACTCAAGGGATTTAAAGTAAAGCTACATTCACTGTTGCATCGTGGTCGGGGTAATAGTTCTCAAGGAGAGTCTAGAAAATCTCGTGTAGTTTGGGAGGATGTGGAATCAGCATTTATGGATCGAATCAGGACAGGAGTAGTAGTTAATTTAATTCATAAGGACCCCAAAATATTTTTAGAAGATGCTCAACATTTATTTTCACGACGAATTCAAAACATTTTAAAGAAGTATAACACACTTAAAATTAATACTACGTTCTGTGGAGAGTTTAAAATTACTCGAAAGGATGATGATGCACTTGAATTTAAATATTTTAATACAAAGAATGTGGTAGTAGATCGTGGCACAGATTTAAAGCAATGGTTTTTTGAAAATATTCAACAGAATATATTAGTTCAACTAGAAGAATTTCAAGAGCGTGATAGTGGATGGGCTTTATCAAGTATTATTAATTTAGCCGTCAATATTAATAAGTACGAACCCTTTCGAGGGTCATCATATATCGACTTACCACCTGAAATAAAGTGTAAACATGCGTGCATTAACATTAATAATAAGGATTCTGCATGCTTTGCATGGGCTATAGTTTCAGCACTTTACCCAGCCGAACATAATTCAAATAGAGTATCAAGTTATCCACATTACAGCGAGATCTTGAATTTGAATGGAATTGGTTTACCTCCTGAATTAAATGAAATAACTAAATTTGAAAAGTTGAATGCTATATCAGTAAACATATTTGCTTTGGAAAAAAGAAAAAAACAACTTCACACAGTTCCAGTTCGTCTTACAAAAGACCGGCAAGATAAACACATTAATTTATTATTAATTCAGAATTATTATGAAGATGATGAAAATGGGGAGGAGGAGGAGGGGGATTCTAACTTTGAAATTAAATACCATTATTGTTGGATTAAAGACTTGTCACGCCTAGTTTCCGGGCAACTCTCTAAAACACATAGAAAACAGTATATTTGCGATAGGTGCCTTCATTACTTCTATTCAGAAGAAAAACTAGCTGCACATGTTGATGACTGCACGAAAATGAATGAGTGCAAAATTCTCTTGCCAACAGAATACAATAAATGGTTGAAATTTAAAAATTTTAATTTTAAGGAAAGCGCACCTTTTATAATATATGCTGATTTAGAATGTTTGTTGAAACCTGTTTCTAATGATGATGAATTGGGGAAAACAAAACGATACCAAAAACATGAGGCCTACAGTGTGGGATATTTTTTCAACTGTTCTTTTAATAGTAGCCTGAGTGTCTTTCGTTCTTATAGAGGTTCTGATTGTCAGCATTGGTTTGTTGACCAACTACAACAAATTCTGAGAAAGGCAGAGGACATATTTTCAGAGATTAAACCACTCATTAGGTTAACTGAAGATGAGAAAGTGCAATTTACACAAGACAAATATTGTCATATTTGTGAACAACCTTTTGCAATTGGAATAAAACGTGTACGAGATCATTGTCATCTAACTGGAAAATATAGAGGCCCAGCTCATGAAGAATGTAACCTTAATTATCAAGATAGTCGTATAATTCCGGTAGTATTCCACAATTTGAGTGGTTATGATGCTCACTTTATAATAAAGGAAGTTGCAACTGCATTTGAAGGCAGAGTGGATCTTTTGCCAATTAATAAAGAACGATATATATCATTTACAAAGAATGTTAAATATAGTGAAATTAAATTCCGTTTTATTGATTCATTCAAATTTATGGCATCATCTTTAGATAAACTGGCGTCATATTTACCTAAAGAACAGTTACTTATAACAGAAAAGGAGTGGAACTATTTGAATTCTTCAGAATTTGAGCTAGTGACGAGAAAAGGTGTATTTCCTTATGATTACATTAGCGACTTGGAAAAATTGGATGAGGTAACATTAACACCTCGGGAAGCGTTTTATAACCAATTAAATGAATCTGATATTTCTCATGATGATTACCTACATGCACAAACTGTGTGGAACACATTTCACATACAAACTCTGGGTGAATATTCAGATTTGTATTTAAAGATCGATGTTCTACTTTTAGCCGACGTTTTTGAGAATTTTAGAAAGGTATGTGCAAAAACATATGGTTTGGATCCTGCACACTATTTTACTCTACCAGGATTAACATGGGATGCTATGCTGAAATACACCAAAATAGAGCTGGAGTTGTTAACCGATGTCGATATGGTTATGTTCATAGAACGAGGAATTCGAGGTGGAATAAGTCAGTGTTCAAATCGATATAGTAAAGCGAATAATAGTTATATGATAAACTATAACGATCAAGAGGATTCCAAATATCTCATGTACTTTGATGTTAATAATTTATATGGTTGGGCAATGTCCCAGTATCTTCCAACACATGATTTCAAATGGGTGAATACGGATATAGAAATTACTCATGTATCGGATGAATCTCCATTAGGTTACATCTTAGAAGTCGATCTCGAGTACCCACAACATTTGCATGATAAGCATTCAGATTTACCATTTTGTCCAACACATGAAGCACCTACTGGATCTAAGGAGCAAAAACTGATGACTACATTATTTAATAAAGAAACGTATGTCATTCATTATAAAAATCTGAAGCAGTGCATAGCTCATGGACTTATTTTGAAAAAAATACATCGAGTTCTTCAATTCAATCAGTCTCCGTGGTTAAAGAAATATATTGACTTAAATACGGAAATGCGTAAGAAAGCTAGAAATGAATTTGATAAAAACAAATATAAGCTAATGAATAATGCGGTCTTTGGCAAAACCATGGAAAACGTACGTAAACATTCAATAGTAAAATTGCTTACTAAGTGGGAAGGTCGATATGGAGCTAAAGTTATGATAGCTAAACCGAACCTCCACAGCAGATCTATTTTCGATAGAAATTTGGTTGCCGTTGAATTAAATAAGACTGAAGTTTATTTTAATAAACCCATTTATATAGGAATGTGTATACTTGATATCTCTAAAACATGTGTTTATAAATTTCATTATGATTATATTTTACCAAAAATGGATAAAAATTGTAAACTGTTATATACTGATACCGACTCTCTAATTTATGAATTTAAGTGTGATGATATTTATAGAATCATAAGATCTGATGTTAATTATTTTGATACTAGCGATTATCCACAGAATAATGTATATAATATACCTTTAGTAAATAAAAAAGTTCCTGGGGTTATGAAAGATGAATTAAATGGGAAAGTAATGACCGAATTTATAGGATTAAGATCAAAAATGTATAGTATAAGAGTAAATAATGAAGATTCGATAAAAAAAGCCAAAGGCGTTAAATTAAATGTAATAAAAAATAGTATTAGTTTTGATGATTACTTAACATGTCTGAATAACTCTGTTGAACAGATAAGAACCCAGCAATACATACGATCAGATAAGCACAATGTATATAGCATAAGACAAAGTAAGATTGCATTAAGCTCTCATGATAATAAGCGGTTTTTAAAAGAAAATTCAGCAGACACACTTGCTTGGAAAGCAATAAAAGATGTTTTGATAACTTAAAATGCTATTTTTATTTATAATATTTCATTTTTATCGACCCATGAATTGTGTTTTGCAGAGAACCCTAGCCACTTTACAAAAAATTTATTCTGTTTCTTCTTCAATACTTTTTCAACAAGGTAATCATGTGGATATTTCGTCTTTAGTAGTTCTTTTTCATAAAATCCTCCTTTGATTGGATGTCCCTCATAATCCTCTAGAAGATATGTCACAGGATTCGTATTTTGTATGGTTTTAATTTTAAAGATCTCAGTCGTCCAGTTCGGCGTGTACCCCTTTTCAAATATATGTTTGTGCTTGCTGATGCGAACATAGTCATCAACCTTATATTTTGCTCTCCCCACCATTTTTATGTGATTATATACTGTTTGTAGTAGAAGATTTTTATTAATGTGATTAACATCAGAGGGTCGCATTTTAATTGTCCTATGCTTTTTATTATTATATTCATAAACAAGATTGTGTACAAAATCAATCCAACGATAGGAACCATGCTTACTAAATTCTTTCCACATCATGCCTTTCAACGTCCTATTAAATCTTTCAACTATTGAGGCTTTCATTATACTAAAAGTCGAATAGTGTTTGATTCCATATTTTAGCATTAGTGTCTGGAATGTTTTATTATAAAACTCTTTACCATCATCTGTCTGCAAATGTTTAGGTACCCGGCCGCTTTTTAGAATTTTTTCCATTGCAGCCGTTACCTGTTTTCCAGTTTTATATTTAATAGGTTCTACCCAAGCATATTTTGAAAATGTATCAATCACTGTTAGCAAATAGTAGAAGCCATTATTTTCACGAACATAAGCACCCATTTCAACCAAATCTGCTTGCCAGAGATCATCCAAATCTTTCATAATGACACGACGCCTGGGAAAATTTCGACGAACTGCTCTGTGCAGCTCACTCACAAGGGCCTCTTTACTCATTGTTAGCTTTGACTATAAGAGATTCTACATTTATTAACCCTTGTAAGTTCTTTTCAATGTCTTCGCACTTTGTATCAATATAAACTTTTAACTTTTCAAATGACTTATTTATGTGCGATTGGGTCAATGTTTCCAGTTTTTCTCTAGTTATTTTAATAATATTATGCACATTCGCAAGCTCTTCCTCTAATTCACTCTTAGCTGTTTTTGTTTCTAAACTACTATGGGACTTGCAGAGGTCTAAATATTTATCTATTGCCTCATCTATATATAGCTTGTTTACAGCATCACTATCTTCTTCTGGATTTTTGAGATTCTTAATATTGCTGAATTGCATATCATAGTTATTATCTGATGTTAGCAGAAAACCTACTCCTGCAGGTCCGGTGAGGCCTCTTTCGCCTGGTTGCCCAGAGGGACCGCGTTCTCCTCGAGGTCCAGGAGAACCTCGTTCAATATTACCATCTCTTAGCGATCGTCCGAACTTATCAACAGTCATTTCATGAATAAATATATACAAAGCGGAAGGAAGCTTTTTATAAAATTAAATCAGACTCCCTTAACTCCTCAATAATGGAAACAATTTCATTGTTATGACTATTATTCCCAGCTACTTGAGAACCAATTAAGAGTCGTAATCTGTCTACCAATTCATTTGGATTATCCCAGTAAACATAGTCAATAGCCTCTCTGGGCAGCTTCATGAGTCCAATACCTTTATGGCTGCCAAATTTACTTATAATATCCTTATATTTGCAGCCTCTACTACCTTTTATTTGTCCATCTGCACTATATTCACGTCTATGGGCATTAGAATCTTCCAAGATTTCTCGATAATGAGCTAAATCTTTTTCATCATATAAACTCTTTGATGGTTCTTTCATAAAAAGAAGTTCACATAAGCCCATTGTTACGTTATATTGCTTCCCATTAATAATTAAATTTTGTTCATCAATGTCAATGCTATATTTTCCAATTTTCCACCTCCCATCATCCATATGAACACCGTAAGTGTAGTCAATTTTAGGGCTTTTGTCTAGGTACAATTCTAAATATTTATTAACTAAGCCAGTTGATAAGTTGAGGGTGGAGTCTGATTTATTAGCTAAGGTTCTTGAATGAGTTGGTGTTCCATACTCATCTTGTGATGACATTAAAGAAGAGTCTCTATACTTCAGCGGTGTGCTTGTTGGTTCCATTTTCATATACATTTGTTTTGGGTTTAACTCGAAGCTGCCATAATCATCATCTTCATTTATTTTATTTTCCTTTTTAGGTTCTGATTTGATATCAGCACGATGTTTTACTTTTGTTTCACTTACAAGCTCTTTAAGTGGTTTTGATATGGGCTTAAATGTCTCTTCAAGTTGGGATTCAACATCGATTCGCCCCGTTTTTATAGCTCGATACTTTTTCTTGATAGCATTCCTAGTTTTAATAATATCCTTGATTAAATCCCTCTTATTACCCATTTGTAATGATATTTATTTTTAAAAACGATCTGTTAACTGCTTTAACTGATCTGTTAACGGCTTTATTAACTGGTCTGTTAACAGCTTTAACTGCTCTCGTAACTGCTTTAACTGGTCTATTGATTGCTTTAACGGGTCTGTTATATTTATACAGAAATATATGTATCGAATCCCTGACGATAACGTCCCTTGCTTAAGGGGCTGTCTTTATCTACCACCAGAAACCCATATTTATACTCCCAACACTTAGCACACATATCTCGGAAAGTATCAAAATTCATATCCGTATTAACATGATCATCATAAGCGTGCCTAAGATTTGTATCATCTTGTTTAAATAAAATGAGAAAGTTGGCATTATCTCGCACCAAGTGTTTTGGTATATGAGTATAAGTCTGACAAAGATAGAAACTATCAATGTTATTATGTCGGCCCATACAAAAATAAGAGCGTATGTTGTCTTGTTTCCCACATGCTACATCATCAAAAATAAAAACTGAATTTTTTTTTGCCTCATCAAATGGTATAACATCATCATTATTAGAAAATGTATAATAGCCTAATCCTTGTATGGGGGACAAAAGTTTTCTTAAGTATAAATACTTTGATTGGTAGAGTGATTTTGAATATACATAAACGTTTTCATAACTCAAACCATTAGGATGTTCCAGCAAACTAATCATAACATTTGTTTTCCCACAATTGGAGGGACCAACTATTAGAGCACGTATACTATTGGGTAATAATGAACTATGTCTTCCAGTTTCTTTAACATTGCTCTGAAAATCATTATTTCGTATTGGCAGCGATAGACTTTGCTTAATGAACTTCATTTTGAATACTAACTCCAACCTATAAATGCTTACTAAATTTAAATACTTTTTAGTTTGTATCTGAGTGTTGAAGGCTAAAGACATTTATACTCATGCTTGAGCATAATAAGAGAGGAGCGGGGGTAATTAACACACTAATTAACAAGTTGCCGTTTGAATTACACTTACCAGGCTACCAATATTGCGGACCTGGTACGAAACTAGCAAAAAGATTAGCTCGGGGTGATCCTGGTATTAATCCTTTAGATAGCGCATGTAAAGAACACGATATTGCCTACTCTAAATTTAAGAGTACACCAGATCGCAACATAGCAGATCGGATTTTGGCTGAAAAGGCTTGGAGTCGAGTTAAATCTACTGACGCGAACCTAGGTGAGCGCGCAAACGCATTACTAGTTACCAATATCATGAATGCTAAGGCTAAATTCGGAATGGGTATGGCTAAAATGAGGAATAAGAAGAAAACGAGCACACGAAAGAAAAATAAAAAAGTTAAGAAAAACATTACCCTGAGAGCGGTTATCTCAAAGGTGCGAAAATCTATTCAAAGGCAAAAACCTGATTCTTTGCAAAGAGCCATTGCGTTGGCACGAAAGGAAGCAGGAGATACAATTAAATATAGGAAGAAATATGTGAAAGTTCCACGAGTCATACCTATACCAAAAACTGGCGGTATTTTACCATTCCTCGTTCCTTTATTTGCAGGTCTTTCTGCTTTAGGATCGCTAGGAGGAGGTGCATCAGCTATTGTAAACGCTGTTAATTCTGTTAAAGATGCAAAAGAGCAGCTCAAAGGAGTAAGAGGCATAATGAAGAAATGGAATCCAAGCTAGTAGGAAAAGGCCTTTACTTAAAACCTCATAAAAAAGGATTGGGGTTGTACTTAAACCCAGAACCAAAAAACTATTGAAAACGCTGCCTAAAAGACCGCTAACTGAGGTAGACTTACTTAAATATGCAAAGGATCTACCACATTTTCGAGGAGTTTTCATGCGTGATAAGCTTCCAAAGAAACTTAACAAGAAGGAATGCGGTATTATCAACTTGGATATATCATCCGGTCCAGGAACTCATTGGGTAGCGTACTATAAAAATGATGAAGATATTCAGTACTTTGATAGCTTTGGAAATCTACAACCACCATTAGAAATTATAAAATATTTAACTAGTAATGTAAGGTATAATTATTCCCCATATCAAACATATAACTCTGTAATATGTGGTCATTTATGTTTGAAATTTTTATATGATTGTTACGAAAAATAAAAGAATATGTATGTATTTTTATTTATTTATTTAAAATATTTCCCTTATACAATAGGAACAACAAGGCCCCTTAATTCTATTATATAACTTCAATAATTTGGATATTCGCAAAAATTTGCTTTTAACATGCTGACAATTACAAGTATCTGGACCCGATGTTGAAGTATTGTAAGCCCAACTGCAGGATTCATAATGCTCCCCATATTTTGAAGTCAAAATGTTCATTTCTTTATATTCATCCAAAAAGCGGTAGGATTTTTCTATTTCCTCCTTATGTTCTTCTAGTAACAACTTGTCATACTCTTGCAAGAATCTGCTAATATCGAAATGTTTAAGAAATATTTGCACTTCATCATTTAATCTTTCCATATTTTTTTGTATTTCTTCCTTGTACTACTGAACCCCCCCAGTGGTTAAAACTGAAATGATTCTCATACCCTAACAAATCTATATAAATGAGGAGGAAATCAGATAATTGCATCATTTTAAATTACACCACAATGTCATTAACACTTACATTAAGCGGAAATTCATCTATATTAACAACCGAGTATTTCCCACCCATAGATTTATCAGGGGATTATGTATGTGGGTTAATTGATTTCCAAACTTACAATTCAATACCAAATATTGAGAATAACAAAAATAATCTATTTCACGTTGGGGGTGCGGTTATAGAAATACCTACAGGATCATATGAGATAGATGACATAGCTGAATATCTTGAGAATCAATTAAGTAAATTAAGTGAAGAGAGTTACCATATAAAATTGCGTGCGAACAATAACACTTTGAAAAGTGAAATCAAATCTAGTGGGCCCATTTACTTTAACAAAGAGGGTACAGTTGGATCACTTTTAGGGTTTAGTAAGCGACAATTGGAACCTAATAAATTGCATGTATCAGATTTACCAGTTAATATAATTAAAGTTAATACAATAAGAGTGGAATGTAATATAATAAGTGGATCATTCATGAACGATACACGAGTACATACAATACACGAATTCTCCCCAAAGGTGGGGCCTGGTTATAAGATAGTTGAGGTACCAAAGAACGTCATTTACTTACCGCTAACCACTCGAAGAATTACTTCCATTAGCTTAAAGCTCATTGATCAGGACGGTGATTTAATAAATTTTAGGGGAGAGACAATAACAGCTCGGTTACATCTAAAACCGCAACATGATAATATATAATAAGGATAAATTACGTATATTAGCTACCCTCAACAACAGTTCTCCTGCAACTCTCGCCGAAATTAGACCACAAAGGGAAAAAAGGTTCAAACTTACCACACAAAATAAGAATTACTTGAGATCTTTAGGATTTATCATAAAAGACGAGAAATGAGTGAAGTTTTGAGTATCAAGGATGCTGCAAGCTATGATAATAGTGTCGCAAAAATTGAATATCATAGTTACTCACCCTTTACGAACTCTTTCAAAAACAATGATGAAATACGTATAGTTATTCAACATCAAGACATCTATGTACTTCCAAGTGAAAGTTTTATTTACATTGAAGGGAAATTGGAATGTACTCCTAGGGCGGCTGACAAAATTCCTGATGTAAAGTTAACTAATAATGCGATGGCATTTTTATTTGAGGAGATCCGTATGAAATAAATGGAGTACAAATTGATCGCAATAAAAATGTTGGTCTTACTTCAACGATGAAGAATAAGCTTTCATTAAACGAAAGTGAAAGTAAAATGCTTCTAAATTCAGGATGGTCTCTCACCAATATAACTCTTAACTCAGAAAGAAACTTTAATTTTTGCATACCACTAAAATATCTTCTTGGATTTGCTGAAGATTATAAGAAAATAGTTATTAATGCCAAACATGAACTAGTTTTGGTTCGTTCCAGAACGGACCTAAATGCAATTTATGCCAAAGACTGTGATGGTTCAGTAAATATACTTAAATTACAATGGCATCTGCCACATGTTACTGTAGCTGATATGGAAAAGTTGTCTCTATTGAAAATTACTGAAAGCAATCACCCAATTGAAATGGTATTTCGAAGTTGGGATTTGTATGAATATCCATCACCACCACAGTCTACCCGCCATACATGGGCTGTTAAAACAGTTAATCAACTAGAAAAACCAAGATATGTGATTTTTGCTTTACAAACTGACCGTAAAGATTCGAGTGAAAAAGATGCATCCAAATTTGATCACTGCAACCTAACAGACCTAAAAGTTTATCTAAATTCTGAAAAATATCCATACAATGATTTGAATATAAAATATAATATAGATCAATACGCTATATTATATGAGATGTATTGTAAATTCCAACAGTCATACTACAACCGTCGGTCTGAACCATTACTCACTAAAGAGCAGTTCAAAAACTTGGCTCCTTTAGTTGTTATTGATTGCTCACGTCAAAATGAATATCTCAAAACGGGTCCTGTAGATGTTAGTATAGAATTTCAAACATCTGTGAATATACCGAAAAATACTGCAGCATACTGTCTACTTATACATGATAGAATAGTTCAGTACAATCCGCTAACTAGTGAAGTTCATAAACTGTAAAAAATGAATTGCATCATTGATATTCAAGGGTTCAAAGGTCCTAGAAATACGTTCATCTTAAAGGAAATTGCCATTATAACTCAAGATAATCAACTACAGCACTTTATTTTGAAACCAATATACAACTTTGAAAATCTACCGCCGGAGCTACAGAATCAAGCAAAATGGTTAAATCAATATCACCATGGATTTGTTTGGAATGGAGGATTTACTTCACAAGATAGTATCACTACCCTTTTTAAAGACATTCTCCAAGACAAAATCATATATATGAAAGGAAATGAAAAAATCAAGTGGATTACCGATATATTAAAGTTGGAAAATAATGTACCAATTTACAATTTAGATGAAAAGGGATGTCCTATATCAGAAGAATTAAGAAAAAAATATGTTGATGTACCACGATGTATGATACATAATGGTGTATGCGCATTACAAAATGTTTTCCTGTATAAGAAATTTATGGATAATTTTTAATAAAATACAATTTTTTGTTTTAAAAAATCAATTGTTTTATTCACATAATATTATAAACTTTATTCACTTCAACTGGAACTCTACAGTTTATGAAATGTCCATGTTGTAAGTCTGCCTCATTTTCCTCAAATCAACAGATGTGATGTCTGATTTATATGTAGAGTCATTCTCTCTGAAGTATTCAATTTCACCATTACTCAAAATCCGTTCTCCTTCAAGTTCATGATATTCATAACAAGATATTTTTAGAGTTCTATGCTCATAGTTGCTATCATATGTACATCGAACTCTCATTGATTTGTCCTCCTCAAAGTTTAATTTAAAATGTCTGTAAAACACACGATCACTCTCTATAATTCCACCTATATCTTTTTCTTTGTTTATTAAGTCTTGCCTAAATCTTCAATTGCCTCCTCAACACTCACTACACTATTTTCTGGTATTAATTCCACATCAGTTTTCCTTAGGTGATTCAGTTCCATTTTCTGAAGAGATAACAGAAGAATCATCATCATTTAAGGGTATATTAGTTGTTGTTGTAGGTAATGCATCATAAGTAGCATTACTTAGTGTAAGTAGCCGAAATGATAAAGAAATTTGAATGGAATCATTATTTGGCAACTGTATATTAAAATCAATATTATCGCTTGATTTTTGTCCTAAGTTTAAATTGATTGGGAGTGCTAAGCAATTTGCATATAAAGAGCATGCAAATGCAAATGAAATAAAAGTTTTTAATGACATAATATCTCTTTATTTGTTTAGTTGTTGATTGCTCAAAACGTTGACAAAGACTATGCATTATTACGGTGATTTAATTGATTATATACAATAGAACCCTATTACTCAATTTTCATATCAGAATTTGTTTGGGTATTACTGCTTTCACACTCTTTTACATCTTTTATTTTTTCTGATTTATTTGCTTCTTGTTGCTTTATTGGTTTACGATACCACTCCTCCTCACCTGCAAACGGACAGTTATGTAGGAAGAAATTAGTACTTGGACGTCTGATCGTCCCATCTTGTAGCCAGCCTACTACAGTTATTTCTCCTCCCTTGACTTCAATCTTAACATGTTCAAATGGATTGATGCGCATCTCCCCAAAATTTGAGGGAATTGGTTGACCTCTAGTCAAAGTTAATACCTTGCATCTTTTACCATTTTCAGCAGTCATATATACTTTCATTAAGTCACATCTTACAACTGAATGCACAATCTTCATATACATCCAACCATTCAGACAGGTAAAAAATGAGTTTCATCCCATATAGAATCAGCCCAAAACATTTTTTTTTTTTTTTTTTTTTATGCCCTCCCTTTGAAACTATGTTAACCTATCTATTGTCAGATTACCAATGATCAGGTGTTAAAAAATGAAAATATATTTATACATTTTCTTTCCTCCATACACCTGAATAATCCATTTTCTGTTTTGTCCAAAATAAATTCGCGCAAACATCCGGCGGCCTCGTTTGTACACCCACATATTTCCTGTTATTCCCAATTCAAACTTTGAAAAACATCTGGTGTTGTTCTTGCACAATGTATGAGTCATAGCATGAATTTCGCAACAAGTGGAGATATTGTGCAGGTGTTCCACCCACACATTTCCTGTTTTGCCCAAAATAAATTCACGCAAACATCCGGCGGCCCCGTTTGTACACCCACACATTTCCTGTTATTCCCAATTCAAACTTTGAAAAACATCCGGTGTTGTTCTTGCACATTATCGCGGCCCAGGTGTTCCACCCACACATTTCCTGTTTTGTTTAAATTAAATTCGTGCACACATCCCGCGGGTTCGATTGGCTGAATTCTTTATTACAACGATTCATGCATGGACATGTGTATGCGCAACCATGCCCTCATTGGTCGAATGCTTTCCACGAACCCATGCCACCCCCACCTCTTATGATCCTCACTTACTACACACACCCAACACAACCACCACCACCACCACCACATTGACCAAAACCCAACTTACGTCACCACCCACAACACCACCGCCATCTTTAAACCCTCAAGGTCAAATTGTAGCCTACAAGACCACGCCCCAAACACCGACGCCATTTTCAAAGTCAAACAAAGGTCACATTGTACCCTACAAGATCACGTTCTACCGCCATCTTTAAACCCTCAAGGTCAAATTGTAGCCTACAAGACCACGCCTCAAATACCGACAACCACCACCACCACCACATTGACCAAACCCCACTTACGTCACCACACACACAACACCACCGCCATCTTTAAACCCTCAAGGTCAAATTGTAGCCTACAAGACCACGCCCCAAACACCGCCCCATTTTCAAGGTCAAACAAAGGTCACATTGTACCCTACAAGACCACGTACTACATCAAGTACACATGCACTTGATCCAGAAACCGCATAGTTTACCTACTGATATAGATTGATCCTTATAATGAATATTCCTTATGCCTTTACACCATCTCTCCATCTTTACTTTTGCGATCTTTCTTGGAATATCCTGATTTTTCGACCTGTTGGTAGGGGACAGTCGACTCGTTTTTGGATGAAAAACTTTCTTCTTTATTTCTGGAAAGCATCGATTTCATATATGTAGACTGAGCCTTATATGAATATTCTTTACTCCTTTCATCCGCAGGCTTTAGAAGGTTTGTAGTGTCCTTAGACCTCATGTTGAAATTATTGTGTAATTAGCTTGCCAAGAAACAGTGATCTGTTTGGGTAAAGAGCAAAATATCAGTTGGAAAAACAAGTTATGAAACTGCTATTTATATATATTTGACACATTGTCTTGACCTCTGACGTCACCTTAATCTTATTCAATTTCCCATACTAAGTCCGGAACTCCCGAATAATATTTGACCACTACAACGGCTTGGGGTGGCGGTGTGTGGTGGTGGTGGGTGGTGGTGGGAGTGGTAGTATTGGTTGTGATGGTGGGTGCCTGGTCTTGGATGGCGCTTGAAACGGATATTTGACGCGTGGTCTCAATTTGACGCTGATTACTCTAAGGTCTGCCCTTCTATCTGTGGATGAGCTGAAAAAGCTGTTTTATAAACTGTTAAGCTGTTATCAGACCTGTTTTAAAAGCTGTTAAGCTGTTATCAGACCTGTTTGAAAAGCTGTTAAGCTGTTATCAGACCTGTTTGAAAAGCTGTTAAGCTGTTATCAGACCTATTTGAAAAGCTGTTAAGCAGTTATCAGAGCTGTTTTTAAAAGCTGTTAAGCTGTTATCAGACCTCTTTGAAAAGCTGTTAAGCTGTTATCAGAGCTGTTTTAAAAGCTGTTAAGCTGTTATCAGACCTGTTTTATAAGCTGTTAAGCTGTTATCAGAGCTGTTTTAAAAGCTGTTAAGCTGTTATCAGACCTGTTTTATAAGCTGTTAAGCTGTTATCAGACCTGTTTTAAAAGCTGTTAAGCTGTTATCAGACCTGTTTGAAAAGCTGTTAAGCTGTTATCAGACCTGTTTAAAAAGCTGTTAATCTGTTATCAGAGCTGTTTTAAAAGCTGTTTAAGCTGTTATCAGACCTGTTTTATAAGCTGTTAAGCTGTTATCAGACCTGTTTTAAGCGCTGTTAAGCTGTTATCAGACCTGTTTTATAAGCTGTTAAGCTGTTATCAGACCTGTTTTAAAAGCTGTTAAGCTGTTATTAGACCTTTTTGAAAAGCTGTCAAGCTGTTATCAGACCTGTTTGAAAACCTGTTAAGCTGTTATCAGACCTGTTTGAAAGCTGTTAAGCTGTTATCAGAGCTGTTTTTAAAAGCTGTTAAGCTGTTATCAGACCAGTTTGAAAAGATGTTAAGCTGTTATCAGAGCTGTTTTAGAAGCTGTTAAGCTGTTATCAGACCTGTTTTATAAGCTGTTAAGCTGTTATCAGAGCTGTTTTAAAAGCTGTTAAGCTGTTATCAGACCTGTTTTATAAGCTGTTAAGCTGTTATCAGACCTGTTTTAAAAGCTGATAAGCTGTTATCAGCCCTGTTTGCAAAGCTGTTAAGCTGTTATCAGACCTGTTTGAAAAGCTGTTAAGCTGTTATCAGAGCTGTTTTAAAAGCTGTTAAGCTGTTATCAGACCTGTTTTATAAGCTGTTAAGCTGTTATCAGAGCTGTTTTAAAAGCTGTTAAGCTGTTATCAGACCTGTTTGAAAAGCTGTTAAGCTGTTATCAGAGCTGTTTAAAAGCTGTTAAGCTGTTATCAGACCTGTTTGAAAAGCTGTTAAGCTGTTATCAGAGCTGTTTGAAAAGCTGTTAAGCTGTTATCAGATCTGTTTTAAAAGCTGTTAAGCTGTTATCAGACCTATTTGAAAAGCTGTTAAGCTGTTATCAGAGCTGTTTTAAAAGCTGTTAAGCTGTTATCAGACCTGTTTTATAAGCTGTTAAGCTGTTATCAGACCTGTTTTAAGAGTTGTTAAGCTGTCATCAGACCTGTTTTATAAGCTGTTAAGCTGTTATCAGACCTGTTTTAAAAGCTGGTAAGCTGTTATCAGACCTGTTTGAAAAGCTGTTAAGCTGTTATCAGACCTGTTTGAAAAGCTGTTAAGCTGTTATCAGACCTGTTTGAAAAGCTGTTAAGCTGTTATCAGAGCTGTTTTTAAAAGCTGTTAAGCTGTTATCAGACCTGTTTGAAAAGCCGTTAAGCTCTTATCAGAGCTGTCTTAAAAGCTGTTAAGCTGTTATCAGACCTATTTTATAAGCTGTTAAGCTGTTATCAGAGCTGTTTTAAAAGCTGTTAAGCTGTTATCAGAGCTGTTTTAAAAGCTGTTAATCTGTTATCAGAGCTGTTTTAAAAGCTGTTAAGCTGTTACCAGAGCTGTTTTAAAAGCTGTTAAGCTGTTATCAGAGCTGTTTTAAAAGCTGTTAAGCTGTTATCACACCTGTTTTATAAGCTGTTAAGCTGTTATCAGACCTGTTTTATAAGCTGTTAAGCTGTTATCAGAGCTGTTTTAAAAGCTGTTAAGCTGTTATCAGACCTGTTTGAAAAGCTGGTAAGCTGTTATCAGAGCTGTTTGAAAAAGCTGTTAAGCTGTTATCAGACCTGTTTGAAAAGCTGTTAAGCTGTTATCAGACCTGTTTGAAAAGCTGTTAAGCTGTTATCAGACCTGTTTGAAAAGCTGTTAAGCTGTTATCAGAGCTGTTTTAAAAGCTGTTAAGCTGTTATCAGACCTGTTTGAAAAGCTGTTAAGCTGTTATCAGAGCTGTTTGAAAAGCTGTTAAGCTGTTATCAGATCTGTTTTAAAAGCTGTTAAGCTGTTATCAGACCTATTTGAAAAGCTGTTAAGCTGTTATCAGAGCTGTTTTAAAAGCTGTTAAGCTGTTATCAGACCTGTTTTATAAGCTGTTAAGCTGTTATCAGACCTGTTTTAAGAGTTGTTAAGCTGTCATCAGACCTGTTTTATAAGCTGTTAAGCTGTTATCAGACCTGTTTTAAAAGCTGGTAAGCTGTTATCAGACCTGTTTGAAAAGCTTTTAAGCTGTTATCAGACCTGTTTGAAAAGCTGTTAAGCTGTTATCAGACCTGTTTGAAAAGCTGTTAAGCTGTTATCAGAGCTGTTTTAAAAGCTGTTAAGCTGTTATCAGACCTGTTTGAAAAGCTGTTAAGCTGTTATCAGAGCTGTTTTAAAAGCTGTTAAGCTGTTATCAGACCTATTTTATAAGCTGTTAAGCTGTTATCAGAGCTGTTTTAAAAGCTGTTAAGCTGTTATCAGAGCTGTTTTAAAAGCTGTTAATCTGTTATCAGAGCTGTTTTAAAAGCTGTTAAGCTGTTATCAGACCTGTTTTATAAGCTGTTAAGCTGTTATCAGAGCTGTTTTAAAAGCTGTTAAGCTGTTATCAGACCTGTTTTATAAGCTGTTAAGCTGTTATCAGACCTGTTTTAAAAGCTGTTAAGCTGTTATCAGACCTGTTTGAAAAGCTGTTAAGCTGTTATCAGACCTGTTTAAAAAGCTGTTAATCTGTTATCAGAGCTGTTTTAAAAGCTGTTAAGCTGCTATCAGACCTGTTTTATAAGCTGTTAAGCTGTTATCAGACCTGTTTTAAGCGCTGTTAAGCTGTTATCAGACCTGTTTTATAAGCTGTTAAGCTGTTATCAGACCTGTTTTAAAAGCTGTTAAGCTGTTATCAGACCTTTTTGAAAAGCTGTCAAGCTGTTATCAGACCTGTTTGAAAACCTGTTAAGCTGTTATCAGACCTGTTTGAAAAGCTGTTAAGCTGTTATCAGAGCTGTTTTTAAAAGCTGTTAAGCTGTTATCAGACCAGTTCGAAAAGATGTTAAGCTGTTATCAGAGCTGTTTTAAAAGCTGTTAAGCTGTTATCAGACCTGTTTTATAAGCTGTTAAGCTGTTATCAGAGCTGTTTTAAAAGCTGTTAAGCTGTTATCAGACCTGTTTTATAAGCTGTTAAGCTGTTATCAGACCTGTTTTAAAAGCTGATAAGCTGTTATCAGACCTGTTTGCAAAGCTGTTAAGCTGTTATCAGACCTGTTTGAAAAGCTGTTAAGCTGTTATCAGAGCTGTTTTAAAAGCTGTTAAGCTGTTATCAGACCTGTTTTATAAGCTATTAAGCTGTTATCAGAGCTGTTTTAAAAGCTGTTAAACTGTTATCAGACCTGTTTGATAAGCTGTTAAGCTGTTATCAGAGCTGTTTGAAAAGCTGGTAAGCTGTTATCAGACCTGTTTGAAAAGCTGTTAAGCTGTTATCAGACCTGTTTGAAAAGCTGTTAAGCTGTTATCAGACCTGTTTTAAAAGCTGTTAAGCTGTTATCAGACCTGTTTGAAAAGCTGTTAAGCTGTTCTCAGAGCTGTTTTAAAAGCTGTTAAGCTGTTATCAGACCTGTTTGAAAAGCTGTTAAGCTGTTATCAGAGCTGTTTAAAAGCTGTTAAGCTGTTATCAGACCTGTTTTAAAAGCTGTTAAGCTGTTATCAGACCTGTTTTATAAGCTGTTAAGCTGTTATCAGACCTGTTTTAAGAGTTGTTAAGCTGTCATCAGACCTGTTTTATAAGCTGTTAAGCTGTTATCAGACCTGTTTTAAAAGCTGGTAAGCTGTTATCAGACCTGTTTGAAAAGCTGTTAAGCTGTTATCAGACCTGTTTGAAAAGCTGTTAAGCTGTTATCAGACCTGTTTGAAAAGCTGTTAAGCTGTTATCAGAGCTGTTTTAAAAGCTGTTATGCTGTTATCAGACCTGTTTGAAAATCTGTTAAGCTGTTATCAGACCTGTTTTAAAAGCTGTTAAGCTGTTATCAGACCTATTTTATAAGCTGTTAAGCTGTTATCAGAGCTGTTTTAAAAGCTGTTAAGCTGTTATCAGAGCTGTTTTAAAAGCTGTTAGTCTGTTATCAGAGCTGTTTTAAAAGCTGTTAAGCTGTTATCAGACCTGTTTTATAAGCTGTTAAGCTGTTATCAGAGCTGTTTTAAAAGCTGTTAAGCTGTTATCAGACCTGTTTTATAAGCTGTTAAGCTGTTATCAGACCTGTTTTAAAAGCTGTTAAGCTGTTATCAGACCTGTTTGAAAAGCTGTTAAGCTGTTATCAGACCTGTTTAAAAAGCTGTTAATCTGTTATCAGAGCTGTTTTAAAAGCTGTTAAGCTGCTATCAGACCTGTTTTATAAGCTGTTAAGCTGTTATCAGACCTGTTTTAAGCGCTGTTAAGCTGTTATCAGACCTGTTTTATAAGCTGTTAAGCTGTTATCAGACCTGTTTTAAAAGCTGTTAAGCTGTTATCAGACCTTTTTGAAAAGCTGTCAAGCTGTTATCAGACCTGTTTGAAAACCTGTTAAGCTGTTATCAGACCTGTTTGAAAAGCTGTTAAGCTGTTATCAGAGCTGTTTTTAAAAGCTGTTAAGCTGTTATCAGACCAGTTTGAAAAGATGTTAAGCTGTTATCAGAGCTGTTTTAAAAGCTGTTAAGCTGTTATCAGACCTGTTTTATAAGCTGTTAAGCTGTTATCAGAGCTGTTTTAAAAGCTGTTAAGCTGTTATCAGACCTGTTTTATAAGCTGTTAAGCTGTTATCAGACCTGTTTTAAAAGCTGATAAGCTGTTATCAGACCTGTTTGCAAAGCTGTTAAGCTGTTATCAGACCTGTTTGAAAAGCTCTTAAGCTGTTATCAGAGCTGTTTTAAAAGCTGTTAAGCTGTTATCAGACCTGTTTTATAAGCTGTTAAGCTGTTATCAGAGCTGTTTTAAAAGCTGTTAAGCTGTTATCAGACCTGTTTGAAAAGCTGTTAAGCTGTTATCAGAGCTGTTTAAAAGCTGTTAAGCTGTTATCAGACCTGTTTGAAAAGCTGTTAAGCTGTTATCAGAGCTGTTCGAAAAGCTGTTTAGCTGTTATCAGATCTGTTTTAAAAGCTGTTAAGCTGTTATCAGACCTATTTGAAAAGCTGTTAAGCTGTTATCAGAGCTGTTTTAAAAGCTGTTAAGCTGTTATCAGACCTGTTTTATAAGCTGTTAAGCTGTTATCAGACCTGTTTTAAGAGTTGTTAAGCTGTCATCAGACCTGTTTTATAAGCTGTTAAGCTGTTATCAGACCTGTTTTAAAAGCTGGTAAGCTGTTATCAGACCTGTTTGAAAAGCTGTTAAGCTGTTATCAGACCTGTTTGAAAAGCTGTTAAGCTGTTATCAGACCTGTTTGAAAAGCTGTTAAGCTGTTATCAGAGCTGTTTTAAAAGCTGTTAAGCTGTTATCAGACCTGTTTGAAAAGCTGTTAAGCTGTTATCAGAGCTGTTTTAAAAGCTGTTAAGCTGTTATCAGACCTATTTTATAAGCTGTTAAGCTGTTATCAGAGCTGTTTTAAAAGCTGTTAAGCTGTTATCAGAGCTGTTTTAAAAGCTGTTAATCTGTTATCAGAGCTGTTTTAAAAGCTGTTAAGCTGTTATCAGAGCTGTTTTAAAAGCTGTTAAACTGTTATCAGACCTGTTTGAAAAGCTGTTTAAAAGCTGTTAAGCTGTTATCAGACCTGTTTGAAAAGCTGTTAAGCTGTTATCAGAGCTGTTTTAAAAGCTGTTAAGCTGTTATCAGGCCTGTTTTAAAAGCTGTTAAGCTGTTATCAGAGCTGTTTTAAAAGCTGTTAAGCTGTTATCAGAGCTGTTTTAAAAGCTGTTAAGCTGTTATCAGAGCTGTTTGAAAAGCTGTTAAGCTGTTATCTGACCTCACCTTCGGTTGGCGTCATAGGTAAAGGTGACGTCAGAGGTCAGCGTCAAATTGAGACCACGCGTCAAATATCCGTTTCAAGCGCCATCCAAGACCAGGCACCCACCACCACAACCAATACTACCACTCCCACCACCACCCGCCACCACCACACACCGCCACCCCAAGCCGTTGTAGTGGTCAAATATTATTCGGGAGTTCCGGACTTAGTATGGGAAATTGAATAAGATTAAGGTGACGTCAGAGGTCAAGACAATGTGTCAAATATATATAAATAGCAGTTTCATAACTTGTTTTTCCAACTGATATTTTGCTCTTTACCTAAACAGATCACTGTTTCTTGGCAAGCTAATTACACAATAATTTCAACATGAGGTCTAAGGACACTACAAACCTTCTAAAGCCTGCGGATGAAAGGAGTAAAGAATATTCATATGAGGCTCAGTCTACATATATGAAATCGATGCTTTCCAGAAATAAAGAAGAAAGTTTTTCATCCAAAAACGAGTCGACTGTCCCCTACCAACAGGTCGAAAAATCAGGATATTCCAACAAAGATCGCAAAAGTAAAGATGGAGAGATGTTATTTGTGAAAATGGTGCACCACGAACCTTTTAAAGCCACATTGGTGTAAAGGCATAAGGAATATTCATTATAAGGATCAATCTATATCTATGAAATCTTGGCTTGCTGAACTAAAGAAAAAAACGACTTTAGACTTAAGCTATAATACAATTAAAACAAATTATTTCAATAAATGGCATTATAACCATGATACAATTTTTATTTACAATACATATTTTAGACTAGGCTAGACTTAATATATTTTCTGCGGTACACATCGCTTAATAGTGATAATTGAAGCAAGAATGATTATTGCTCACACCGTGTGCCGCTTTCAGCCATATTTGTTGTTTGCAGATGAAGTGAACCTACTTTCCTTATGTAATCTTAATCATATTATGTAATTTTTTCAGACTTGGTAAGATTTAAAGATGAATAAATAATACTTCCATATCCTACTAGAATTATATCATTCCAAATACCCACTCTCAACATCGGGGTCTACACTATTGAACTTGAAGCATTATCAACTTTTTTTCGGCCTTTCTGATACTCATACAACACTATTTCGAGGAGATAAATACCAAATACCATCCACCAAAACTTTTAACGTAATACATAGCTTACAGTACCTACTCTCAACCCCCCATCACGATCTTCACTATGGACTTGGAGAATTATCAAATATCCAGCGAGATTGCTGACTAGGATTTTACTGCTTATTCATAGCTCCCATACAACTTCCACTACTCACCTCAGACAACATATCATACCACATTAATATTATAACGCGGCGTTCTTCTATCAAAGCTTTTAATTTGACCCACTCTCAACTTAATGTTAAGTAAACAATGCACCTGCTCCAATAGTATGAAGATAAAAATATCATATTCTTATCAGCTTCATGTGAACTATGATATCATGGTAAATAACTCTGCTACCTTCCAATGCTCACCAGCCCCAGACACAAAAAAACAAAAATCAATTTGTTTATTTTATTCGAATGTATTTGTTTAAGCAAGAAGTTATATTACTAATTTATATTACTCATCTAAGTCGACATATCATCCTACATTAATATGATAGCTCGTTAATGCTTTTAATTAACCCACTCTCAAGCTAATGATAATATGTATTTTTTTCAGATGGGGCTGCTCAAACCACTTTCATGCTATGACAACAAGTTCCTCTAGAAAGATTTCATGTAGCAACACTGGTCATCCCATTACACCTTATCACCAAAAATTTGATGCAAAGTCTTTTACTATACCAATAAAACTTTCACTACTCATCTAAGTCTCATATTATATTAGTAGGTATCACCCTACATTGATATCATAGGTGATCAAAGCTTTAAATTTAACCTGCCCAAAAATAAATTTTATTGAAAATAAAAACACAATTTTTCATAAAACCTAAGATTTTTTCAAGACACACACACACACACGCACATACACACACTTACACACACCTGCATCGAAAATTTTCTGATTAGGTTTTAATTTCCATTACTCCATGTTTCTTAACATTCGAAGCAACCGTGATCTATTTTTAGATATCGAATATCATAGCATGATCCGTCTTGTTTATAAGATATTTTTAATCCCCAACTTACGTTATAGTTGTTGTTGTTTTATTCAGCAAAAGAAATTTTTTATTATAACTTCCACTACTCATCGAAGACATCATATCCTACAGATTAATATCGGTTGTTCTTGTTTTCAGCTAAAGAAATTAGGAATCTTTCATAAATCGCCCAATTTGTTTACTTTACTCGGCTGCTGTACGAATTTGTTTACATTATTCGACTGCGAATGTGTTTACTTTACTGAACTGTGATAATTTGTTTATGAAAAGAATCAAATTAGAAGTGTTACACCTGAAGAGCAAAATTAGGCATTTACTAATTTCCATTACATATCTAAGTCAACATATCTACCTACATTCATCCCCAAACCAGCTTCACCTGATCTATTTTTAGATATATCATCTGAGAAGGTAAGATCGCTAATATATTGAACCATAGAGGATTTCTGATGAAAATTTTATCCCCCCTAGTACTAATACTATTGGCATGAACAAAAAATATCCTAGGGATAACTTGAATTATTTCTACTATTAATTATACCAGCAAAGATAAGATCGCTAATATCTCGAGAACCATAGCCCGTGGAGGATTTCTGATGAAAATTTTGTCCACCTCTAAAACTCTTCTAGAATCTATTGGCATATTGTAGGGTTAACTTGAATTATTACTAATACTATTTACACTAATTTCACAACATTTCTTATCCACCAGCTGCACACATCCACACACCCCTAGGTAACTTTTCCTCAGCCACCAAGTAGCCCAGCCCAACATACCACAGGCACTCATACTAAAGAAAACAACTGAAACCAAACTCAAGCTGACAAGTATACAGTCCCCGATATAAATTCGCTTAGGGTATTTCACATCATTACTTAAGCCGCACACATTCTACCAACGTGGCCCAGTTCAACAAACCCCAGACAGTCCTAGTCATAGTATCAGATATTGCCACTAAAGCTCTAAGCCTCCAGTACCCAGACACAGGAGGGGACACCTCAAGGTCAAATTGTAGCCTCCAAGACCAGATCAAACTTAATCAGCAACCTCCACTAATAAAGCTTCCAGCCCCTTCACAAGATGCCAAATTTTCAGTACAAAATCGACCTCAGAACCACTTCAAAATTGCTCACCGTACCCCAATTTATTAAAAAATCAGGCAAGGCAAGAGCTTGAACAGCTGACGGGGATCAGCTAATCAGTTGATATCATCCCCTGGTCAGCCAATCAGTTGATATCATCCCCTGGTCAGCCAGACGGTAGGAAGGAATTCCCCCAGGCAGGCCATGTGACGTAGACCACTAGACGGAATCCCCCAGGGGCCCAGAGCCTCGGTCCAGAGCCATCAAAATAGTTGGATTCTACCTTGCACTTTTTGTATGGAAAAAGTGTCCTGGTGCTCCCATAGCTACACTACTAGAGTATTTTATATTTGCAGAAAACTCGAGAGGACAACCAGGAGCCAAGGACCACAGTGTGTTCCCCTTCTTATCTTTGGAAGGAATACACAACAGATGTGTACAGCGAAATTCTCTGGCAAGGCTTACTGAAAGGTCCTCCAGGAACACCAACTGCCCAAAACAGTACCCTCGGATGGATACTTTTCGGTAAACTAAAAAATACTTCCACATTTTTACAGCATCTGCTTTAACAGCAAAGGTTCATTACGACGACGACACTTCACTGGACAAACTTTTACGTCAGTTTTGTGAAACTGAAGAAGTTAATCCAGGAAGAAAGCTGCCTAAAGCAGATCAAGAATGTGAAGAGTTTTATCAAAAAACTCATGTTCGTAACGCACACGGCCGGTACAAAGTGCGATTGCCTTTTACCGCAGAAAGTCCTAGCCTAGGCGACTCTCGTGGTATGGCATTACGTAGGCTCTACAGCTTAGAACGACAATTAGAACGACATCCTGAGCTATATCAGGAATATAAAGCTTCTATTAACGAAGACAAGACATTGGATCACATGACAGTGACTAGCAAGATAGTAAGCAACGAACCAAGTTACTATCTTCCTCATCATTCTGTTAGCAAAGATAGCACCGCTGAAGGTTTGCGTCGTCTTTGATGCTTCAGCAAAACCGACTAATGGAAAAAGTCTAAACGAACATCTGCATACGGGTCGAGTACTGCTGTTGCTAGTTTCTTTGCGAGGAAACTTATTTTGAGTTTATGAAGTACTTGCTATCAACCTATAGCCAAGTACTCTCATACAAGCACCTTATTTGTTCACCTGACTGGAAATAGCTTACTCGCTCTTCTTTATGACGATACGCTCTACAACCAACGTACGTACGTTGATTGAACGGAGTAGCTAAAGTAGCTTTGCTCCTTGGTGTGGTGTAGTGGAGTAGCTAATGTAGCTTTGCTCCTATGTTTAGTGTAGTAGTATAGCTAATGTAGCTTTGCTCCTATGTTTAGTGTAGTGGAGTAGCTAATGTAGCTTTGCTCCTAGTGTGCGTAGTGGAGTAGTTGAACAGCTTTGCTCCTAGTAAAAACAATTTGATGTGTTTCTTGTGAGTTACTATTGCAACTCATCTTTTAATTAAAACGTTATAATACTTATACTAAAATTTAACCTTAACTGCTACGGAATTAAAGCTAAAACTCTTAATTTATTTCCTCACAGCGCTCGCCGTATACATATGTATATATATAAATTGCAATTTGCTCAATATCTACAGCTGGCCATTATCATCCATCGTTTTCATCCGTAAATATTATTTTCGTCAAACGTTTGTACTTCGTTTCCATACGTACCTACATAAATATAAATTTCGCTAAATGCTTGCACCTTTTCATTACTACTTCACGTCATTCATCGTGAACCATCAATTTGGTCACTTTCTTTTTCCACTTGTTTTATATGCGGAAATAATTGCTGTAGGTCAGTAATAATATGTATGTACGCGCCATTCTTTAGGAATAATGTACCGCAGGTATGTACATGCATGCAATGATTTATTTCTCTTGCTATGCAATGTAGGTATGTACATATGTATGTACATATTTTCTTTTGGCAAGAATTGTAGACTCATATGCAATGCATGTACATATTTTCTTTTGACAAGAATTAATGTAGATATGAATGATAAGCAATTTAAGTATGTGCGTAATTTCTTTTGGATAAACGTAGGTCTGATATGTAATGTACGTATGTATGTACGTAACAAACCTCCCTCTTTCTAAAAAAAAAGTGTTATTCTTAGAAGAGGAATAACGCATTCGAACATTGTATATGGCTTTGATAGCCTAAAAAAAATAACAAGATGTTACATATGCATTTGTATATACATAATGGCGAGCGCTGAGACGATTACTTAGTTAGATTGATGAAGCTAACTTATCTATGTGTACAATATCGTGAAATATTTCTAGCCTATTTTTATAATTTCTTTTTGTATAAGATTAAGTAGCTAAAGAAATTTTTTCCCTTTGGCAGGTATAAATATGTTTTTTTTGCATTAATATATCTGTATATATCAATTTACAATTCAAACTTTAATGGCTTTACAATATCATATATACATACAAAAAAATAAAATTGTTTTTTGTTTACAAATTTAATTCTTTATGTTTTTATATTAATAGGTGTATACATAATATGTTTTCATTACAATTTTAATTAGTTGACGCATAAAATTATATATATAAATATATATATATAAATATACGTATGTTTACATTACAATTTTAATTTTTTATGCATTTATTGTAATATATGTATGTGTGTGTACATATGTTGTCATTACAATTTTAATTTTTTATGCATTTACAATAAGATATGTGTATATAGATATGTTTTCCTTATAATTTAACATTTTTTTTAATGCATTTATTGTAATATATATGTGTATACATATGTTTTCATTACAATTTTAATTTGTTGATGCATTTATTGTGATATATGTGTGTGTACATATGTTTTATTTATAATTATAATTTTTTAATGCATTTATTGTAATATATGTGTATACATATGTTTTCATTACAATTTTAATTTTTTGTGCATCTTCAATAAGATATGTGTATATATTTTATTTGCTTAACCTAATCTATATATGTGTATATACATATTTCTCTCTCTTCGTTTTTTTTGTTTTTCTGTTAATATTTATATCATAAACAAGACAGCTCTTTTTATTAATTTTGGTTATCTCGGATTTCTAAAGCAACTAAACTACTTGCAATTGGCGGGGGCGTTTACATGAAGGGGGATGGGTTATAGATGGTGGGAGTGGTGGTGGTGGAGGTATTGGTAAATGTTGCCTCTTATTTGCCTGTGGGGGCGGGTTAGTTTGTGGCTTACTTGAATCTTTTGATTCTGAATGAGCGTTCTGAGAAGCTGTGCGTTCTATGTTTTCCAGTGTTTTTATTTACTTTTCTAGTTGATCTAAAGAGTAAGAATTTTCATTCACAATATGATTGGCATCTTCTGCTCTTATCATAGCTATATGTTTATTAAGAAAATGAAAGGGTTACTAAAAAAAATTCTTAATTGGTTTCTTGTTAAATTTGACAATAAAAGTAATTAAATTGTCTTTCTTTAATCAAAACAAAAAATATTTTTCCTCTGATTTTGCATGTTGAGGTGGAATATATTCTCTTCTCTTTCGTTAAAAGGTTAATTATTATTCGTGGAATGGTTTTAACCTGTTGTTATGTACTGTTACTCTTCGTCTGCCGATTTGAATAATAGTATTAACTGGAGTGAAAGCTTCTACGAGATATGGACCTAGCCATATCTGGGAAAGGTTGTGTTTCTTAGCTTGATTCTTCAATAATACTATAACGAGCGTGGCCTTAGTTCGTTATTTAAAACACAATATTTCAGATATAATTCAAAAGTTCTTTCTTTATTTAACTTTACCGTTTACTCTCACAAATTCAAAAATAATTATCAAACCATCTCTTTATAGTTATCGCTAGTACTGTACTTCTAATTATCACAATCCTAATAGTTTACTTCGTTCACTTCACTGTCTGAAATAAGACTCGCCTCCTGATGTGAGAAGCGCCGAATTTATACTCTACGAATTATCCTAGAACTTTCCTGAATATTCCGTTCTCCGAACCCATAATTTACTAGGATGTCACTAACCTAAAGTTGTTTCCATTTCCAACAGATGTCGCTTGTGTCACTTTGTGGCACGTAACACTGCCCCCTTCTTTAAATTTGTTCGTCCCGAACAACAGATGGTCCACGGTCTTGATGCTCTCCGTATTGACCCAAGCGATCTAGATGAACCACTTTTCTTTTGCATCTTGTACCGCACTGATTCTTGTATGGCATGTTATTAATTTTTGTTTTAACCAGTCGTTGTGTGAGCTTTGTTACGTAGCCTTCTGGTAACTTTTGTTCGCCTTTGGGTATACTAAACTTGAGGTTGATAGGTAAGCGCATTTACTTTCCGAATATAACCTTAGATGGGCTTTGTCTGGTCATATTGTAAACAGCTGATATATAAGCCATTAAAAATATAGGAATATTTGGAACCCGATCGCGTTGATTATAGTTGAAGACCTTCCTGAGATGTTCGATTAATGTTCTGTTGAAACACTCTTCCATGCTTTTATTTTTCTTTCGTCTCTTATCTTTGATTCCTTTGTCCTCAAATTTCTTGCCCCTTTGATTGCCGTTGTCATCCTTTTCAATGCCGCCTTTGCGCTTCTTATTATCATCATCGTCAGAACCTTTCTCTATACCTTTTCCGACCTTCATTATACCCTTATCATCATCATTATCAGCATCTTTAGACCCTTTACTTTTCGTTTTTTTCTTTCTTTCATTGTCCTCGCTCTTGGATTTCTTTCCTTTCTTCTTTCGACTTTCGTTATCATCATCGTAGTCATCATCATCTTTTTCTTCCACCCGTCCGCAATGTTTCCATTCAGGATTGCATGGACGTTTTGAAAAAAGCTTCTGCATTTCCGTGGATACGTCCTTTGCGGCATGGGATTTTAAAGTCATGAGGTTGCAGTCTAGTCTGTCCACGGAAAGCTGGCTCTCTAGCTCGCCATCTTCTCCCTACTTCTTCTGTTGTTTGCATTCGTCCTCGTTTCCTACAGTCGTTTTGCAGGTGTCCCAGTCTACTACATTTCCAGCATCGAATGACACCACGCGAAGGAGTGGTCGCTGATGACGGTATTCTGCTGTGAGTCTCCTGCCCAACTCGATATCTTTGCCCAGCTCGATATCTCGACCCTTCTTCTGGCGCTTCCATTCGTCTGAGTTTTCTGCAGTCCCTTTGGAGGTGTCCCAGTCTATTACAATTCCAGCAACGAAAAATACCGCGTGAAGAAGGGCTCTGTGATGACTGCATTCTGTTACAAGTACATTCCTCCACCGAAATTTCTCTCACTCGTACTGCACTTCGAGAAGCTTGCCTGGCAGATTCCTACGCTAGTGCATAGGCTAGTGCTTCTGCTGTTGATTTCTTTCCTGCTAGCCTTAACGCTTGTTGTAAATTTTGATCTGCAATAGCGTTCACAAATGCTTCTGTTGCCACTTCATTAAGGAAATCTACATTTACGCTAGAGTACGCAAGATAAGCTAATCTTTCCACATCAGCCTGTAGTTGTTGTAGTGACTCGCCATGCTTTTGAGTCCTGTTGCGTAACTGCAGGCGATATACTTGCTGCATGTGTTCATCTCTATAACGTAATTCTATCGGCTGTACTAATGAAGTATAATCACGTTGCCTTTCTATCGGTATAGTTTGTAAAAGCTCTGATGCAGAGCCTCGAAGTGCTAATACCAGAGCTGTAGCTTTGTCTGCATCATTCCATCCGTTTACTTCAGAAGCAGCCTCGAATTGTCTCTTGAAAATATGCCACGAATTTTGTCCATCAAATATTGGAGGCTTCATTCTGCCTGCATTGGATATTTCAATTCCTTCGTGCCGTGGTTGTCGATGCTTCATCTTCTCCAAATCTGCTTTAAATTTGTCAAGCTGTTCGGCGACTTTTTGTTGAACTTCCGCCACTTCCTGCTCGATTCCTTCAATTTTTAAATTTTGTTCGTCTAACGAGTTTTTCAGGAAATCCTTTTGTTCCTCTAAGCGAGTTTTTAGACAACTCTCCAGAGAACTCTTTTGTTCATCCAAACGCGTTTCCAGTGATTTCTTCTGTTCATCTAAACGGGAGTCTATGGAATTCTTTTGTTCCTGGAGAGAATTCTTTTGTTCGTCCAAACGGGTTTCTATAGATTTCTTGTGTTCCTCATTAGCATTCTTTTGTTCGTCCAAACGGGTTTCCATAGATTTCTTGTGTTCCTGGAGAGACTTCTTTTGCACATCAAAACGGGCTTCCATTTTGTTCATAAAAGTACTTAAAAGCTGTTCTATGTTCATTGCAGGCTCTTCTTCAAAAACGAATGTCTCAGGATTCTTTTCTTCCTCTATCAAAGCTTGTCTTAGTCGCTCGACTAGAACATTTTTTAATATAAAATTATCTTTCGGAATTTTTACACACGATTTCACAAAATTAATCACTCTTTGAATTTCAAAGTCAAATGCCACTACTGTATTTCGCGATTTTATTTTACTTCTAACACCAGTTGGTACGAGCGTGGCCTCAGTTCGTTATTTAAAACACAATATTTCAGATATAATTCAAAAGTTCTTTCTTTATTTAACTTTACCGTTTACTCTCACAAATAATTATCAAACCAACTCTTTATGGTTATCGCTAGTACTGTACTTCTAATTATCACAATCCTAATAGTTTACTTCGTTCACTTCACTGTCTGAAATAAGACTCGCCTCCTGATGTGAGAAGCGCCGTATTTATGCTTTACGAATTATCCTAGAACTTTCCTGAATATTCCGTTCTCCGAAGCCATAGTTTACTAGGATGTCACTAACCTAAAGTTGTTTCCATTTCCAACAGATGTCGCTTGTGTCACTTTGTGGCACGTAACAATACTTTATCACCTGGTTGGAAAGTTACTGGTCTTGAGTATTTATCGTAGTGTAGTTTTGACTTTTCCTTAGCGTTAACTAAATTTTTTCGGGCGATAGCGTAGGTTTTCTGTAATTTGTACCTAAGAATTTGGTAGTAACTTTCGTGATTGTACATTGGCTCTGGCTCTCTTCTTAGATTTGAAAACAGCCGCGTATCCAGACTTGCAGCCTAGGGGGGTTACAACTAAATCGTTTGAGGGGGAGGAAAAAGTCGGAAGAAGTCGCTTTTAAATTGTTTTTTCATCATATTTACGTTATATCACAAAATCGAATTCTCAGTTTGATTTGAAAAACCTACCGATAATATTATCCACATCAATGTCGATCTCAGGGTGGACATTAAGGACTCGTAACCAGATACGCCTACCCTCTCTGCACGAGTAGAAATAGCTGCGGATGCAAGCGATTCTGTCACGGGTGAAGTAATTGACTGAGAGTGAGCTTGCTCCTTGAGTCACATTTAAAAGTGCGAGTACGAGTGCGTGATATGTTATTGACTATTTCTTCTGATGGGAGCTTAACTGATCTTGCTTTCTTCTAAAAAAAACTTGTCAATGCTCTTATCAGTCTTCCGCTTTATACTTTCACTATTATTTTTACTTCCATCGGTAACTGATATAGCAAGTTTATCCTTCTCCTAGAAATTCGAAGTAAACGTGAAGTTAAAAGTAAACAACACTACTTGAATTAATACGAAAGTACAAGAAAAGCAACGCCAACTACCGCAGAGGAAACCGAATGGATTTTATTTTTATAGTTTTGCCATAAAAATTCTATATAAAAACTCTAAAGAAAAATGTTCAAGTAAATTTCCAACAACAAAATGTATGATAGGCAACGCTCATAAATAGCTTTCGCGACCAACACCAGCCAAAACACCTGAATATATAACTCTTTGGAATCATGGTCGGCCACTAGGGCCCGGACTCACTAACACGGAGAATTCTGGAGTTGTGAACATAAGAGTTTTTTTGGTACTTAACTCTCCACTCGGAATTCTGTAACTCAGGGAATTTGTATTGGGAAGTATCAAACTTTCTTTTCCACTCGACAAAACACTCGGCTGTGTTAGGTGTGGAGAAGTAAGAAGAATATTTCTCAACTGTCAGTATTCGCTGTTTTTGTTGTGGTACGTAGGTATTTAGGATTTTAGAATTAAATTATGGACCCACTGCATATCCTGGTAACTAGGTACCTAGGATTTTTTAATTATGCTATGCTTACAAAAGCAAATTATGGAAATCCTTGCAATACTTACAGAGAAATAAGGATTTTGGTGTCTCAAGGTACCCGCTCAAAATTGTAATTCACGCGAAAATTGTCAATTTGGTCGCCTTCCAGTACAGAAGAGATGCTATAAAAATTTAGATATGCACGTTAAGTCTTGTATGTAGATGTTAGATTAAAACGTATATACATTTTGTCCCCTAATTCGGTATGTAATTAGTTTTTGATTCCGGTAAATGGTTTTGGAGCGAACTGCAAAAGAATTGAATCAGTCCTTCTTAAGATGAAAAAATGTGGCCTCATTTTGGTACAAAAGTGGATATATTTTCTACTCATCATTATGAAGAACTGGTAAGTCGTGGAAACTCAGTTTCCATGAGAAAAATTTTCATCACAGAGTACTAATAGATGTGAAATAAAGAACGGAAGAAATATATGCAAAATATAGGAACTGGGGTGTATATGACACAAATGAAAATATACGTCTTTCAGCGGTAAAAAGTTAGATATGAAGTTAAAATGATAAAAAAACTACACCACTATATTACTCGCTTCTCCATCCCCAAAAAACCTTCCCCGAAAAATTTGTCCTCTATATTTTTGTACTCTAGACCCAAAATCTGAAGGAAAAACCCCCAATACTCTATGACCCTCCCACGCGGAGTTAGCCGTCCGTCAATATTGTGATACGTTTTCTCTAATTACCGAACTATGTTAGAGAATCACGAATGGAGAGTTAGGGAGTTTTAATAGGGGAACACGAAAATTATCATCTTCCAAACTCCCAAACTCTCAGAGTTGCAGAATCCGGCCCCAATAGTGCATGAAAAATCTAAAGAAAAATGTCAAATCTTTCTAAGAAAACTGAAAGCTTCTGTCCTTGTCCGAAAGAGCAAACCACCAGAATCAATCCACCAATTCGTTTGGACTGTTGTCGGTGAATAGTTATTCATTAAAGCTCTTAGGAACAATTTGCAAGTATATTTCTAAGAAAAGTTTAATGCTTTCCTACGAACGTAAAACGTTTGAACATATCAGGCTTGAATCAGTGTCGCCATGGAAAATTAACGGCTAGACGTTGATTGCATGGAACTAGGGTTCTACTGTGATAGGTGTGATAAATGACTTTTCGACACTACATAAAACAGAAGAAAATTCCAAAAAAATCGTATACGTCTCAAAGGCAAAGGGGTACGACCAAATGACTATTATACCCACTCCAGAATTCACTATTACTTTTCAAAAGATGACAATCAAACGCCGAACCCAGAGCTAACTGTCGCCGCAGATTGGAAAAGTGCTTTACAGCACCAGCATTAATCGCTGGCGACAACTACACATTGTGTCCGTACCATACGAAAATCGTCCTGTTAAACTTTTAAAACTCACTCTACAGCTCAGCACCACATTCAATTCATCGCGAAGTTGAGGTGTAGCTTTGGGGGAGGTCATGACCCCCGTGACCCTCCCCCTGTATACATGCCTGTTTGATGGTACATGCGCTGTAAATCCAAACAGACAGTCCATTGGAGTGAGCGTAGTGCCTTCATGTGGGCTATTATTATATACAAAAGCCGCAGTTCTCAGGAATCGATCCCAAGCCTTTGGATTTTCGGATACAATAGCTCTTAAATACTCTACTAGTGGTCTGTGGTTCGTTCAAGTGCTCCGTTGGATTGTGGATGATAAGCGGATGTTTGCAGTTTTGTAATTTTTAAGAGCTTACAAACTCGTTTGAAGAGATCACTTAAGAAGTTCGAGCCTTGATCAGTTACTACCGTTTTAGGAATGCGGTAACGAGTAATTATCTCGTCGAAAAATATTCCTGCTACCGTTTCTGCTTCGCCATTCGGCATGGCGTAACAATCTACGAATTTAGTAAGATTGTCTTCAAAAGTCAAAATATATTTGTTTCCTGAGTGCGTTTCCTCAAGAGGACCTACGATGTCCAGATATACTTTTTCGAATCGCATTAGGGCAGTATCCGTTATGACCATTGGCATACGATACTCTGGGCTAGCCTTCATTTTCTGGCATTTAGTACATTTGCGGACATATTTTCTAACCGAGCTGAGCATGTTTTTCCACTTATAATTCCTTTTCATTCTTTTATAGGTTTTGAATACACCTGGGTGACCACCGAATGCAGAATCGTGGTAGTCCTTTAAAATTATTTGGATTTCCTCCGGGTCCGTGATAGTTTCCGGCAATTTAACCTGGGAATCTATAAGATTATTTTTTGTAGGAAATTTGCTGTGTTCAGATGCAACGTTTTCAAATTGGCTGTTCGCAGGTGAGCCAATTTCAACTGAGTCTTTTAGGAAGTTCTGAGAATTCTTTTGAATTTTATGGGGAGTTTTCTGAACTATGTCTTCCATGTCTGTCTCCCTTGCTTGAGCTCTTGTAACTACATGACAATGTGCTTCGTGATAAGCTTATGGTTTGAAAAAGCTCTAGGTAGCGATATTGATCTTGTTGAAGAGAAATTGACCTCGGAGCAGCCGTGCGGCTTTCACTTCACTGGCGCGGCTATTCAAAGCTCTAACTCCGAGATAAGTACGGTAATAGAAGTCGAAGCAGCTTATCAGCTTTCACTCCAAATTAAAATAAAAACGCCGACTATTATCATTATAGCTAGTACAACTGACTAATGTTCTTTATTAAATTTCCCGGGTTATTTATACATTGTTCTTACCTACGTTAACCTATGCTTACCATACTATATGCTTACATATTAAAAAAATAACCTCATACACTTGGAACTGATGATGGCATACATTTGTCGCAACGACAAAAATGCTTGGTCAGTAACGCAATCATTAATCGACGCGGCAAATGCATGTCGAGTGTTTTTTTTGTTTTCTTTGTTATTGATTTGGTTGACACAGTTCCGAGTGTGCTTGGTGTCGAAATCTTATTTCTTTTTATTTAGCTCGTTTATGCATTGTAATGCATATTGGTTTCGAAATTGTTGGGAATCGATTGACCGCAATAATTGTATATTAAATTATTGTAATCAATCGATTCATTGAAATAAATGCATACTACAGCTTGTTTAAATTTTGAAGGTGGCGGAGAACTAAACTCATTTTCGTCTATGTCGGAATCGGCTCGGTGATGTACCTGTGCTTCCACAATGAACGAATTGCGATTTGCCTGGTTTATTTGGGTGGGTATTCGACTAAGCGCGTCTGCATTAGTATTATATTTTCCACGCTTATATTCAATTTTGTAGTCAAATTCCGAAAGTTTATGATGAAACCTGACTAATCTCGATGTTGGGTCGTTCACATTGAATACACCTTTAAGGGGTTTGTGATCTGTGTAGACCGTGAAATTTCTGCCCTGTAAATAACACCTGAAGTTCCTGGCGGCCCATACAATAGCGAGTAACTGTTTTACTATTGTGGAGTATTTTTGTTCCGCCTTATTTAAACTTCTACTTGCATATGCTATTGGTTTGTCTTCGCCTATTTTCCCTTGGGATAAGACAGCTCCCAATGCCTTGTTGCTAGCATCTATTGTCAAATTGAAGGGTTCAGTAAAATCAGGATATGTGAGAAGGGGAGGATTTACAAGCGACCTTTTAATTTCGTCGAAAGAGTCTTGGCACTTTTGCGTCCAAGTAAATTTAACATCTTTGCGTAAAAGATTTGTTAGGGGTCCGACTATTTTTGAAAAGTTTGGATTGAAGTTGCGGTAGTAGTTAGCCAACCCAAGGAGCGATTGAGTTTGGCTAACGGTCCGTGGTTGAGGAAAGTCTTGGACACAACTTGTTTTGTTGGAATTTGGAAGTGCTCCTTCGTTTGAGCATTTGTGTCCAAGATAAATCACTTTTCTGCGAAGGAACTGGCACTTTTCGGGTTGTAATTTAAGGTTATGGGCTATAAGCCTGTCGAATACCTTAGTCAATTTCTCGTTGTGATCTTGCAAATTTGTTCCATATATTACAATATCATCGAGGTAGACAAAACATTCTATGCCTTGGAGACCCGTTAGAATGTAATTCATTAGACGCTGGAAGGTCGCAGGCGCGCCTTCAGCCCAAATGGCATTCTGTTAAATTCATAGTGCCCATATGCGGTACTGAACGCAGTTTTGGGTCTATCCCTTGGATCAACTAGTACTTGATGATATCCGCTTGCAAGGTCAAGCGTAGTGAAATATCGCGAATGCCCAAGTTGATCCAGTATATCTTCTATCCTGGGTAGTGGAAAAGCATCTCCTATAGATTTCTCGTTAATTTTACGGAAATCTACTACTACCCGCCAGCGTTTATTGTCGTCGGGTCCAGCTTTCTTGGGGACCACAAGCAAGGGAGAGTTCCACGGGCTTTTACTTAGTTGAATTATGTCATTCTCCAACATTTCTTTGATTTGTTCATTTACGACTGCCCGATGCGTTTCTGGGAGTCTATACATTTTTTGATTTATGGGGGGTTGGTTTTGTACTATGGGTATAGTGTGTTTTATTGTATTTGTGCGCGTTACTTTGTCTCCCTTTAGGTAGAAAAGGTCATTGTATTTATAGCATAGCTCGAGAATTGAATTTTCTTCTTCTTGATTTAGATTTCTATCCAACAGTAATTCTTTACGTAAAGCCACTAGCCTATCTTGACTGTAATTTGAAATGTGGTTTACGTTTATTGAATGTGGATTGGAGTTGAAATTCTTCGTATCTAGTTTGAAATTATTGGGCTTTTTGCTATGTGTATGAGGGAAAGGTGGACCACCTTCTTTCTGAGAACTTTGGGAATTTATTTCGTCCAAAGGTAACTGGAGAGATTTTATATTGAATATGCTTTTGTCTTGTGCACGTGGGAAAGGAAGATCATCTTCTTTCTGAGAACTTTGGGAATTAATTTCGTCCAAAGTTAAATAGAGAGATTTTATGTTGTATAAATTGACTGGAACTAGAGTAAGTTTTAATCTTCTTAAGAATACTGGTTCTGTGTTGACGTTCAGAATAGATAACGGTATGAAATTTCTATAAGGACTAACTAGGCAGTTTGCGACAAATACTCCTTCTTGAATCTCCTGAGACAAACAGATCATTTCCTGGTCCATTTGTAATGGTATGCTTAGTATGATTTGAGATCGAGGGTGTATTCTATTAGATCGGTGAAGTTCTACTTCATATTGCCTACCTTCATCTTCATTCAAAGTACTTGAAATGTCTTCCATTGGAAATAAGGAATTGTTGTTCTTGGGTGCCCGTGAAACGGTAGTAGATTCAGACTCCTCCACTATTTGATCCTTCGGTATATCCTCTCCGTCTTCTATGGATGTTTCGGGAGGTACCGTGAATTAGATAGGATTGATTTCCGTGCGAGGAAACCGGAGTAATCTGTTAGGCCCTTCAATATTGCAATTTCTTGCAAAAAAATCGTTACCTAATAGCCCATCGTGCGAGATTTGGGCGTTATCTTCTACAACCTGTAGATTGCACGGGATACTGAGGCTTAATGAAAAATTGCCTTGGAAGTTACCCAATGTTTCTCCTTCTCCAAATGGAGTTTTCAGAGTGACATTTTGTCCTTTTTCTATCCGTTCCGGCGAATCTAGTACTTCCTGTTTTATAAGGCTTACTTCAGCTCCAGTGTCTACTTCAGCCAAACGGCTGTGTTCTTGCTTATGTCCAATGGTAACTTTACCACTGGAATATTTTCTTTAGTTTGTTGCTTTGTTTTTTGAGAAGACCCTGAAGTAATTTCCACAGTTTTATTTAATGTCGAGCCGGGGATTTTTCGGTCGACAGTGTGCCGTTTCCCGAATGTGTTGAATCCCATCGTTGTTTTTTTGGCAAGTGGACACCGTATGGCATCTTCGGCCACAAAAATCGCACATATTCTGTATGTGATTTTTCTTTGTTCCCGATTTGTAGAGTCCCACCGAGCATTGCTGCTAGTGTTTGCATGTTCGGGTAGCGCCTTAGAATTTTGCTTGCAATGTTGGGCATCATGGGCCTTTATTCTGCAGTTTATGCAGAAAGGAGTATTTTTCCGTTTTAAACATTCATCATACGTGTGTCCCTTGTAGTTGCAGTAGCTGCAGGTGATTTTATTCAAAAGTACCTTTTGTTTGTCGTACTTTCTTTCCTCCCGCTGGTATGGAGGTGGACTTCCGGATTGTTTTCGGGTGAAACTAGTTTGATTGGAGTGCCAATTAGTTGTTGGGTTACCCTCAGTGTTAAAAGACACTGATGGCACCTTTGGAGGCTCCTGTATAATAGGTATATTGTACTCCGTTTTTATATTGGGTTTGCCCATCTCATTGGTGTAAGGGTATGGAGCAACACTCTCGTGAATAGGGAGATTACAAGCATTAGCATAATTTGTAGGATTATGCCTTAAAAAGTTGTCCATTGAAAAATAGTTTGTGGTATATGGAATGCAATTAGTGGGTTGTGGGATATGAAAGAGTCCTTGTTGCAATCTTTCCATATCTAGTGCCCTTTGAATGAGCTGGTCTACTGAATCTTCATTCAATGTAAGTAGATATGCACTTAGATGCGGATTAGTTGCACCACTCTTCACTGAAGCCAGAGCAAAATCCTCTATTTGTCGTTTCAGCACGTTAAAATTTTCAGCACCGTATTTGTTATGTGCTGCTTCGTTACATTGTAACAATAGGTCTTTTAGCCTAGTGGTGAATGAGTTAAAAGACTCGTGTGTATATTGTCGAAAAGTAATTAATCTGTTTATCAGCTCATGGTATGTCTCACGAGGTAAGTAATTACGATAAAGCAATTTTTCAACCTCTTCAAGTGTTGAAGCGGTTAGCGGGTATCCATTTCCTCTCAACCTAGTGGGGAAAACTTGCATAAAAGCTACTTTTTCTTCCGCTTCTAGACATTGCTGTACTTGCTTACAACAGCCTATAAAAGTTTGTAACTCCGTGAGGATGTGGGGGCTGAATTGCCCAGAGATTAAGGGCACCATTTGTGCTGTTAGTTTAAACACCTTTTCATAATTTACTGGCATTTTATTTATTTTGTTTAGCTGCTCTGTCTGGATAATATCTGGCGTTCCTCGTTCTGAATCAGGCGTGATTAAATCTGTTATTAAACCGTTTAAGCTATTGTTTCTTACGAGGAAGTTAAGTAAACTATGCCTTCTGAAACGTTCTGGGGCCACTTTTGTGTTGAAATATGAGAGTTCTGGGGGTTCTGGGCTATTGGGGTTCTGGGCTACTGGGGTTTCTGGGCTACCGGGTGTTCTGAGGCCACTTACAGCTCTTAAACTTGCTACATTTTGCAGCATTTTTTACATGTTTTGTACACGAATTAAGCCAACACACACAAACACACACAAACACACACACACACACACACACACACACACACACACACACACACACACACACACACACACACACACACACACACACACACACACACACACACACACACACACACACACACACACACACACACACACACACACACACACACACACACACACACACACACACACACACACACACACACACACACACACACACACACACACACACACACACACACACACACACACACACACACACACACACACACACACACACACACACACACACACACACACACACACACACACACACACACACACACACACACACAACACACACACACACACACACACACACACACACACACACACACACACACACACCCACACACACACATACACGCACACACACACACACACAAGGTCATACTAAAATATTTTCTATTAAATTAACCACAACAACTAACATAGGTAGATATGACGACTTAGATATGAAATAGTCTAATTTTTCGATCTTTTGATCTTCAGGTGTAATGCTTCTAATTTGATTCATTGCATAAACAATTCGTACAGCCGAATAATGTAAATAAAATCGCAGTCGAATAATGTAAACAAAATTCTCACAGAGCCGAGTAAAGTAAACAAATTTATGAAAGATTCTCAATAGCTGAAAAAAAACAACAACTGATATGTTGCCTTAGATGAATAGTTATAATTGAAAATTTCTATTGCTGAAAAAAAAACAACTGCGGATTAAAACGCCAAGAGTGATCATAATATCTAAAAATAGATCACAGCTGCTTGTAAGAAGTAGTGGAAACTAAAGCCTTGGTGGACAGGTGGCTGGTAATTTGATACCGCCAAGTAAAGTAAACAATGGTTTTTGTATCTAGGAGTGTGTATTGAAAAGTCATAAGTTTTATGAAAAATTGTTTTTTATTTGAAAGTTTCTTTTTACAAAAATTTGTTTTTATTTCCAATAAAATTTCTTATTACAAAAGTATTTCTTGTAGCACATTGTCCAATATGAACTTTGCAAGATGGCGCATTTGTGTTAATCTCTATTAGTTTTCCACAGTTGTATTCATCTTCAACGTTTCACCCTCTGCAACTATCTTCTGCACCCAATGAACTTTTTCAGCTCCCTTTACATATATGGTTTTGTTTCGAAGCAGTGGTTCAACTATAGTGTACAGCTTGTTATACGGTATGTAGCCATCATCCCAGCGGAATCCATTAAAATTGTGTTGAAGCCATTTCACTTGTATCTTTTTTGCTGAAGTCAAATCTTTGTATCTGAACGGTGGTTGAAATATAAAGTGCTGCATCTGGATTTCATTGTTTAAAATTGCTAGTTCTTTAGTGATAAATTCATTGAGGTTTATTTTGAATCCTTGGACGTCTACGATGACAGCCATCTTCTTAATTTAACTTTCTAACTTCACTTGTCAGCGGACTGTATTCCACTATTAGATAATATGCTGTTGTATTAGCCGGTATACTTTCAGATGTCTCGAATTTTAGCCTTATGTAAACAGGTACAGTTTTTATTGTTTCATTTTGATGTGAGCAATCAATGACAGCAATCGGAGCATCGTTTTGAACTTCTCCCATGAGAGGAACGGCTGATACTGATAACCATAGTATGATTGTGTAAACTTTATATACATCTCATACAGCAATGCGTATCTATTCAAATCAAATTTCAAATTCAAATCATCATAGGGATATGATTCTGAGTTCAAATGAACTGCAAAATCGGTAAGTTGGCAGTGATCAAACTTGCTTGCATCTTTGGTTTTATCGTTCCTTCGATTCGCTTGTAATGCTAAGATGATAAACCGAAATTTCTCCAGTTGAGTGGAAGCTTTAACTGACCAGGTTTTATGCGTGGATTCCGGTAGTACTGGATACTCATATATGTCCCAGCTGCGGAATGGTATTTGTATCGGGCGACCTCTCCCGATAATTTTAAATAGTTGCAGCTTTTCATCATCGGATACTGTAATATGCGGAATGCTCCATTGAACTTTGGTAATTTCAATTTTCATATCATCTGCGGGCGATATAATGCATTAGTATCTGTCCTGCTCCGGATCAATATGAGTTCATGTTTGGAATTTATCAGAATTTTCTTGTAATCTTCAGCGAATCCCAATAAATATTTCAGAGGTACACAATAGTTAAACAGTCCATTGGCTGGTATAACGGATGAATCTGGTGACCAACTACTGTTGACTAGTATCCTGCTTACATTTGCATTTAGCGATACGTCGTTTTTTAATGTTGTCGCAATTCCAAGATTTCTTGTACAATCGATTTCCACTGCATTCAATTCATAGCGTATTTCCTCAAAAAGAAATGGTAGAGCGTTGTTGGCTAATTTTGCGGTTGCTGAACCGGTTCCATCCAGGTTTGTTAGCAACCCCTCAATATAAAGAGAACTCCTGCTGGGTAGAAGATTCAAGTCCTGATGTTGTACAGATATACGGATTTCATCGCTGTTTTTAAATGATGTTAGAAATGGTGAATAGGAGTGATGTTCAAAGTTGGTAACACTGTTATCAAAGCGAGCGTCTGGTGCATTATCTAGTATTCCTTTATTCATTATTTCAGCGTTAAGCCTATCGATTGTAAATATGCTGTATTTGCAGGTGTTAATGTAGGTCTTGACCGCTTCAAGGTTGTCCGCTGACTAATGATCTTGTTTGCTCTGAACTCGTATTTATCATTATTGTATATCAACATGCTGTGGCTTCAAATGTAACCTGATGGTTATAGTCTCTCCTCTGAAGTTGACTAAGTCACCGTCTTGGTAAAGGAGCTTCAATGTTAGAGAAGTTATACGTTTGGTGTTCACAGGCAAATAGATTACATTTTTGGGTACCTCCACTATTCTATACCCAGGCCCAACGTTCGGGAAAAACTCGTGGAGAGCGTGTACTTGTGTGTTGTTGAAGAATGATCCTGATATAATATTACATTCGATGTGTATAGTATTTACTTTAATGATGTTGACTGGCAACTCCGATGTATGCACTACATAAGCAGATAAGTTTCTTTTACTGAATCCAAGCAAAGGAGATATGGATATCTCTTTTTAAAAATGTATTTCTTCAGTTGCCTTGAGCTCACTCTTCAATGTATTATTGTTAGCCTTTATTGTAAACTTTATCCTTCTCCCTTCTTTATCCAAGTATTCTTGTACATATTTTGCTATATCATCAATCTCATAGGATCCAACAGGTATCTCAACAACCTCATTCCCTACATGAACCAGATTATTGCTCACATCAATATTTGGTATAGAGTTGTATGTTTGAAAATCAATTAATCCACAAACATAATCAGTTGCTAGCTCCAGCGGAGGAAAGTACTCAGCACTGAGTAGAGATGAATGTAAGTGTTAATGACATGGCGGTTGATAGTGAACTGTCACAATTTTAATATAGATACATTTATTTATAGATAATAATTAATGGCTATAACAATTATATAAAAACTCTAAACATAAGTGACCGCAAATTACTGCATCATAGTTCTGATAAGAACTGTAGTTGTAAATTATATTACCTCCCAAGTAGTTTATGAGCTCCCTTGGTGGTTGGAGATTGGCAAGGTAATCACAGTATTCGATGTTATCACCTTTCTTGTAGTACGCTACCAGTGTGTACCTACTCTAGTTGAGATGTCCAACTTAACAATACCGCTTTCTCGCTTCCATGACTTCCCCTGAAGTGCAGCAAGTGTGTGGTATACTTGTGAAGATCCAACTCGTTTAGCGGTCTTTTGGGTATCGTCTTTAATAGTTTTTTGGTTGAGGTTGTAGATAGAGTCCAAGTGCTTTTCTGTATGGCTTCAAGAACAGCCCGTTTCCATCTTTACCAACCGCTATAGTTTCCATTGCTTGATTATGACGTTTGCTTTCTTCCAATTTTGCCTTTGCCGCACTGGTATCATTTACTGCTTTAGCTATGCCTGCTGCACCTCCCGATAGTGCTCCCAATGCTGAAAGCCCAGCAAACAACGGGATGAGGAACGGAAGTGCTCCGCCAACCTTTGGTACAGGTATCACTCGTGGAGTTTTAATTGATTTCTTCTTTCTTTTCACAATATTTTTAGCTACACTAAGAGCTATTTTTGTAGCTTCCACCAAGTCTTTTGGTTTTTTGATTTTAAAATCTTACGTGCATTTCGTACTGCTTCTCGGAATGTGGGTTGGCGTTTATTTTTAGCATTAAGACCCATACCTAGCTTAATTTTAGCCTTCATTGCGTTTGTAATAAGCCAGGCGTTGGCACGTTCACTAAAATTAGCATCCGTAGATTTTGCACGCTGCCAAGCTTTTTCAGCTAATATTTTATCAGCTATATGGCGATCACTTGTATCTTTATGTAGCGAGTATGCTATATAGTGTTCCTTGCAGGCTGCATCCAGTGGATTAATGCCCGGATCTCCTCTCGCCAATCTTTGTTGTAACTTTGTTCCTGGTCCACAGTACTGGTATCCCGGTAGATGTAATTCTACAGGTAATTTGTTGATGATTGAATTTAATAGTCCTCTGCCCCCTTTCAAAGATTTTCTGGAGCATTTCGATTTGTGATCCGACATCTTATAAGGTTCCGATGATACTGTTGAAATGTAATATAATCACGTGTACTTAATGGTTTCTTGATGATTGATAAGGATAGCTCATTAAACAAGGGGCGCTACCGTAAAGGATTTTATACCTTCATTGTACTATAAAAGGATGAAACATGCGAAACCTTCTTAAGTCGAAGTTGTAACTCAGTCGAAAGCACACCGAGTCCTGTGGATCTGAGTAGTAGAGCTATGGGGATTCTGGGCCACTTTTTCCATACAAAAAGTGCAAGGTAGAATCCAACTATTTTGATGGCTCTGGGCCCCTGGGGGATTCCGTATAGTGGTCTACGTCACAGGACCTGCCTGGGGGAATTCCTTCCTACCGTCTGGCTGACCAGGGCATGATATCAAAGTGGAGGTTGCTGGTTAAGTTTAATCTGGTCTTGGAGGCTACAATTTGACCTTGAGGTGCCCCCTCCTGTGTCTGGGTACTGGAGGCTGAGTGCTTTAGTGGCAATATCTGATACTATGACTAGGACTGTCTGGGGTGTGTTGGACTGGGCTACGTTACCTGTACCAATGCTTGGGTAGAATGTGTATTAAGTAATGATGTGAAATACCCTAAGCGAATTTATATCGGGGACTGTATACTTGTCAGCTTGAGTTTGGTTTCAGTTGTTTTCTTTAGTATGAGTGCCTGTGGTATGTTGGGCTGGGCTACTTGGTGGCTGAGGAAACGTTACCTAGGGGTGTGTGGATGTGTGCAGCTGGTGGATAAGAAATGTTGTGAAATTAGTGTAATTAGTATTAGTAATAATTCAAGTTAACCCTACAATATGCCGATAGATTCTAGAAGGTGTCAGTGGGGGTCTTAGTTCTAGTGGTGGACAAAATTTTCATCAGAAATCCTCCACGGGCTATGGTTCTCGAGATATTAGCGATCTTATTTGCAAGGTAGATTTCAACTATTTTGGTGGATCACTTGGGGTTCTGGGGAGGGGGGGGGGGATGGGGGGGCTGAAGTCGCTTTTGTACTGGAAATGTGACATCATCTTGAAGTTTTCTTTTAGGAGGATACTACAACAACCAAAGTAGGTAGGTATGTTGACTTGGATATGTCCGTCTTCAGGCCGATACGTCACCGACCCGGAGGTCATTGACCTTTGACGTTTGACCCTTGACCCCTGACTCTGATGTCATTGACCTTCACACACACACACACACACACACACACACACACACACACACACACACACACACACACACACACACACACACACACACACACACACACACACACACACACACACACACACACACACACACACACACACACACACACACACACACACACACACACACACACACACACACACACACACACACACACACACACACACACACATACACACACACACACACACACACACGCACACACACACTCACACACACACACACACACACACACACACACACACACACACACACACACACACACACGCACACACACACACACACACACACACACACACACACAACTAACGTAGGTAGATATGATGACCTAGGTATGAAATAGCCTAATTTTTGATCTTCAGGTGTAATGCTTCTAGTTTTATTCATTGCATAAACAATTCGTACAGCCGAATAATGTAAACAAATTCGCAGTCGAATAATGTAAACAAAATTCTCACAGAGCCGAGTAAAGTAAACAAATTTATGAAAGATTCTCAATAGCTGAAAAAAACAACAACTGATATGTTGTCTTAGATGAGTAGTTATAATTGAAAATTTCTTTTGCTGAAAAAAAAACAACTGCGGATTAAAAAGCCGAGAGTGATCATCTAAAAATAGATCACGGCTGCTTGTAAGAAGTAGTGGAAATTAAAGCCTCGGTGGACACGTGGCTGGTAATTTGATACCAATTTATAGGCAATCTCCCAAAACAAGTTTAATCCTGTTGTAACCAATCCGAATAAAGTAAACAATGAGTCGTCCTCATGTAATTTGTTATCACCCCACTTCCTGTTAACAAATTCGCATTTAAGCTGAATGAGTCATGCACACCTGAGTAAACAAATTTAATCGAATGAGCCATCCTCACGTAATTTGATATCACTTAACTTGTTGTAAACAAATTCGCTGAATGAGTCATGCACACCTGTGTAAACAAATTCAATCGAATGAGTCATCCTCATGTAATTTGATATCACCGTTGTAAACAAATTCGCTGAATAAGTTATGCACACCTGTGTAAACAAATTTAATCGAATAAGCCATCCTCACGTAATTTGATACCACTTTACTTCCTGTAAACAAATTCGTATAAAGTAAACAGCGAGGTGTTCCTATAAAAGCGCAAGCAAACCGCTAGGAGCATTTATTAAAGTAATTTGCATTATAACTACATGTATAAAGTATTATAATTATTTTAAATTATTAAATGTTTCTTCAAGATAATATAAAACAGCTTTGTTATTAATCCAAGAATTGTGTTTTGATGAAAATCCGAGCCATTTAACGTAAGCTTTATCTCCACTCTTCTTTAAGATTTTCTGTACGAGATATAGGTTTGATTTTTTAACTTTTAGCAGCTCCAATTCATAAAAGCCTCCTGTGATTGGATTTCCTTGATAATCTTCCAGCCGATATGTGATGGGGTTTGTGTTTTGAACTATAATAATTTTAAAAATCTCAGTTGTCCAGTTTGGTGTATAGCCTTTCTCAAATATATGCTTGTATTTGCTGATGCGTACAAAATCTCCAACTTTATACTTTGCAGGAACAACAATCTTTATATGACTGTATACAGTTGAAAGCAGTTGTTTCTCATTGGAGGCGTTGATATCACGTGGTCTCATTTTTGTAGTTCGATGTATTCTTGAATTGTATTCAGTGAGCAGTTTCTTTCCCATACCAATCCACTGATAAGTTCCATTAAAGCTGAATTCCTTCCACATCAGATCCTTTAGAGTTCGGTTAAATCGTTCCACTATAGATGCTTTGAGGAAACTGTACGTAGAGTAATGATTAATTGCATGCTTCAGCATTAGATTTTTAAAGAGGCTGTTGTAGAATTTCTTTCCATCATCAGTCTGCAGATTTTTAGGTATTCGTCCCTCGCTTAATATAGACTGCATGGCATCTCTTACTTCTACACCAGTTTTTCTTTTAATTGGAATTGCCCATGCGTATTTGGAGAAGGTGTCAATTACTGTCAGCAGATAGGGGTAACCCTTGTTCACATACTTGTAGGGATCCATTTCAACCAAGTCTGTCTGCCACAAGTCATCTAGTCCTTTGATAATCACACGACGTCGTTTAAAATTTTTTCTCGCTGGTTTATGCAGCTCATTTACCACTTGCCTCTTACTCATCGTAATTATAAATGAAACAGATTTCTCAAGAGTTTTTTACTCATATACACCATCTTTTGCTATCAAGTCTTTCTTATTTATTACTGAAGTAAACAGGTAGTTTTCAATCTTCGCGATTTCATCATTGATATATAGCGTTAAATTTGTCACCTTTATATTAATAGTTTTTTTTATTTCTTCAACACTTATTTTAATTTTCTTATCAACATAGTCTTTGGTAGTAGCATTATCATTTTCAAGGGGTTCACCAAGTCGTTTTATACACTTCGAGTTTAGATCGTAGTCTCCGTTTATCGTTAAATTAAATCCAATACCCCGCTCTCCTTATTCACCAGCTGGACCCTGAGCTCCTTGTTTACCATCTGGTCCTTGAATTCCTTGTTTACAGGCTGGTCCATGAGCTCCTGTTGGTCCACGTTCACCTGCTTTCCCAAGATATCCTCGCTTAGAGAAACGTCCAAAATTGTGTTTCCAGCCTGCTTTGATGCCATTAGAAGGCGCAGTCTATTAACTAATTCATTTGGATCATCCCAGTAAATGTGATCAATGTTTTCTTTAGGCAGACGCATTAGTCCCATGCCTTTATGCTGTACAAGTTTACTGATTATAGCCTTATACTTAGCCATACCTTTTATTTGTCCATCTTCAGCATAGTCACGTTTATATGCATTGGTATCTCGCAAAATAGATCCATAATTAGTTAAATCCTCTTTAGTATACAGACTTTTTATAGGATCCTTCATAAATAGCAGCTCACATCACCCCAAAGTTGTTTTATAGCTTTTCCCCTTGATACCAATATTTCCTACATCATCAAAATCAAACGTTGAATTACCGATTCTCCAGGCGTCGTCATCATAGTAAACTCCATAGGTTGGATCAATTTTAGGGCTATTATCAGTGAATAGCTTTAAATAGTTAGAAACTATGTATCCAGACGTATCGGGGGAGGTGACAGGAGACCTTCCTGTCAATGTTCTTGAATGTTTCGGTGTTGCGAATTCTTCTTCAGATGTTAAGGAATAATCTCCATAATTTATAGGTGTGCTACTAGCCTCCATTTTCACATATTTTCGTTTTGGAGGGGTAAAAGGTTCCACAACGTCATTGGCTTCTTCTTCTTCTTCTTCTCCTTCTTCTTCTTCTTCTTCTTCTTCTTCTTCTTCTTTTGTGTCTTTTGCCTCAAACTTGGCTATATCCGGTGGCTCGTATTTGACTCTTCTAACAAACTCTTTTAAGGGTTTAGTGATTGGCTTAAAGGTTTCTTCAAGTTGAGCTTCTGCTTCCTTAGAGCTTTAAATTTCTTTCGCACTGCATTCCTTGTCTTGATGAGTTCTTTTAATAGATTTTCATTAATCTTCGATATTAACTGAATAACGGCTTTTCAAACAGCTCTGATAACAGGTAAACAGCTTTCCAAACAGCTCTGATAACAGCTTAACAGCTTTCCGAACAGCTCTGGTAACAGCTTAACAGTTTTTCAAACAGCTCTGATAACAGTTTAACAGCTTTCCAAACAGCTCTGATAACAGCTTAACAGCTTTCCAAACAGCTCTGATAACAGCTTAACAGCTTTCCAAACAGCTCTGATAACAGCTTAACAGCTTTTCAAACAGCTCTGATAACAGCTTAACAGCTTTCCAAACAGCTCTGATAACAGCTTAACAGCTTTCCAAACAGCTCTGATAACAGATTAACAGCTTTCCAAACAGCTCTGATAACAGCTTTTCAAATAGCTCTGATAACAGCTTAACAGCTTTTAAAAAGCTCTGATAACAGCTTAACAGCTTTCCAAACAGCTCTGATAACAGCTCAACAGCTTTCCAAACAGCTCTGATAACTGCTTAACAGCTTTCCGAACAGCTCTGATAACAGCTTAACAGCTTTTAAACAGCTCTGATAACAGCTTAACAGCTTTTAAAACAGCTCTGATAACAGGTTAACAGCTTTTCAAACAGATCTGATAATCGGTGAACAGCTTTAATCTACTTAGCAGGTCCACAGGATTCGGTGTGCTTTCGGCAGAGTTACAACTTCGACTTATGAAGATTTCGCATTTTTCATACTTTTATAGTACAATGAAGGTATCAAATCCTTTACGGTAGCGCCCCTTGTTTAATGAGCAATCCTTATCAATCATCAAGAAACCATATTCATCCTTGCAACACTCAGCACAGGCTCTTCGAAATTTATCAAAATTCATGTCTGTGTTCACATGATCATTATAGATATGTTTCAAATTCAAGTCATCTTGCTTGAATAAGATGATTAAATTGGCATTGTCACGTATTAAATGCTTTGGTATATGCGTATATATTTGACAGAGATAGAAGCTGTCTATATCTTCGTGACGACCCATGCAAAAATAGGATCGCACATTATCTTGCTTTTCACATGCTACATCATCGAAAATAAACACTGAATGTGATTTGGCTTCCTCTGGTGGTAGAACGTCGCAGTTGTTTAAGAATGTATAATACCCCAATCCTGATATGGGAGTCATCACTCGCTTCAAGTATTCATACTTTGGTTGATGTAAGGATATGGAATATATGTAAATATTTTCATATCTGAGACCATTGGGATGTTCCAGCAAACTTATCATAACATTAGTTTTTCCACAATTGGATGGTCCAACAATGATGCTCCTTATACTATTAGGCAATAGGGGACCATGCTTCTTTTTCACCTTCATAACAGCTACATCAGCATTTCGAAGAGGAAAAGCTTGTTGTTGTTGTTTAATGAACCGCATATTGAAGACTAACGGGATTCATATAAGTACACCTGTTTATATTACATTTCAACAGTATCATCGGAACCTTATAAGATGTCGGATCACAAATCGAAACGCTCCAGAAAATCTTTGAAAGGGGGCAGAGGACTACTAAATTCAATCATCAACAAATTACCTGTAGAATTACATCTACCAGGATACCAGTACTGTGGACCAGGAACAAAGTTACAAAAAAGATTGGCGAGAGGAGATCCGGGCATTAACCCATTGGACGCAGCCTGCAAAGAACACGATATAGCATACTCGCGACATAAAGATACAAGTGATCGACATATAGCTGATAAAATATTAGCTGAAAAAGCCTGGCAGCGTGCAAAATCTACGGATGCAAATTTGAGTGAACGTGCCAACGCCTGGCTTATAACAAACGCAATGAAGGCAAAAATTAAGCTAGGTATGGGTCTTAAGGCTAAAAATAAACGCCAACCCACATTCCGAGAAGCAGTACGAAATGCACGTAAGATTTTAAAAATCAAAAAACAAAAAGCCTGGATGGAAGCTACAAAAATAGCTCTTAGTGCAGCTAAAAATATTGTGAAAAGAAAGAAGAAATCAATTAAAACTCCACGAGTGATACCTGTACCAAAGGTTGGTGGGGCACTTCCGTTCCTCATCCCGTTGTTTGCTGGGCTTTCAGCATTGGGAGCACTATCGGGAAGTGCAGCAGGCATAGCTAAAGCAGTAAATGATACCAGTGCGGCAAAGGCAAAATTGGAAGAAAGCAAACGTCATAATCAAGCAATGGAAACTATAGCGGTTTGTAAAGATGGAAACGGGCTGTTCTTGAAGCCATACAGAAAGGGACTTGGACTCTATCTACAACCTCAACCTAAAAACTATTAAAGACGCTACCCAAACGACCGCTAAACGAGTTGGATCTTCACAAGTATACCACAAACTTGCCTCACTTCAGAGGAGTATTTATGCGTGATAATCTTCCTAAAAAGCCATGGAAGCGAGGAAAGCGGTATTGTTAACTTGGACATCTCAACTGGAGCAGGTACACACTGGGTAGCGTACTACAAGAAAGGTGATAACATCAAATACTTTGATAGCTTTGGTAATCTCCAACCACCAACGGAGATCATAAACTACTTGTGTAGTAATATTACGTACAACTACAGTTCTTATCAGAACTATGATGCAGTAATTTGCGGTCACTTATGTTTAGAGTTTTTATATAATTGTTATAGCCATTAATTATTATCTATAAATAAATGTATCTATATTGAAATTGTGACAGTTGATTATCAACCGCCATGTCATTAACACTTACTCTCACGGGAAATTCATCTCTACTCAGTGCTGAGTACTTTCCTCCGCTGGAGCTAGCAACTGATTATGTTTGTGGATTAATTGATTTTCAAACATACAACTCTATACCATATATTGATGTGAGCAATAATCTGGTTCATGTAGGGAATGAGGTTGTTGAGATACCTGTTGGATCCTATGAGATTGATGATATAGCAAAATATGTACAAGAATACTTGGATAAAGAAGGGAGAAGGATAAAGTTTACAATAAAGGCTAACAATAATACATTGAAGAGTGAAGTTAAGTCAACTGAAGAAATACATTTTGAAATGCAGAGATCCATAGCTCCTCTGCTAGGATTCAGTAAAAGAAACTTATCTGCTTATATAGTGCATACATCAGAGTTGCCAGTCAACATCATTACAGTCGAGTTTTCACCGAACGTGGGGCCTGGGTATAAAATAGTGGAGGTACCCAAAAATGTAATCTATTTGCCTGTGAACACCAAACGTATAAGCTCTCTAACATTGACTTAATCAACTTCAGAGGAGAGACTACAACCATCAGGTTACATTTGAAGCCACAGCATGTTGATATACAATAATGATAAATACGAGTTCGGGGCAGACAAGATCATTAGTCAACGGACAACCTTGAAGCGATCAAGACCTATATTAACACCTGCAAATACAGCATATTTACAATCGATAGGCTTAACGTTGAAACAATGGATAAAGGAATACTAGATATTGCACCAGACGCTCGCTTT